>VMRM01000028.1:8650000-9049792 GCA_010277075.1 Poeciliopsis retropinna
TGTCTGTTGATCTTCTGCAGGGAGAGTGTGGCTTGATCTCTAATGAACATGCAGGTGTTTGTGCTTGTTTTTCCTGTTGTTTGTGTGTGTTTACGTGCGAGTGTGTGTGTGTCTCCTGGGGTTTTCCTGGGGCTATAGCTGCCAATCACACAGCTGTGTAAAGACTGAGACCTGAGTGGTAGCACCATCCAACCAGTCTGCACAGCCCAAAACACACATTCTTCTTCTCAGGTTAATTGAGATAAAAACACGACAATGAATATACCACAGATGAATTAGTCACTAAGCTAGAGAGCGGCGCTGCATTAGTATAACATTAACAGTGAGCTTAGTGTTTAGATTCCAGCTGCAGTCTCATATTTACAGACAAGATGGTTTGCTGCAGTTTTCCTTCCCATCCTCTGAGGTGCAATGATGATCACAGCCGGTCTGTAACGGACTGTATATAAAATATACATATATAAAAAAATGTCTTTACTAATACATATTATTGCTGTAGTCTGAACTTCACTGGTTATTCAAGTGTCATTGAACAAAACATAATGTAAAGAGCATTTCTTTACCCAAATGACAGAAAAGCTCAATTCAAGGCTAATTCTATTAGTATCAGTTGTTCCTGATCTGCATGTTGCTTTATTATTAGATTAAATATAATTTCAGATTTCTGCATGATTTTGTCCAGGTTAACTTGAGCTATTGTTAATCTTTTAAACTATAAATAAATAGCAGTTAGGGATGTATAAATATGACAAATTAGGCTGACATATTAATACTGCTGACATAGCTGAATTTCCCAGGATTTTATTTGATCAAATTTCTTATTTGATTACTCAATTAATAGAATAATCGATGGACAATCGGAGAGAATACTATGATATTGTTCAAATTCAACATATGCATTTAATTTCCAGCCTATCATAATTTATCAAAATTTATCACATAAAAGAATCTTAAGCATCATGTGATTAGCATTTTTGCAGTTATGTGATGCATTCTTCTGTCCCCCATTACCTCCCTGTAGTGGTAATGAGGAGGTCATCCTGTTTACTGCTGGTTCTTCGCCTTCCTGTAGATCTAATGATTACAGAAGGTGATGAAAGATCAGAAGCATTGATCAGAATGAGTCTCTGTTCTGTCAGCCATCACTCTGCTCTGTTCATGCCCTGGACCTTAACTTCACATATTAAATAACCTCATATAAGGCATGTATGCATAAAAGTATCTGTATATTTGTCTTAGTCTATCATCTAAGGTGAGAGATTTCAGCAAGTGGGTGGTTTTGTCTTGACGAAACAAAGCAGTGGGTAATGATACAGGATCAATAATGTGTATGAGACAGCAGCATTACACTGGTTGGACACTTAGATTTACACACGCATGCCCACAAACGCACACATGACCACACACTGTGGGAGCTGACAGTGCAGTTTGACATCTGACATGATTCAATTAATATTTTCACCACGGCAGACAATGTAGGAAAACAGCAACAACAAAACAACATCAGCAAAACAAATCCTTCTGCCTTTTTACTATACCAAATGATTAAATTATCAATACAAGAACTGCTACAGAGATTAAGAAAAACATTTCAAAAGGGTTATCGATTTCTATGTTTCTAAAACATAACAAGCTTGTCAGTTTATCTAAATTAATTGTTGAATGAGTTTTAAAGCAACATGACCTCATCGACAAAACCTTTTAATCTATTCATTGGTTGCTTTATGACGTGTGAGTCAGATAATCTGTGAAAACAATTTAGCCCCTTTGCCTTGCCCTGTGGTCCAGCTGTCATCTGCACACATACACAGCTCTGCCACAAACAACCAGTCAGAGCCTGGAGGAGGGACTTAGTGCTGTCAGTCATCCTGGTGTACACGCTGCTCACAGTCTTCCTCTTTCTCTCTGCCATGCTACAGCTGATTGACCACAGCACAGCCTGTCAGGAATGTTCATGATGTTTAGCATGGCCTCTAATTTTCCAGTTTTCCTGGAACAGTGAAACTGAAAGATTAAACTGCACTTAAGCTTTCATCTATTACTGTAAAACCGAGGCCTCATCAGGCAGGTATTGATAGATAATACACTGAACCTTTTTGCCTATTTTCTCTATGACAAGAGTATGCTGTCTTTGATCTAAATCACTAGCCGTATGAACAATTGCCATAAGCAGTCAGGTTATCCATAGTCTAACCTGACTCCTACAAACAGTGTTTAGTGTATACAGCCCCATTCACAACTAATAGATCAGTGAGTATGAAGATGAGGTGACAGAATGCTTTTAGAGGAGCGGAGATGATTTGTATGTCAGAAGAGAAGATGTCAGATTTCATTTTGAAATTAACAAATGTCAACAACAGAGATTCATTCAGTTTTTTTTTTTTTTGTTTCATTGCAGTTGCATAATAATTCCACTTTGGAATGCTGGTACAATACCTCCTGGATGTAATCTGTTGTACAGCCTCATAAAGATTAGATTTTTTTTAAGTTGATTATTTCCCAATTAGCTTGCATGCTAATTAGAACAGTGACTAATGCTAGTTGGCTGCTCTAATGGGAGCGATCTGTCCCAGCGCTGGGATCCACTGCATGCCAAACAGTTTCAGCACAAACCAGATCCACCTTTGGGGATTCAAAAAATGCCAGACAGGAAAGAGCTTAGAACCAGGTGTAAGATACAACACTGCAGGATGACAGTGTGGGCTATTCTTTGGTCGACAGCACATTCAACTTTTAAAAATCAGAACAACCAAAATCTGCCCACTTAAAATACTATCAACATAACACCTGTAACACTGCTGCTCACAGAGGTGACGGAATAAAAACCTTATTCCAGGACTTCTTTTCACTACATAAAATATATAAATGAACAGCAACAAATAAAATTAACACATCTGAAATTTGGATAACTTGGAACAAAGGTAAATAAATCAAAACTACATTTTCTAATGGTATTTTGGATCAGATAATAAAAACGTTTTTTTTTACCACATATAAAACAATGATCTTGTTGGAGGAGGAAACCTTTAAAAAATAACTTGGAGGAAATGCTTTGAGTTTTGGTTTTATCACCCACAAAAACTATATTATTTTCTTGATGGTGTATTTTTTTTTATTCTTTAATAGCAAAATGTTGTGTTAACCAGTTTTGCCACAAAACCAAAGAATGATGTGAATATACAAGGATCAATCAGGATTCTGGTTGGAGTTCCTCTCAATGTTGTGTTTCTAGCAGAAAGCCTCATATGCTGTTTCTAAATGGGAGACGTCATAATGTGTATTTCAGGAAGCATATGCAGGTTTCTAATACAATCCCAGTAGCATCCACACAGCTAAACATGCTGCATTCCTGTTGTTCTCCCCTGCATGTTTCCCCATTTCATCTTCTGTCCATCTTTCTGTCGGCTAGAGTGACCTTGTATTTCATTTACTGATAATTATATGGATTTATTCCACAGAGAGGTCTTAATTAGAATGCTAGAAATATCGACTGCCTCTATCATCTCCCTCTTTTCCTTCCTTTACACATCTCTTCTTCTCCATGTCCATCTATCTCTGCTTCAGCAACCAAACCGCTTGAAACCTACTTAAAGGAAAGGAGGAGACAGAACACAGGGAAAGTAACACGAGCTTTCAATGAGCTTCTATTCAACTTCTCAGATGCGTCCAAACATGAATTATGCTAATTTAAAAGTTTAAAAGCAATACATGTACTGTTTTGAATGCTAAAAGACATTTTACCATATTTTAATACATTTAATTACTGATTTCACAAGAAAAAGGTTTCAACTTAAAGACATTAATTCAGAATTTGATTAAATTTGTTGATCCCTGCAAAGCAAAACAAATACTGGCATCTGTTGCTGAAAACAAATTAAAAAACTATTAGAAGACTTGCAGGCATTTGGAAATTAATTTAACACTGTTTGTTGACAGTATGAACAAACTTAACAGTAAGGTACCCAACACTGTCACACTGCAGTTGAACAATTAATAAACCTCCTCTCTGTGTAACAAATATACAGCTTGTGGTGCTGAACATCCTGACACCATGTTCTTAGCTTTGATATGTGTACTCATTCCCTACAAAATAAAAACAGCCCATGCAATCTATATAACACCAAACTTATCACAAGCCAAAAGTGAGTGAAGTTAGCCTCAAAGTGCAACACTGTTTTGTAAAAAATATATATATATTTGAAGACTTAATGCAAAAATCAGAGTACAAAAGCACAAGGAGCCAGAGGAGAACCAAAAATAGTGATGGGAGATCAGCCAGGCTTAAAGGCATGTGTGGAGCAAAAAGGGAGTGTCGGACAAAGTCCTGCTTCTGTGCTTGTGTCACGTTGCTGAAAACAGACGAACAATGCATCTCATTTCATTGGACAATTTGCATGTGTGTCTTCAAAATTAAACAGTAATATTGAAAAAAATGACCTGTGCTGATTTGTGGGTTGTTGTAGGTAGTTTGGTCACGCACCAGAAATTGTAGCACCTGAGGAGAGGATTTTTAACCCCTTAACCTGCAGCAGAAAACCCACATGCTGTTTTTCCATTGTATTTTCCAGCGGTGGGGGTTAAAGGATTTTAGCATTTGCCAAAATGAGGCCAAGAAAAGAAGAAAAAACCCTCTCAGAGAATACTTTGAGATGACTGTTCACAATAAGTTTCTAAAATAATGAACCCTTCAGCCTCTGCAAATTCCCGCCTTCTGGAAGTTTCCATTTTCATTTACAGCTTGATTAGTAAGAATATATCAGTCTCACACAACAGAGAGAAATTCAAAGCTGTTGGAAGAGTAAAATTCTTCATTTACGCCTGAATATAAATGAAAACCAGCTAGTAATCTGAAAAAAGAGAACTTTGAAGAATTGGTGTTTTACGTCCGTCTCAACAAGCACTGCACTCCCAACATGCTAAAGCATAAAATGTCAATATTGTCAAATTAGTCTATGACATAACAGATAATATCACAGTCAAAATATAGCAGATGATTTGTGTGTAAATAATTTTAAGAACTAAAAAGATGACAGTTAAATAGGTTTCAGTTACTTTACTGTTACTAAGCATGGGTTTGACAAAAGCCTTGTGGCAATGCAATTTTTTTGAAGTATGATTAATTTGAGTGACAAGGCAGATGAGTAATGAATGAAGCATTGAGTAATGAACTTTCAGGTAAAGCAGAGGGCTGCAAAGTTTCATGATGCTTCATTTGGCCACCAAAAACCACGAGATTCAAACAAACAAAAAACGTGTGACCAGGGGAACAGGACCTAATGGGATTGAGCAGGAAGAACCTACGAGGAGTGAGAGCAGCAGAAGTGCTTAAGTACTGAGAGAGTAAATGTTGGGACAAAGGACTTGAGCTGATGATCGAATTGCAGGTGTGAGGGAAGAGAGAAAGTGTCACAGGGGGCGAGGGAGAGTTCACAAGAGAGTAGGAAATAATCTAACACTAAAAAATAAAACTAGACTCAAGAACATAAACTACAATCACCAAGAAAGGAATGAAGTTAGATAAAAACAGAAACAAGGCTGATCTAATGAAAATAAGAAACTAAGGAACAGAAATAATGAAAAACCCAAAACAGCTCAAACAACCCAAAATCCCAACACAACATTCATTATGTGCCAATGAATTGACAATGTTTGCAGATTGTGACTAAGTGTTAAAGATTGCATCATTAAACAAAATCACAGAGAATTATTTTCTTCAGGGAATGAGCTGCTGGTTTTGATGTACATAATTAAGCAACAACGATAATATTAGGCAAGCATAACTAGAGATCAAATAGACTACAATTAATATCAAAACACATCCTAATAATTATTTACATCTGAGAGTTATTCTAAATGTATGTCAGTGGAAACAGTCTGTTCTGAGTCTTGGGCTGGTCTGAAAAAACAAAACAGTAAAGTGAAATAAATGTTCAACTGAGCTAGCATGTCTGCCTACTTTGTTTTCTGCTGGCCGAGGCAGAAAGATATCACTTGTTTTTTTTTTTTTTGATGTGTGATTAATTATTTTGCTGCCAATCCATTGCAGCTTTCCTCCATATTGAATTATAATATCATTTAAAAACATAATTAAGTTTTTAATCTGACTGACAAAAAAAGAAAAATCCACTTCTCTTCTTTTCGTCTCTTCCACCAGATCAGCAAATTGGAAGCAGTCTGCAGGCCTTGCATGCAAACCTACATAGACACAGCAAGGCAATATGTGTTCTTTTTTAGATGGCAGCACAGTGGAAAATAGTGGTGGATAGTCCCAACTTGTATTTATATAAATTTGAAAGTTTCCTTGTGTCTAGTTCTATCACATGTCATCCTCAAGGATGAATTTCATCTTTTCATTGAGCGACTCCCAATAAAAGGGGGAGGGGGAGGTATGGAAAATCGACTTCTTTGAGCTTAATGCAATGTTATTCCTTCAACAAAAACATAGACGGAGGGTTGTTTTATTGATTCATTCATGTATGTTTGAGGAATCCTGACTCTCCCTGGCAACCAGTTGGGGGTGCCTAGACGCTTGCGCTCACAAAGCTCTGCCTATTTCCACAAAGCTGTAGTCTGCAGCTGAGCCGCCGCCTCACAGAGTAGCCATTAGCAAACACCTGGAGGAACTGAATGTCTGCTGAGCTTATCAAGAACTACTTCTCAGTGAAACACTATTAAGAAGAGCTGGAAATGGAACTATAGAGGAGCATTGTTGTGATCATTATCCCAATGCTCTGAAGGCAGAGCATCAGAAAGAGCAGGAGCTTCTTAAAGAGACAGAGGAACTTCAAGGAGTCAAACTGCAGAATCAAATTCCTTTTAAGTCATATTTGACACATATTACATTTTATCTGAAGGTAACATAGCTGCTACAATAAGCTCTAAAATGACACTGTGTTCTTGTAGTATATGTAATATTGCCTCTTTAAACATTTAGAGAAGATGAGGAAGTTTTCTTTTTATTTTGAAGGATTGATCAAAATTTAAAGTGACACTTCAACTGAAAAAAATAATCAGAAAGACATCAGTAGAATAAATAATCACATTTAGCATTTGTGAAATTAATGCCTTTTCACTAATAATTAACAGAACAAAAACAAACAAATATGGAAGCTAATGAACATAGAAGGTAATTACATTCTATAAACTTCTGACTAAATGTTTCAGTTTTAAAAGATGAACATTAAAAATAGTCTTGACCTCTCTAATATCTTGAATGGAGTTTATCAGTGTCTCAGAAGCCTGAAAAGAGGAACTTTTCATTACAGTTTGGAATTGTAATATCTACTTTAACCTAACAGAGGGAAGTAAAATGGAAAGGGAACGCAATTGTTGAAAATCTGCCTTCATCCATCAGCTTTTAGCACCACAACTGACAGAAAAGAACTGAATAAAGAGTACCTAACTCTGATCAGACATGAAAATCCCTTTAATTCAATTCAAAAATATGTTATTTATCCCAAAGGGAAACTAAATATTGTCATAACTCAGATCGTCCAAATATCTTCAAAGAGTCGTTTTAGATGGTAATGCTGTGGGCAGGTAGGATCTCCAGTAGCAGTCAGTCAAGTCCCACAACACCTCACAATAAAGACTATTGACAGTCTGTATGACAGTCTAATGACTGTAATGACACGCTAACAGCTCAGTGAAACAGAGATGATATTCCATAGTAACAGAATAGAAAGACAGGAAAAAAGAAAAACTTTTATTGCACCTTTGGACCTGACATCATCACCGCAATATTTACCAATATTGTCGTCCATCGCAAGATTTTCTAATATCATCAAGTTCTACTTGTAAATGCTGCATTATTGCCAGGGACAAAAGAAAACTACCACGGAAAACATAGAGATAAAGGAGCCATGAAACCACAGCTTAGCCCTTTTTATCTTATTTTTGACACTTGTTTGTCATAGTTGTCTTGGCAAAAATAGTCTATAATAACCCTTGACCTTAACAGTACTCACTTTTGTACTGTCAGCAGAGAAAAAGAAAAATGGAACCAAACAATCAATCAGAAAAAAAGAAAATGTAGTTATCTACATCTACTCATTCTCAAGTTTTTCAATGATTATCATATAATTACAGACTGAAGATCTGATTTCATGGATTCAAACAGTGAGACATGTAGCAAAAATTAATTAGTAGACTTCCAATTTCTGTTAACACAACAAAAAGACATCCCCTGGTGCCGAGCTCAGTTCAGACCATTAAAAATCCAGTAGATGTCTTCATTATAAAGTTACCTTAAACCAATTTAGAGCGTTCTCAAATCCATCACTATGGGACTCAGAACAAGTAAATTAGATGTGGCTTTTATTTATGCGTCAGGTGTGAGAAGGAATCAAGATTCTGGTGGTAAATTACAGGTAATTAAAGTCAATTTTGTGTAATTCATTGATATAATGATAGACAAGTATAGATAATGACACTTTTGAGCTAAGAAAATAATATTGTAAGCACAAAGTTCCACTTGTGTCTTGGATAATTCCTCAAACCCAGATAATATTCCTTTCGTTGAACAAATTAACACTCTTGCATTAATCGGTTAATTTAGTTTGGCTGGATGGTTTTCAGTTTGATTAAGATATTTCTTAAATCCCTTTAATTCAATTGAAAATTTGAATTTCAAAACTAAGAACAGATTTGAATTTGCTTGTAATTCAGATTGAAATATTTTCTTAAAGGCTTTAAAAATGAAATCAAGACCTGGATTATTTTCCACATAGTGTGTAATAAACAAGATGGCTGGCAAAGCCAAACGATGTGAAATATGGGATGAGCGGGTGGGATTATTGGCAAACAACAAATTTAATTCTTTAAGAGGAGAGCAAAAACTTTCCCCAAACCCCAAAACATTTCAATAAGCACATGCTTTAACTGATGCATTAACTTTATTCTTAGGATTGAATAAAAATCTCAACTGGTAAAAAAAAAAAAAAAAGAATAAAATAACTGGAATTTAAAATGTAGGGTTTTTTTTGTCTGTTTGTCTGTTTGAATACCCTAACAATAAACTGAATTAGACATTGTTAACATATTTATTCACAACAGACCATAAAACTTAAAATAATTAATACAACGTAATGATAATGATAATGTGGCAAGACCGCTGATGCTGAGAGATCTTAATATTTACCGCAGTGCATTGAGAAAGAAGTCTTCCTGAAGGAATTAACTCATGAAAAAAAGCAGTCATGCTTTTGAGCAATGCTCAAAGTTGTTTGAATATGAATACAGTGTTAGAAAAACATATTAGAAATGCTGGTGCACCTGTTTGCTCAGGCATATCACAGCAGCAGCAGCATAATGCAAAAGGTTCAGGTCAAGAACTGGTTTTGTTATCCAAACAAAACTACTTGAAAACTCTCATCTCCTCAACTTTTAAACCGAGCCTCACTGTGGCAGCTTTTAATATTTGGAAATACAATTATTATATATTAATTGATGATTGGCCATTTGTCAACTAGTTGTGCAATGTTTTGGAGAAAATGTATCATCACTTTTTACTATTTTCTAATAATTAAAGTACAAGTATAATCGTACAGAAATGTAATTTGTTTGTCTAAAACTGTCTCCATTTACAGAATTTGACAGAATATTAAACTAAAAAATATAATGTTTTCTTCACAAGATTCAAAATTCTTGAAGCTTGTGGGAATCCTAATCCTAAACTCAGTGAGATTAATGTCAGAGAAATATATCGCAGTTGCCCACTGGACAAGGCTCTTTCTATATTCTCCTTAAATTGACTGTGTTGTATTGATCAGGATTGGACCTTCAGCTAGTGAATCTGAACCTGAGCAGATGAATAGATTGGACCAGAGTGAACATAAACTGGACTGGTTTGTCTTGTAAAGTGTTTCAAGATGGCATTGTGTTGAATTAGTATTAGTATAGAATCAACTTGAATGAACTGACATATAGCCTGGATTTCAATGGTTTGTCATGAGGATGAACAAAAATATATATTTGGAAGCCAAAGTCAAAGCTCTGATGAGAATACAGATGATCTTTACTAATTTCCTAATATCATCTAAACTCCCATTGAAGCTTCTTTATCAAGTGAGTCTGAATGATCAGGTTCAGTCTTAGCTTAGAAAAGAAATCAGAGTTGGATACTGACTGCTAGTTTTCTAGGTTGTTCAAGTCGCTAAAAGGAAAGTGTGAACCAGAGCTTCCAGGTTTGGCTAACACCTTTTACTCTTATGACCAAGGTTAAAAATGTGACCTAATGGATCCAGTGACCTATCAATGTTTTCTGATAATTTGATTGAGAGTTAAGCCAAGCTGCACAGATATTTGGAAATGTGTAAATTCTCTAACCATTGTGATGCTCATACCTCAGATTTTTTTGGTCATAGTTTTGGTCACATCATCAGGCAACTGGCCCATATCGCCTGCAACAACAAAAAACGTGTGATCTGCAAATAAAACAATTTTAATTTTTTGAGTTAGATAGCACAGATCATTTATGTGAATACTGAATAACTTAGGCCCCAACTCTGCCGAACATTTCTTTAGACAGCAATCGTAGCTCAAGCAGAAGGTGGAGGAGATCAATCTTTTCCTACTGTGGCAGGTTCAACCAGGAACCTGCAAAGACGCAGTACCTTCACCATGAGCCTCTATCCTAGTCTATGGTGCATGCTGTTGTGGCTGAGTAAATGTGAAATATTTCCATGGATGTCTCTATAGATCCATTGAAGTTATAGTTGTATCTTGAATGGTAGAGACAACATATTCACTAAACACTAGTTTACTGTGCAAAGCTACAATATTGGGCTAATTAAACCACACAGCTTGCTGATGTTAGTTCATTACCTGTCCTCTTTATAACATCTCTGCTTGTTAATAGCCTTCTAAATGATCTAAAGTCCAAGTGATGATGGCTAACAAATACTCAAAGGATGATGTTTGAATTAAACAAAGGATAATCAATTCTTTGGCATTGAGACAAGCTTCATACATGAGTGTAGCAGAAAGAGCAGACAAAGATGGCTGCACCTGGACTGGCTGAGTGTTTCACTTCTGTCTCTTTTAGTAACAGCCAGTCTTTCAGGGAGCAGCAAAGTCAACCAAGGGCATTATTTGATATTTAATATTTAACAAGCTCATCTTATTATGATTAGACCTTGTGTGTGATTGTGTGTGCGCGGGTGTGGGCGCGCGCGCGTGCGTGTGTGTGTGGGAGATAGCGGGCTCTGTCTCTCTAAAAAAAAAAACATGTTTTTGGTTTGGCTGCAAGTTATATATTGATTTTACAAACAAGTGATTTATCATAATTTTTCCTAAACTGTCATGCATTATTCTTCACGTTCATCTCCCTGCTATCACTCACCATGTCTTTCTGTCTGTCTCAAACACACACTTCCTCTCAGCTTTTCTCTCTATGCAGCAGCACCATCCAACTCCTCGGTCAAAGCGAAATAATTGTCAATGAATATTTAACAAGGTTTCAGATAGTGGGATAGACATCATCCTCTCTCTCTTTTTCTCCCCCTCTCTTTCAAACACACACACACGCACACGTATTTAACTGTGATCCAGGCAGAGGTTAGCGATACAGCGTGGTCAGTGGTGCGTACAGCAGCCAGTGGATTAGTCGACGGGAGATGATGAAGTGCAGAATAAATACTAAATAAACACCCTCTGGTTTCACTCCTCAAATAGGAACCGAGCTTGCAGGTATTTCTCTGCAGCCATATTTTTTGTCCTTCTTGACCTCCCTTTCAGCAACTGGATTTGTACCAATCCAGTTGCTGGTACACCGGTGCATAATTAAATAATAATTATGGCATTTGCAATCATTTGGTGTGGAGAGTCAGAATGTCCCAATCTGAGCCCAGGCTTCAGCTCACGGTCCTGATCCAGTCATTGGTAAACAATCAGTCCTTGACTAAACCTAACTCCCGTTATCTGTTAGTTTACTGTGTGATTTTATGCCAGCTGTTCCCCTAGCAAACTGTGCAGACACGACTTAAAATGCCAGTTTTTAAAATCAAAGCCTGTTTTCTTGTAAACAACCTGTAAACATTTTATTAGCTTTGCAAATGATTTTGTTGACATAATAAAACAATTTCCACAATGATGTTGACTGGCTGTTGGTGTTTCCTGTCAGTAACAAGTGACCGGTCTATCTGTTGGATACTATGCAAGGAGGAGTTGAAACTGTAGTGTCCATCCATCCATCCATCTTCTTCCGCTTATCCGGGGTCGGGTCGCGGGGGTAGCAGCTTAAGAAGGGAGGCCAAGACTTCCCTCTCTCCAGCCACTTCTTCCAGCTCCTCCGGGGGAATCCCAAGGTGTTCCCAGGCCAGCCGAGAGACATAGTCCCTCCAGCGTGTCCTGGGTCTCCCCGGGGTCTCCTCCCGGTGGGACGTGCCCGAAACACCTCACCAGGGAGGCATCCAGGAGGCATCCTGACCAGATGCCCGAGCCACCTCAACTGGCTCCTCTCGATGTGGAGGAGCAGCAGCTCTACACAGAGTCCCTCCCGGATGACCGAGCTTCTCACCCTATCTCTAAGGGAGAGCCCAGCCACCCTACGCAGGAAACCCATTTCGGCCGCTTGTATCCGAGGTCTCGTTCTTTCGGTCATGACCCAAAACTCATGACCACAGATGAGGGTAGGAACGTAGATCGACCGGTAAATCGAGAGCTTCACTGCTTGGCTCAGCTCTCTCTTCACCACGACGGACCAGTACGGCGCCCGCTTCACGGCAGACGCTGTGCCAATCCGACTGTCGATCTCCCGCTCCCTTCTTCCCTCATTCATGAACAAGATCCTGAGATACTTGAACTCCTCCACTTGAGGCAGGACACCCTCCTCGACCCGGAGAAGGCACTCACCGAAACTGTAGTGTTTAAATTTTATAATGTTCAAAGTGGGCGGCTAAGTTTATGAAGCAAATATCAAAACAAAGTACAATATGATACTACTTTTAGTTATTTTCTTTTATCTCATCAAGATAAAAGAAAATATCTTTGTTATACAAAAACTAGATTGTTAGACTCTAAAGTAAAGTAAAGTAACTCTAAAATGACAAAGATGTATTTGTCCTCCCGCAATGTCCTTGGCATTGCGAGAGAACAAAATCTGCTTTCTTGGCAGAATTTAAGAAAAGTGAGAAAATTACCTTTTTGACAATAATCAACCTAAATAATCCAAATTTTAAAATGCAAAGACCATAGCAATAAAAAAAAGAGTGGCAAAAGTTATGTCATCTCATCCATCAAACAGTAACAGATTACATAACTGACAATGTTGTCACAAAGCAGTCCTCATCGATTCACCTTAAATTCTAGTATCTCTAAGAAAGTCTGCAGTATTAAGGCATTTCCTAACAAATCTAACTATCTCTGTCTGTCATTGGGGAAGCAGTGCACACTCTGGACAGATGGCAAGTCCATCACAGGGTAACACAAAGACAAGAGACAAACAACCATACACACACGCACACACATTGCCTCATCACAAGACATTTTGGACAGACCAGTTGATCTAAGTCATGTTTTTGGATTCTGGGGGAAAGCCAGAGAACATGCAGAAATACTCCAGGCCAGGATTTGAACTGTGACTGTCTTGCTGCAAAATAGAACTACCGACTGCTCTACTGTGCAGGCCTGTACAGTTACATGTACATGCCATAAATTTATTAACTACTAAGTATACACATTTCTTTAAAGAAAAAAACCCTGAAGAGAGCCAGAAAAGGTTTTCATGTAGGCATGTACTTGATCAAACCTTGAATGAATCAATCATGTAGATGAATGATCGAAATCAAAGTTTTCCAGTATGACATTCATCCCAGCATTCAGCAGGCCTCTACTGTTGGATGCTTGTATTCTTCCATGTTGTGTTTCGACGCTATGTCTTCCATAGGAAAGTTACCCAAAAATCAGTGTTCATTGTTTTTTCACATGATCCAAAAGATAAGGTGATTTGTTTGAAATGACATGAACCTCTAAGATTCTAATTTTTTTTTAACCTGGTTTACATTGCACATACAAACTTCATGTCAATTGCACCGTATCTAGAATTTGCTATGATGCCTCATCCGAATAGATAGAGTTTTACTTCCAAACAGCTTTCTCCCCTGTTCTTCCTCGTGTTTCTTGCTCTTTCTCTCATTGTAATCAGCACCCCTTACAGCCAATCTGCTGGCCATAAAACTGTCTGCAGCCTGATGATGTACAACTCACTGAATTACCTTATCTGCTGCTGATTTACTGTGCCTCACAGGTAGAGAGACAAAAACAGCCTCCACACCTCTGTCTGATCCATCTCTGCATCCCTTCATCCCCCAGCCTCCTCACACATCCTTCACTCCCGCTTTTCCACATCTCAGCACTGCTTCTTTTCCTCTTTCAGTAAACCCTTCTTCCTCCGTGTTGCCTTTTGTTCTTGTCAAATATTTCCTTCAAAACCTTTGTTTGGTCCCTGACTTTTTCACTGTTACAGAATAGTCTTTTTCTGATTTCATATTGGTCTGTTTTACCTTATGTGATGCATCAACTTGATTCTAATCCTGCCTTTTTCTGC
The DNA here is from genome assembly GCA_010277075.1 of Poeciliopsis retropinna. NCBI lineage: Eukaryota > Metazoa > Chordata > Actinopteri > Cyprinodontiformes > Poeciliidae > Poeciliopsis > Poeciliopsis retropinna. The sequence continues at coordinate 8,664,546 of VMRM01000028.1, forward strand.
ATTCACCTCTAAATGTCAGAACATTACATTTTTTTCACCTTATTTACCACTAGTCACCTAACAGGGAAATATAAAACAACAAGCTTTTTGCTTTATTTTGGGGTGGCAATAACAAACAGCAAAACATGAGTAAATAGAGTTTTACAACTGCATTTAATGCTACAAAACACACATCAGACATTCTAGAGAGTAATTACAGCCTTTAGTGTTTTTTGTTCGCTCTTATTTAAGAACAAGATGGAAATGCTTTGATCAGAAACAGAGAGAAGGCATGTCAGTGAGTTTGCATAAAAAGTGTGCATGCCTTGATGCATGAATACAAATGAGTGAAATGATATCAAAATGTGGTTTTGATTGTGTGACTTAAAGAGCAGAGCTAGAAAGAGAATGTAATTAAGTCACCAGGGAGGTGCGCAAGCGTTTGCATGTGTGTTGGGTTTGGGAGGAGAGGGTGAGTAAGAAAGAGAGAGAGAGTCCATTTGTTAATGAGTATTTTTGTTTGTGTCTATTTTTCATATCCAGGCATAGTCATTCATTTCAAATTATGTGTATGTTCAAGTTGATGAAATGTCTCTGTGCTTTGTGTGTCTGTGCAAACATTTACTGGTTTCTCATTAGAGCAAAATTCCTTCGTCAACGTTCCCTAATGAAAAATAAATAGTGTCCACTGTTTCAGAACATCCTTTCAATCAGCTGAAAAATGCCCAGAGCAGAATGAGACAAGGCTCTTTCAAAATGTCTGATTTGCTCATAAGATATGGGATTAACATCTGCAATGACTAATGATATATATATATCATTATAATATATATATATATATATATATATATAATATATATATATATATATATAATATATATATATATATATATATATGTACGGTAGACTGTTGGTTTTTTAAGCAATATAACTTTGCTATTGTTAACCCTCTCAGGCTCAAATTAAGTTGTAGTTGCAGGAAAGTAGCATTTAGCTGTTGCAAATCTGCAACATCTGCCTGGAGAGGGTTAAAACAATGACCAATCACCAATTTCATCGAAGGCTAAATTTATCTGATTTTAAACACAGTGGTTATGTGTTAAACCAGAAATTTTAACCATGTATTTTTACTTTTTCTAAGAACGGTACATTGGCAATTATAAAACGTCAGAAAAAAAAAAAAATTGGTTATTAACATTGTGCTTTTATATCTAAATTTATTTAATCCAGATTTCTCAGTACTAAGTAAAAGCCTTTTATGTTGTACTCTATGCTTCATTTCTCAGCTACTAAATATTATTACAATTAGTGGCAAGGTTTTGCCACCAACAGTATGTCAACTAACACGGTAATCTGCAGTGGGTACTTCTGTGAGGAGGTTTACAATGAAACGACCCGAATGAAAACGAGATGGGATCTAGCATAAGCGACAAAATCAGGCTGAAATCCAATGCAGTACCACCATAAACCAGCAGAAGCAGTGAGCAGAAGAATGACGCTGATGGGGAGCAGAGACAAAACAAAGAGAGTCCCAGCTTTGACCTGGAAGAGGGTCACTGGAGAGAGTTATTAAATTTCCCAGATGTATGAATATTTTTGAGCCTAATTGTGTGAATACTTATTATCAATCTTATCTAGGTAGATATACCCATAAAAAGATCTAAAAATCTGCGCAAAGATACATTTCCAAAATGATCATTTCCCAGTCTGTGAGCATGTTGCTTTCCATTCCAATATCTGCTCTTTAAATTATCTCTATTTACTATGTTGTCAACGCTTCAGCCTCACCTTTGTTGCAGGAAAGTAGCATTCAGTCTTAAGTATGTTGTTAATTTAGTGAAGGCTTGGCTCTCAGTCTTCAGACCAGTCAAGTTCATCCGTACCATACTCTCCATCCATGTCTTTGCTTTGTACTCTAGTGCACAGTCATGTTGGAAAAGGAAGGGTCCCGCTCCAAACTGTTCCCACAAAGATGGAAACATGGAATTGTCCAAATGTCTTGGTATGCTAAAGCATTTAAAGTTCCTTTCACTGGAACTAAGAGACCAGCTTAGCTCCTGAAAAACAACCATACACTATAGTTCACCAAACTTTACACTTGGCACTACGTAATCAGAGAAGTACCGTTCTCCTGGCAACCACCAAACCCAGACTCGTCCATCCGATTGCCACAGGGAGAAGCATGATTCATCACTTCAGAGAAAGCACCTCCACATAGAGTCCAATGGTGGTGGCTTTACACCACTGCATCCGACGCTTTGCATTGCACTTGGTGATGTTTGGCTTGGATGTAGCTGGTTACCATGGAAGCCCATTCCATGAAGCTCTCTGTGACCTGTTCTTGAGCTATTCTGAAGGCCACATAAAGTTTGAAGGTTTGTAGTGACTGACTCTGTAGAAAGTTGGTGACCTCTTTGCACTATGTGCTTCAGCATCCGCTGACTCATCGGTTTATGTGACCTACCACTTGGCTGAGTTGCTGTCATTCCCAAACACTTCCATTTTCTTATAATACAGCTGAATGTTGACTGTGGAATATTTAGGAGTGAGGAAATTTCACCACTGGATTTGTTACACAGGTGGCATCCTATCACAGTTCCACACTGGAATTCACTGAGTTGCTGAGAGCTCAGTGAACCCTTCTGTTTGTAAAAAACAGTCTGCATGCCTAGGTGCTTCATTTTATACACCTGTGGCCATGGAAGTGATTGAAACACCTGATTTGCATAATTTGGATGGTTGAGCAAATACTTTTGCAATGTAATGTACCTTTCATTTTAGAGTACGGACCATTTTTGCACCAAAAATGTTAATTTCAGACCTTTTACGGTTCAAAAGCTTAAACACGTGTTTAAAGTGGAAGATGCACTTCAAGAATTATTTGTCACAAGTCATTTTGACTTAGTATTTTAAAACAAACATTGTTTTTCAAAACAGACTTTTTTCTAAGTTTTAATATCTTTTGGAAGATGTCTGCCTCAAGTCCTGTCAGAGACAAACATTGTGATTAAATAAATAAAAACACTGTCTCTGCTTTATAGTGATTACTGGATCTTTTGCAGAAGAATTCATCTGACAGAAAGAACTTCCTCCAGAACAACATGTATTTTTTAGAGCATATCCTGATTTAAGCCAATCATTGGGAATGATTGACAAAAAAACGTCTTATAAAAAGGTGTGTGTGATTAATATGCATTAGTAAATTGAGATAATGAAATAAATTATCTTTAAGCTATGATTTATTAAATAGACTTGCTACTTGACTAGAAACTTCCTTAACAGAATATCTTTATCTAGGATATTTTATCTGAACATGTCAAAGGGTAAAGTATATCAGTGGATTGTCTTCTAATTTTTTGCTTCGCACTTATGTACCATTTCTTTCTTTTTTTAAATAATTAATTAAAATCCACTTTTACCATTCCAGGAATTAATACTTGAGAAATATGGAAATAGAAAATTGAAATAGGAAAAAGGGCTTGTGCCAGCACCATCAATTTATTCTGTCTTTCAGAGTGCAAGAGAAAAGTCAGAATGCCGTTGGCAACAACAGAAAGAGCAGGGTGGGATTTTTTTTAAACTCACTTTAAAAATTACATTTTGGAGTGCTTTGGCATGCTGCCAGAGAGAGCAGACAGCGTTAATTATTTCTTATTGGCATCAGCGTTAATTATTTGCATATTTCATGTAGTTTCTATAGATGTTGCAGGTGGGAGGGGGGTGAGACGGGGTGTTCAAGGCACTTTTTCTAACATTTAAAAAAAAAAAAAAGAATGATTCAGTGATCAGATGTGTTTGAAGAAGCATTAAATTAGAGTCATTTCAAAAGCTTTCAATGTGCTACTCTAGTGGTGGTCATGAACTATGTTAACCTTTACTGCTGAAAACAAAAAAAAAACATTTGACTAAAACGTTTTTGAAACTGTGTCAGCTTTAGCTCATTTCAAGGCAGGAGTGGATTAAAACCAGAACAGAAGAACCTGAAACAACTCAGAGAGCTTCAGTCAGAAGGACATTAATGATCCACTGCTACAATAATTGATCGATTGAGTCCCAAATGTATCCAGTTCACTCCAGCTTGATTCAGTTTCTACCAAAGTCTAAAGATAGACTTGCTTTGTACAACATTAGAAAAATTATGTATATATTTTTTCCTTTGGTACAGTGATTCAGTCAGTATGCTGTGGCCTTTAGGGAGACAGTAATTAAATCATGTGAATTTCTATTAGAGAGCTACAGAAAACAGAAGTCACTGTTTTATCTTTTAGACCTTTATCTTTTGTCGTTTGATTTAGTTGAAATAGATAACCTGCAGTGTTGTTGCTGCTGCTGTTTGACACAAAATCCCTCCAGCTGCAAATCGGAAACTTTATCACTTTCCAATAACTTGGAAATGCAGTTTTACAGATAACATCAACACAAACTATGCTACTAAAGTGTCCCTGAGTGGTTAAACTAACTCCTCAAACTTCCCAACTGTAATCTCAATTTATGTAAAGTGCTGTGGTGGAGCTCCAGGAGCAGGATGAGCTGTCTGATTGGCACTATCAGGTATCAGGCAGGAGGCCAACACTAGGTAATTTGATTTAAAAAGCTTGTAATAACCTGGGGTCAATATTTAAATCACTCAGAGGGACGGGGTGGGTTGGGATATCACTCTGCATGTTCAGAATGCTTCATTCACCATGCTTCTGGTTAGCTGGATCACAATTACTTCAGCGTTTACCTTCCCGTCTTTCTTTTTGTCCTCTTGGTGCCACCGTCCTCTCAGTCCAAAGTACAATCTGCTCATTTTTAGGTTAAGGACCAGTCTCCACTCTGACGTTACAGGTTCATGGTTATAATCATCTATCAGGATTGTAAAAAGTTAATTTATGTGTGTTTGGAAGATTAATTACAAGAGGAAAAAGTGAAAATGTCTAATTCTCCTGAGCCAGTAGAATACTGAGGAACAGTTGAAGAAACAGAACATGTTTGCCACCTCCCAAAATATTTGCATTTTACTAGAGTGGACTGGTGAGTTCTTCCATTAGGAGTTTTTGTCACCATACAACCTTCACCCCTCCTGTCTTCTCCCCCTCTCCAAGTATCTGCACTCCTCAACTCCCTCTTTGCCTCCCTCTCTCCGTCATTCTCTGTGGGGTCTGTAGGGTGAAATGGAGGCCTGGGGCCAACAAGCTGTCTCCACCAGCTACACTGATAAGACAAACACATACACACACACACACACGGAACAGCCAACAGTTACAATCGTAAGGTGTACAAACAGTCACACACCCACACATGCATACACCTTCACACACATGCATGACGTTTTTTAAATTCAGTTCAGAATGTCCAAAGAGGGATCCACAGAGAGTCACTTATCTCTTTTTACCTGATAATTCTTTAAACGCAACACACACACGCCCACGCACACCCACACTCATACACCTACACACACTTTTGTTTAACAGACAAATGTGGACCCTTTTCTCTGTGCAGTACCCCGTCCATAAAACCAAACTATGACCAGCAGAGTGTTATGTAAACCCATAAATGACCAAATACTAAATATATCTCTAAAATCAAAAATGACTTTTATAGCTGTAGCATATGGTGGATGTCATAATCAGGACTTTTTGGACCCTTGTAATATTGATTATTTGTCACATACATGCAGTAAAATAACAATATGTTTCTTCAGTATTAACAGCTCTGTTGTCACATTGTGGTTGTTTGTCAACTGACCCACTCCTCAAGCTGCATGTACTTTAGCCTAATCAAAGTTTCTGTTGGTTAACTTTATTATGTTTTTTTTTTTTTTGTTCCTTAACATACAGCTGACAGTACATACTGAGCTAATTTTGCTTTTGTTTTTGACTGGGACACCTTACTAGCCTAACAATAACATGTTTGCCATTAGTTTTGATATGACTTCGTAATAAAGCACTTTACTACAGTTCCAGTAAATCTGGTTAGGACAAACATATAGACAGGCTGTTCTGCTTTAAAAACCGTTTTGCGTTGAACTTCGGCTAAGTTGATAACAGGTCTTTTAGTGTTTAAATGATCTCAGCTTTATATGTACTAAACATAACTTCAAAGGTATAAAAAAAAAAAAGAAAACACACACAACACAAATTTCACCATGTCTGACATTATTTGTCATGTCTGACCCAGAGGAAGACCCAGAACACCCTGGAGGGTTGATGTTTCTCAGCTGCCCTAGGAAAACCTTGGGATTCCCCTGGAGGAGCTGGACCAGTTGTCTGCTAACCCCACCACCGACCCCAAGTAAGGGAGGGATGGAAGGACAGATGACATTTATTTAAAAAATATATAACAAAATATGAAAAGCTAAAAAAAAAATCTGCAAAAAAAAGCATTTTTAAAAGGAGACACGGCACACATTTCCTGTGTAGTTGTCGATGTGTGTGCGTTAAGTCAAAATGTGCATGTGTGACAGTGTGACTGTGTGTGTAGTGGCAAGGGGTGGGGGGAGGGTTGGTTAAGCTCTTTAACATGATTTGTGTCCCTTGTGTTCAAAGGAATCTGCCTGTGGACATGGGGGCTGGTCTAATCCTGAAACATCACCTCCCTTCCCACTCGCTCTTTAAGGCGCCAACTTAAGCCACCGCCATCCAACATACACTGCACTGGTATAATGGATGTAAATTACTTTACAGGTAATTTCATCCACAACGTTGCAACAGAAAATGTGCATTTCTTTAAGAGTAACTAACCCCCAAATCAACTTTTTTTGTAAATAGACAGTCTACATCTTTTGGCCTTTTTCCACAGGTAGGATGTATTGATAAAAAAAATCTGCTGAGTAAGCAGTATATGATGTAGTATCGATGTGTGCATGTGCATTACCACGAGGTAGGATGGATTCATGGGTAGCACAGATAGTTAGAACACCTGTGCGGCTGCAGTCACCAGAGCCCTGGTGTATTCCGGCCCTTGTTGGTTCTGCACTGTTTGCATCGAGCGCTGCATAGAATGTGGTTGTGCACCAAATGCCCGCTGAAGCTGCTGAGACCATTTGGTCTGGAAAAATATTTACCTCAGCTTCATCTTTTATCTACCAGTAAATAAATTGCCCATTTGAGCAGGGGTAGTGTGAAATAAATATATTCGATCTTAGACCGTTTTTTGTTTGTTTGTTTAATGGTTACAGAAAATTCCGTCATTTTGATGGATTACAATTTATACCTGACTACTTCATACAGATACACACTCACAGATGTTTTTAACCGTAAGCACGAAGTACATTGCACAGGTTACTAAAATAGATAATTGACAAGTTGTTAGAGTATCTACTCTGACCTGGACAATGAACAACACAGTTTGATGTCTTGAAGCCGACAGCACGTTGTACAGTTATGGACAGGACACAGTTGAACTGGTTTAGTGCAGAAGGAGCACATTCTGCTAGATTTCCTCCCAGTGCTCCTCTTTCAGAGTCTTGATGACTTCTGAACACTTTGAATGGAGAAATGTTCCATTGTTTCAAAATTTTGGCTAAGTGGTGCTTGCAATTTGTTTGCCAGCCTCCACATCAATATAAATACTTTTAAGTACAAGTGGGTGTACAGTTCATATCCATGTTCATAATTTAAGTGAAATCATTTAATTTGATTGTTTACATGTAGTAACTGGGGCCAAAGTCAGAAGTTTTTGACATAGTAAAAAGTTACATGTATATCTGATTGATGGCGCAATGTGGATTTTCTATTGATCTTGTTGAATATTAAACTGAATGAAAATTAAATGCATTTGAATATGTCATTGTTATTTTAAAAAAATTGATGGGTAGAAATATATTACAAGATTTTTGTGATGTCATCAGTAAAAATGACCAAAAAAAATTCAAGTGCAACCTCTGACTGAGATCTGGAAGATTACTCATCTCTGTACCCTCCTCCACAGCGTATGAACCGTGGAGGACTTCAAACCAGCCCACCTGGACAACCCAATGGAACCACAGTCTCTGGATTTCAAGAACTGGGGTCGTCCTGGGCTCCAACTACCAATTAAAAAAACGCCAGACCAAACTATCATTGGTTACATTTATCTTATCTGTATTGCAAAGAACTACATAGCTTGGGATTTTAGTATTGGGACATACCGTATTTTCCGGACTATAAGTCGCTCCGGAGTACAAGTCGCACCAACCATAAAATGCATAATAAGGAAGAAAAAGACATATATAAGTCGCACCGGAATATAAGTCGCATTTTTAGGGGAAATTTATTCAATAAAATCCAACACCAAGAACAGACATGTCAAAATAAAAATAGAACAGAGGCAACAACAGGCTGAATAATTGTACGGTATGCTAACAAATAACATGTGATATGATATAATAATGTGTTAATAATTTCACACTTAAGTCGCTCCGGTGTATAAGTCACACCTCCGGCCAAACTATGAAAAAAACTGCGACTTATAGTCCAGAAAATACGATACTAGATAGTCCCTTTCATGCGTGGACATACTTTATTCTTGCTAAATAAAGAGTTTTGAATGTTGAAACATGATGACATTTGGATTCTGAAACAGCTAAGAGATTCAGATTTACCTACTGTCGCTGTAAACACAAATCCACATTTCAGAATCCAAGAAACTGCGATTGGCTGTTTGTATGTGTGTGATTGTGTGTGCATATTTTTAGACTCATTCTGAAAACTTGTAATGTGACAGACAAATCTCCTTAAGCTGTTAAATATTACACTGCTTTCACACTGGTATTAAAAACCTCTCTCATCTCCTTTTTAGTGTTCACACCTCCAAAGCACTCCACCTTTTCTTCTATCGTCAGCACGCAACAAGATGCACTTCACACAACAACATGCAGAGATATGGTGCTGCTCCTTCACCACAGTACTACTACTGTTCACCAAGAAGTGTGTACATGCGTATTAATCCGTAGTGCTTGTTGTAATGTTGAACTGACATAGTTGCTGGCATGAGTGTATCTTCTTCTGGTCCCTAAATCCCGCCACCCTAACTCTGATATTTCCTGACATTTATAGGAATTGTCTCAATCTCTTCAGATGAGCAGGCTGCAAAGTTAACACAGAAAGGGATGAATACAGAGGAGGAAGGCAAAAATAAACAAAGGAAAGACAAAGAGAAGGGCAGCAGATACAAAGGTTTTGTGACTTCTGTTTGGCTAATGGCGTAGCAGGCAGCACACTGAAAGAACTCTGTGAAATCCTTCTAAAAACAGATGAAAAATATTCTGCAAGCCCTGAACATCCTACCCATGTGCCGAAATGGGTAAGACGACGAAAAATTACACCCAAACATTTTAAGAACAATAACCTGGTGAGGAGGAAAACCCCAAACGATAGAGGCTAGCCAAACACTAGACACCGTTAGCAACTCTGGGCCTCTGCTGACAGGGGCCGACATGGAGGTAATGCTGCAAGGCCTGGAGGAACAGTTCATTTCAAAGCTGTCTGTTCAATAACCAATGGATTGGGCTTTACTTGAGACGTCAATGAGCAACACCCAAAGCAGAGTGCTGGAGCTCGAAGCCACCTGAAGCTAATAAAGGTAAACAAGATGATAAAGGTTAAAAACAATGACCTGGAAAAAAGGTCCAGATAAAATAACATTCATACACTTACTGTTTTTATTACAGAATGTTTGGTGAAGATTTTTGAATCAGTCATTCCCCACACTGTTAGATATGGACAGGGCTCATCAAATCTGTGTCGCTGTAACCTGGAGGTTACACATTCATTGCCAGAATACACCAAAATAAATGAATAAATAAATGAATGCTCCAACTTGCAAGGAAAAAGGCGTTCTCATTTATCACAGTAAAGAAATCCACACCTTCCCAGCCTGCAGTTCCTGTAGACTGGGAAGGCTTTGGTCAGATCTGGATTCCTTTACAAGATGGTTTTCCCCGCCAAGCTCCAGGTCACGGACAAAAACGTACCTTTCTCACTCCAGAACATGCAAGATCCTTTGTGATGAGGTAGTAGTGGCCCTGATAGAATAAAAACCTATTTAGAGATGCTAGCAATCAAATAAAAAAATATGCTGCCCTTGCTTCTTTAACTGCACTGTTAAAAGAGGCTAGAAGACCATTTAAGAATAGAATATGCTCCTGTAAATTAGATTTCTTCCACAAATGTTAAATCTTTCTGCAAAAACGCTTTAAGCAGCAGATACTATAATTTACCTACACACAGGCACAGGCAATAACCTCTTTATAACATAGCAGATATTGTATAAAATAGAGAGGCATGTTTATTAAAATGACCAGTCAGAGAATCTACATCACTGAGATAAAAATGAGTAGGCAGAAAAAAGGAACTTAAAAACCTGGAGAAGACATCACAGCGACCTCAGAGGTCAAACAATGTTCAAACCTAAAGTAAAAAACAAGGCTCCTGACACATCCATATGAACAAGATTTGATTATACATGAACAAAAAGATTATTTTCGTGTTTGATTTTGTGGTGCTTCGACGTACCTTAGTGCCTTTTCAGACTTGTTATATCTCTAATCTTTTAATTTCTATTTTCTTTTTTTTTTTGTATCACTGACTACAACAACCAACAAAGCCAGTTGGCTTTCTACCTGATTGAGAGTCACATAATAGTTACCTTTAGTTCTTTTAAGGCCATAAACTGCATGAAGTGTGATATTTAAAATGTCATGTGCACTAAGTGAAATGCTTGGTTTTATCTGAGTTTGTTTGCATCTTTGCTGTGCAATCAGCCAGCAACAATAAGTCAGCAGTCTGGCACCTCAGAGTGAAGTTTTGGGGTTTTATGGAGCCAAGCTTTAGGTGCAAAAAGAGATTCACAGTCTTAAAAAATCTGACTAATTTATGTGCTGATAACTAATGGATACACACACAGAGAAATAATTAGAGCTTCTTCGACTAAACTGAAAACAATCAGGTTTCAAAGAAGAAAAGGAAAGTGATGGGGAAGAGGAAAGACAGCAAGTATAGCCCAAAAAAATAATAATTTGAAGGTAGATAAATACCAACCTGTATTTTTTTCATTTGCATTCAAACTGCAAATGAATGAACATAATATTAGGTAAAACCTAACCAAAACCTAAATGATAAAACAAAAAGGAACAAGGAATGCCTTATCACCAGTTCCAACACACACTTCTGATCCCTAAATCCCACCACCCTAGAGACATTGCCATGCAGGAGAAAAGTTGTTTTAAATACTTTTTTGTAGAGAAATCCTGACCAGTCTAACTGAAACATTCCCTGCAAAAATGCAGATTCTCTCAATTAATCAATTATGTAAGGAAAATTGCAACAGCAAAATTACATATAAGCCAGGAAGGTAACTGGCACATACAGTGAATAAACATACACACAAGTGTTCCATAGGTGATGAGTTGCTGTTACTGTGAGCTGCATGTGCTGCAGATAAAGAGGAATGCAGGGAGGATCAACCAGAGAGGAAACAGAAGGATTCACAAAATGAAAAACAAACAAAAAGCACATGAGAATAACAAACATTAATCGCCACAGAGAAGACGGAGCACACTAGTTGCTTACCTTGAGGTCTTCTGCAAGGCATGGAAACTTCCCATTGGCTGACAAGTCCAGTGTGGACGCACAGGGCTGCTGCAAATGGCTGGTGTAGAGGAGGCGGGTCTGGATGCAACGAAGGGCGCGAAGCATCCAGCCATGTTGGCGTCGGATCTGCCACTGGAGCTGATCCCACTGGCTTCCAACCATATGGAGGATATCCTTCAGAGCTGGAGGGATAAGAACAGGAGGAACCAGGGGACAAGTCAGACAGGATAATATTTATCAGAAAAATAACTTGCCTACCTATTGCTTTGGTAAGCTAGAAAATTCTTTCAATCAAGCCATTTTCACAAAACAAAACATGGGGATTAAAACTGCACTGTTGGCAGTTTTGTAAAACATTTGCTGATAGGTGAATCTTGTTCAATCATTTTATCTTTTGAACTGTGTTTATTGGTTGAATCAGCCAGAAGGTTTAGTGCTTTGTCCATGTTTGAAGTAAATACATTTTGGTGACCCAGCCATATTAAAGTTTATACAGTTTAGTAGTAACTGGAGAAGGCAGGTCTGCTATGTCAATTCTTAGATATTAAGTGTTTTTTTTTAAATTATTTTTTCCTGAGGTTTGGGATGCTGTGCAGTTGGACGAACATTTGGTCTTATTCTGTCAGACAGTTGTTTTTATCCAACTATAACTGTTTCAACAAGAATGTTTTTTTGTTGTTGTTTTTATTGTTGTTGTTTTACTATCAGGACCAGCTGATTGGTTTCATCTCAACATATCAAATAATACCTGAAGTATGAACCCAAATCCCAACAGATAGAGAGGAGAAGGAAGTTCAAACCATCTCTTTTATTGATCATAATAAATAAGAATCATATCCCGACTCCATTGTCTCTCTGCTCGGCTTCTGACCAGAGATTTAGAGAGGAGCAGCAAAAACAAAGGAGGTGGATTAGCAGAGTTTGGTGTCATCCAGGACGTGTTACTGTGGAATATCCTCTCTACTGCCTGAAAGTAGAGCTGCTAGCCTATCATGCCAGTCATGACACTGTTTCACAGCAGAGAATCAGAGATTCTTTAGTCTTTGTGAGACTAACTGCTACCAGACCCCTTCCTGCCCACAGCATCACCATCCACAATGACTCTCGAGGTTGTTGTGAATGGAAGATAATTGAATTAATGACATTTTATTTCCCTTTGGGATAATTACAGTACTTCTGAATTTAATTGCAGCTATAATATTGAAACTGAACATGGTATTAATTGCTATATACACTTTTCTCTCAGTATTGTCTATGTTTTTTGTTGTTTGGTTCAACATCTCCAATCCCTCAGCCCCAATATACTTTCTTGTCTTTATCCTTATCTGACCACATTAATAAGGTTCACTTCCTGAAGGTCACTGGCTTAATCCAGGTAAAAACAATAATAATAATGTGTGAAGTAAGAACATACCCAGCTGGTGGGAAGTGATGATACTGAGTAGTGATTTTCCTTCTGCCAATATGCTCTCCTTCAGAGCATGTTGACTGTCCACATTCAGCTTGAAGGTCTAAAAGAGAAACAAAGTTCCCTGTAATTCAACACTGAAAACAGCCAGAGCAATTCATGGGTTTGGAAACTATACCAGTCTATCTTAAAGTAGCTAACTTGAAGGTTTCTTTTGTCCATCAGATAATTCTAGAAAATATCAAAGCACATTATATTTGCAAGACTTTGCTAAAATCTAGCAAAGCAAGCATGGCTCACTGCAACCCTTCTGATAGAGCTTTGGTTCTCAGTTTGATTGGTCATCCTTATAGTGTTTCTGGCCCAAAAACGTTGTGAATGTGATTTGATTTTTCATCAATTTCTTCCATTTCGGTGACTCTCCTTTTATACAGCACATGCCTTATGCCCAGACTTCTAAGCAGGTAATAACTGAATAATTAATTCAGCGTAATGTACTATTGATAACTAGGATCAGTTGGAATGTATGTATGATTAAATTGAATTTTTTTTTTTTTTTTGTACAGTTGAGATGACATTTGCTGTGAATAGGCACAATATAAATAAATTTAACTGAATTTAATAGAATTCTGCTTATGTGTAATTCTTTTAGAAATCTAAATTGGTGTAACATGTAAACATGCGTGAGCCAAATTCTTGCTGCTATTTTAGGTAGCTGCAGTTATCTTGGTCGTTTAGAGTTTGCGATGATTACCTTATGAGCACTGATGTTCTGAGAGGAGAGCATGCCGATTGGTTCAAAAAATTAAAAAAAAGAGAAAGAGACCCCAGAGGTTTGAATGTAACTATACTATTTAAGCTCTCATTGGTGAATTCATCTGATTTTGACGGCAGTTGCATTTAGCACCCACATTAATTGTAAGCTTTTAACAACAGTAATAAAAAAACATCTCAGATTTCCTTAAACATCTGCCTTAACAGTTAAGAAAGGGGGAGGGGTGCAACTTCTCATCACATAATTGTGTAATACATTTTGTCTGTTTTTGTACAATTTATACATCTGAACCTAGAAATCTGCAAAGGGTGATAACATGAAAACAGAAGTCCTACTTTGATGCAAAGAAAAAGAGAACTCTAGTATAGTCAGCAGGAAAAACACAAAGGAAAGAGGAAGATGAATAAAAAACATGAGAATAGATATGATGCTGGATGAACTGATTATAAATGGTTAAATGGATAGATAGATGGACAGACACAAAGTAGCCTGAGGCAGTGTTGGTAAAACCCTGCAGTCTGGTCTCTGAACACCATTAGAGCTCTTTCTGATCTTATTTGTGTGCGTGGGTTGGCTAGTATGTGCATAAGTCTCTCTGGAGGAGCTCAAGCCGCAAGACTTAACCACCTCTGACAACCTGCTGTGCTGCAGTGGGAAATGCTGCACACTGATATTTAGATCCATGCATGCTCACACAATACACACACTTCGCTCTTTGGATTTTGTGTTTTACGTACACAAAATCCAACCTATAGGTGATTTTTTTTCAAAATAGAAACATTAATCTGAATCGGCTAATAAATAAATAAGTTGCTTTAGGTGTGATTGTCCAAACCTAAATGAAAGAAATGCTTTAGTTTTTCCATTCATGACTTTCTTTAAGGGGGATCTGTAATATCGTTCTTGTACGTTTCTGTACTTCCATCTGGATCTTTACTGCTTCTAGAAAACCTGAGCTTTCTTTGGCTATATGTTCATTTGGTATCTGGAAAACGAGACATTCCGAAACCCTCATAAATATTACTGTCCTGTTACCTAGCAACCACAGGGCGCAGGCAGGTGAGAGCTCAAGCGGGTCCACTCAGCCCTTCTGAGGCTGTGGGAGATTTGTCTTATCATTGAGAAAGTGCTGCTGCATTCTTGATGGTAGTGGAGGAGACTCCACTTCTTCTGCTTCTGGCTCTGACTCAAGAATCAAAACTTTACCACTGCTCCACTGCTCATCAACTTGTAGCCATTTTACAGATTCAAACCGGTGTTTGCATTAGCGCTTAGCGTAGCTCCATCCCGCTACCCACTCCCTGGTGCCCTGAGACCTGTGGTTCTATTCGGGCGGCGCTGGCTTGAAGTCAGGTTTTGACTGGTTCTGGGTGATTTCAAATTGGTCCGTACACATCAAACCAATCTTATCTTCCTCCACAAAGGCCTGAATATCAGCCACTGTCCCCTTTTGCTCTGCTGTGAGAGAGAACTGACTGACAGACCGTCTCACTAGGTCACATCTGCACTTCCACAGTCACTGTCAAGTTTTTTCGTTTTGATTTTACTGTGCAATCCCAACTTGAAAAGGATGGTCTCTTTTGTGAAATATAACTGGGGTTCACTCAAGGAGTCTTCATTTTAGTCATTTTTATTTTTACATGATGCTCCAATCATACAGGTGAAAAACCCTCAAAAGAAACAGAAACATCTAATTACATTGTGAACTCAACTCAAGACAAATACACTGTGAAAATCCAAAATAAATTTCCACCAATTTAAATCACTTAATCTTAAAGTATAATAAATATTAAGTATTTTATCGTAAAATTAAACTAATAAATTAGCATTTTCCATCAACATTTGTTCTGTTTTAACTAATAAACACCAAGTGTATGTAGCAGTATGCCCTGTGGGCTTTGAACGCACCACACAAGTGCTGGCATTTAATTGGTTGTGGCGCTGCTCGTATATAAAGGGCCCTCCCTCACCTGGTGAACATCATGCATTTCCGGTTCAGACCTCTGTTTGCTGTGCAACGCCAGTGGCATACTAATGTGCGCTTGAATGACTCGTGCTGATTGCTCCTTCTGGTAAGATACTTCTTATGTACATGATTTTGTTAGCCTAGCCTAGCTCAGTTGTAACTGTACACCTAGGCGGCCCGTGTGAACTGCCTGATCCTCCTCCTAACCAGAGGCACTACTCATAGAGCTTGTGGTAAGTGAAAAGCTCATTATCTGCATGCTTTTAGATTCCATGTTTGACATTTATGTTAGACGCTGCTGTTTGTCCTTGGCTGGCTGTTGCCTGTTGCCTGTGGTTCCTGGCTGGTGGTCCGCTGTTATCGTGGGTTCCCGTCGCTGGCAGCCCACCTCTCGTCCTGGTTGCTGGCTTCCTGCCAGCCGTCCTGGTCGGCACAGCCTGACTCCCGCCCCTAGCTCAGTGTGGCTGGTTCTGATTGGCCGCTGACCAGCTTGGACGGATTCTGCTGCGGCGTGGCATCCTAGGACGGAGCCTGAATTAATGATTGCTGCTTGATTGGTTGTGGACTGTACGATGCATATGAAATGACCTATGTAATTTGAATATCTGTTTTATCTTGACAGGAAAGGCCAGTTTGTGGTGTTGGTGGTGGACTTTCTGGGTGATGGTATTCTTTTGATTTGTTGCACAGTTTTCTTTGGTTTTGTTTGTGTTTGCTGTGTCTTTTTATTTTAGGTCACTACCCTGACTTGCACTGCCATCCTTGACTTGAGCCAACACTGTTATTTAAATGTGAGGTTTTAATATAGCATATTTTATTGATTTAGAATAAAATTGTGAAATGAAATTGTGTATTAAATAAACTTGTTAAATTTTGTGCGATTGCCTCAGCCTCATTCTGTGGCGGGCCTGTGTGCCTTAGAGGTAACTTTTTGAGAAGAATTATTATAATTTCATATACAGTTCTTTTGAATCACACCAGTACCGCCACATGTATATAAATATACTTTTTTTTTTCATTCATATTAAAACAATCAAAGTTCATGTGAAACAGTATTAGGAGCTTACCAGCTGTCCTTCAGTTTTTTTTGTTTTTTTTTTCTTCTTTTAAAGATTTGCACCTTGCATGCTATCAGCACTGTTTACCACACATGCTGTGCCACTTTCTCAAACAAGAGTGTGAGGTCAGCCACACCTAAAGTACACTCCCTGATTGCCAGGAGATTGACTCCACCTGGTTCTCATCTCTAGCAGGCAGAGCAGAAAGAAGCAGCAGAGGGGAGTGGCTTCTTGGCAGTTCACCAAAACAGTCACCCAACTGTTGCCAACTTAGCATTTTTGTTGGAGTGTCAGTTATAAAAATCCTTATTGGCCAAAGTCGATCTGTTGGTCAGCCATTTTAAAGTTCTGATTGGCCAGAAAATTAAGGTGTTTAGTAGACTTTATTATTAAAAACCAGTAGATATACTATGTAAACAATTTGTCTGTTTTTGTCTGTAGAAGTACATAACTGACACATTTGTTTCAAAGTATTGGAGTTTAGTGGAAATCCCATAAAGTTGTTTTTTTTTTTTAATGCTGTCACTGACTAGTGTCGGCTTCTGACTTATGCACTTTGCATGATGTTAGTAAAAGTTGTTTACAATAATCCTTTCTGAGGCCGAGAGGAAAAGCTGCCAGAGCTCCATAAGATGAGCTGTTGCTCTCTTTGTAGACATCTCCTTACTATTCAGTGATCTTTTCTGTGCCTTGTCAGCTTGACTATTGTTGAATTAGATCAGTCACTTTAAAGGCCTGATCTAATGCTCTCGTTTAGTTTCCTTATTAAAAATTTAATTAGCTGGTATTTGCAAAAGTCTGTTTTCAATTACACATTAGAGGATTTTTAAAATTGTTATTGCAAATATAAAGTTAAATTGACCCTGATTTCATCCTGACTGAAAGGATGAAACAAAGGAGGCGAAACTTCTTATAGGCGTATCATGAAATTGAGAAAGTATTCCTCCACCCACGATGAAGTAGCACCGCTGTCTGCTTCCCAGATTCCTAGTTCAAGTTGTTCTGGTTGCTCCAGAGACATGCCCGTTTCTTCATACAGTAGGTATTGGTAGCTGCTCTAAAAATGAATGTTTTATTTGTCAGAATGCTTGATTAAAATTCTGGCTGACTTTGTGTCTATTTTCACTCACTATTATTGAACACAGAAGCTCTAAGATGACATGGATGTGAGACTCCTGTTTAAAAAGGAACATGATGAGAAGAAGCAAAGAAAAGCCAGCATGCAGCTTCAGTGCATCTCCACATTTTTTTCTTGAGACATTCTTCGTCTTCGATGAGAGATAGATGGCCCGTGGCATCAGTCAACACATGACAAGGTCACACCCCCACACGGCCAATATTTATGGAGCAGGCTATAAACAGAGGAGATGAATGGAGCAGGGCGCTTTAAATCCAGGCAACTAGCAAGAAGCTGGAAGAATCTGGCTAAAACTGGTCAACATAGCATCATTTAGAGCTTAGCTTTCAGTTTAAATTTACAATCCAACATCTTTGTTTTTGTCTGAAGGGCATGAAGGAGATAATCACTTTCCATTGATTTTAGTATGATATACTGTACATTAACTAACTATTGGCCTAGATAAAGAGGCCAGATTTATAAAAAGCCATCACCTGCTATATTATTGTGTATGGTACGAACAGGAGGTGTGACACTTTAATAAAATTTAAATACATTTTAATTTCTTTAAGATTAGTCAATTTTAATAGACAATATAGAAAAGGAGAAAATATGAGTGGTGTTTCTATGCACATAGATCTATCTGAAAACAGACATGTAGCCAACTTCCCCAAGCCTATGACCTATACCAGAGACAAAACATATATTTTTAGTACCTGGATGATAATAATAAAAAAAAGGAATTCTGACCATAATTATTTAAAGTTAGCACTTTCACAGACTGGATTTGAAGCTGTCTGTAAAGTCTCTTTTTTTCCTTTTTTTTTTTTTTCCCATCAAAAAGCAATTCATAATTTTAGCACAAGGCATCTGAAGCTCACATGTGGTGCAACACATAGCTAATGCAGGTAAACTCCACAAGATCTGTGAAAGATGAATGGAACCTCAAGAACAGAACAGCAAAAACAGAAATAACAGCAATAATCTAATTTGAAGGAGGTGGTTCTCGATTTGCTCTTTGAGTACCCTTGAGTACTTAGAAAACAAACACTTTAATTAAAACACAACATTTCTTCACTATGTGTAAGCAAACAGAAACCACACTGCACATTACATGTTGAATTAACAGATAACCCATAAAACATGGCTGACTTCTTCACCTCTCCGCCACAGATTCAACACATTTATACAACTATTAACCAAATTATAAACAAGTATCTTCACTCTTTAATCTTTGCTGATTGTAAATTACCTTAAATCTCACTGCTGAAAGTGTAATTTCACAGAGGCCACTCTGACCTACTTAATTTCCTGATAAGCTGATGAATACCTAACAGCTAATAAACATAAAATACATCCATCAAAGCTACAGAAGAAACAGTCTGACAGCCTGTGTCTCTGGGATATGGCTGGTTGTTAGGAAGGATTTAGGTTGTGCAGATTAGCTGGGCTATCAGAGAGCAATCGTATTTCAACGCCTTCCTCCACCAACGATTTGGCTCAGTTTCCTCCGTTTAATATATGGAGAGCATGGAATCGATAAGAGTAGAAAAGCCAACTATCAATCACGGGATGATAAGGCATGAAAAGCAGCTCAGCGTTTATGCACGTTGGACAGCAGGCGGTAATAGGAGGCTGTGTGTGTTAGAAATCTATGTGTCTGTGTTTGCATATGGAAGGATAAACTGTAGCAAATTTATGCAGCTCTGCAGACAGGGAAAAGAGGAGGCAGACAAACAGCAGTTTTCATATATCTCGCTTTTATGGTTAAATACAAAACTGATGAATTACACAAAAGACTATTAGAAGATTCTGGTTTGAATGCTAACTGCTCCATTTTCTCCTCAAACACCTTGAAGTTAGACTCAACTTTTGGGTCAGCACAATTTTTGAGTTCAGATTGTGATAGAGAGTAACGAAACAGAATTGGATTTTAATGAGCTAAACTAACTTTTAAACCTCGTCACTATTGTGAACATATCCAACGACATTTATAGAAATATACTGTGGAAGAACCAGAATGCTGGCGTTACTGGACCTGAATACAGCATTTGGCTCTTTGGACAATGGTATGTTATGGAAGTGACTGGAGAACTGGGAGAGAGGAAGGGATGGATGGATGAACGGATGGATGGACGGACGGACGGACGGTGAATCCTGTTCATGAATTTGTTTGAGTAACTTAATCGTGTGTAAAACAAACTAACACCTTGGGTTAGACAAACTTAGGAATGTATTAGCAGCTCTTGCCTTTTTGGTTTGAAGTTCTGCTCTGATTAGCATAGAGTACATTCACTTAGTTGTAAGTTAAGCAGCTTCAAAGCCTGAGTAATTAGACCACCTGTTAACACTAGCAGATGAGCCTGCAGCCCATAGTGGAACAATCTCAGAAGATTACCCATAATACCAAGTTTTCAGCCCTGGCATAATCACAGTAGTATGTGGTGCAGAGCACTGATACCAAGCTGACATTGAGGTGTGTCATTGAGATTGCTGATTGGGCTGAACTGATCAGAGGCAGATAAACACACAATAGACAGCTTTGAGTTGATGAGACATGATTTGATCAAAGAGTCTTTGTAATAACGGTGATCAAATTGTCTCCATTCATATGGGGGCGAGAGTTACAGCAGGATGATGGCGTTCCCTGAGGATCCACTGTTCTTTCTCTTCATTTGGCCATCGTCTGTTTTCTGTTTTCCTCCTCTGAGCTTTTATGTTAAACAATGAAATGCTCTCATTTCCTGTTCTCTCTCTCATGTTTTCTCTTCTTTCTCCATGTCTTTTAACCTCCCTCACTCTGACTTCATAACTTCATCTCGATTTGACTTGTTGCCTTTATTACTCTTGGCTTTCTTTTTCTCACTTTCTCGCTGTACCTGCTCACATTTCCCAACTTAAATTCCTTTTTCCTTCTATTAGAAAAATTGAGTCTAACATGAAGCTAATTAAACTTTCCTATTATTATTTCGGTTTTTTATCCAAGTCAGGACACTGTTATTGATATCAATACAAAAATCTCAAAGTACACAAAAACTCTGCACATTTTTTTGACACATGAGAAAACAAAATAATTCTGTCATGCCATTTTTTACAAGTCTTTTTTTTCTCTCTTGTCAAACATTTCACAGGAAAATATCACAATTTATTTGCTTAAGAGAAAAATTAAAACCTGGAATGACTTTTTTTTTTATCCACCTCACCTTTCAGGTTGTTTCCCATCAAATGGATTAACTATCACTTCTTGGCATTTCTTCTTCCTATTTTATTTGTGGAGTGTGTAAATGATTTTCTTTCGACAGATTCTCCCACCTGAGGTATACAGGCCCTTAAGAGTTACTGTTAGCCTATTGGCTGCTTCTCTAATTAACAGTAATTGTCTCCTTACCCAGCTTTACACTTTAGGTGTATAACTATTTCTCAGCATGTGTGTAGAGGTGCCATCCTCTTCATTTTCAGATGACATATTGAACAGAGCTCCATGAAAGGCTCAAACCTGATCCCAGTTTTAAAATTCTTCACCATTTTATCTCTGAACCTGTTTCTAATATCCTATTTGCTTTCAAATATTTAAACTTGTGAGATATTCACAGAATAAAAGAAAGAGCAAAAGAAAGAAAACATATTCTTCATATTTACACATCACTTGTTTTAGTCATTGGCATCACAATAAAACTATACTGCATTTAATAATTAAGATAACATGTTCAAGGGCTATACCTTTCCCACATACTCTATATGTGGGATGAGATTTTGCAAGCAACCTGCATTTTGATTTATCCAGTATACTGTGTATGCATACATATACACACATACTTACATATATCCACATATAGACACATATATAAAGACATCTTTCTCATGCCCCTCCCCTTAAGTGGCCACCAGTAGTATGTTGTCTCTAATGGGATTCAAAGGCTTGGTTCGCCCATCAGACCCAATCAATAGGCCTTTCATTGGCTGCAATCTCTGAGCGCTTTAAAAAGAGCAGTGTGTGCGTGTGTGTAGAACTGTGTGCATTCTAGCATCCTCTCCCCTCACTGATCTCCCCAGCGTTCTGGAAAGACCTACACTTATTTGCTCCACACCCGCTAAAATACACATATAGATACACACGTCACACACACACAAACACACGCACTCCTACATATGCCAGCTGGACCAAATATTCAACTGAGAAAGTTCGGGTTAGGATTTGGCATGTAATGGTTAGGGTTAGGATAGGGGCAAGGGTAAGGTTTACGCTGTAGAAATGAATGGAAGTCAATGGAAAGTCCCCACAAAGATAGATCTTTGTGCGTGTATGTGTGTGTTTAATGATGTATGTGACCAAGCAACACAGAGACAGAAGTAGTACTTGTGTAATACAAAGTACACTCACCACATTCTGGACTGAACAAAGAAGCAGTAATCATTTTCAAACTGAACAAGGTCAAAGGCTGAACTATAAAACCATATTTTAAGCCTCACGCCACGGATTTTCTTGAACTACCTGATGGGCACATGGAGAATGTTCTGCTGGTGAATTATGAACATTTTTATACATGTTTATCTGGAGGTACTGAAGTGAGAATGAGTTAATCAGCACTACAGGCATCAATCATTACAGACTGACCCACAAAGGCCAAAAGCCTTGGAACTGTCATTTTTACTTAGTCCCTTTTTTCCAGTGGTGTCCTGAGAAATTATTCATTTCATTAATCAACGTATTCATAACATGGTGCACATATGAGAGATGGCACCATGACAGCTAGTGGTATGGACTATATCTGTTGGTATGGCGAAATCCAAGGGGATTATGGTCCTTTCAAGTTTCCGTGTAGATTTGATGCCATCCATTCGACTTGAAATGGTTTTGATGCACTAACTCCTGACTGCTGCACCTTTATCGCTTAACTTGGCATTTTGCACAATTTGAACTGAATTGCACAAGTATCAAACTGCAACGAATGCTCTGAGTGTTCAGCTGAATTTGTGGCAAAACCGAGTCATTAGCAACAATCACGGCGTCATTTTCAAGGAAAATGGCTGGAGGGAGTGAAAAATCTTTAGATCAGCAAAGTGGTGTGTTTATCTGATATTATTGTTTAAGAAAGCGCGGTTTGGGGCAAAATGTATCCAATCTATTTGCTCAACGACACTGGCTTGTATTTCTTTGTATTTCTTTGTAATTTACAATCTAATAATTTGTTGATATTTCAATAAAACTAATTTGTATCAAGTCTTCAGTTCTACCTTTTACTCTTATGAAAAGGATATTTTCTGATGTCCATTACTGATACTCAAGTGACAGCATGCAAACATTCTTGTCTGTTTTATAAACAGAAATTACATGACCATGATGCTCTTAAAATAAAATGTTGTATTTTAATCTCACTTCATTTCAATACAAAACAATTTCCCAAATATACATTTGTCTTAAAACACATTCCTGTGTTTATTCATAAGCAGTTAGTTGAGAATGAATGATAGATGGAGCCCAATTCAAGCAGATTATAATATGTATGGCTGATTTTGATTTAAAAATCTAAAATGTGTTAATAAATGCTGTTGGACACAAAAAATAGTTACAATATAATAAATGCGAGGGAAAAGGAGATGAAAAAGCAACAGATCTAAAGAGGAAAAAAGACGAAGAAATCCAAGCTTTACTCTGCTGCAATCAACAAAATACATGCAATTATTCATCCAGCTAATAACTACAAAGTGCAAGTGTGACTATCAACACAAAAACACACTCAGACATCAAGTCAGTTGACTAACATGGTATCAAGAGTGAAGCAGTTCAAAGTCCTATTAGCAATGCTTTTTCATCCCCTTTTGCTTTATTTACCAGACATGCCAATTAAGAACCAAGAATTCTAATTGAAGCTAACCACCACAAACAGTAACGCTGCTGGCACCTACAACCGAGTCAACATATGTAAACAAACCAGCAAAATAACACAAATAGGAAAACAGAAGAGACAGACTTTAAAATGCTTTTTGCCCATTTGCAGTTTTTTGTTGTTGTTCTTGATGCTAACTTTTTTTATTTTTAAGATTGTTATATCTGCACAGTCCAATCAGGGCCACTCGGGCAACAAGTCCAGGAGGGAGATTCAGAGATTCAAAGGTTAGCCTAATGCATAAATAAAGCCATACTGTCTTGTATGTAGATGTACATAGCACTTTGTCCTTTTCAATTGCTTTTCACATTAAAAGTCATTGATCTCATTTTACACACATTTAGATTTGGGCTCATGTGCTCAACAAATCCTAGATTACTTCTGTCATTCATTTAAATCTTGCCTGGATCAACTTTTCTGTGAGGCCATAACTTTAACGAGCTAAACCTGTAGCTATACCTATTAGCTCTTGCTAATAGTTGCTGTTCAGGAAAAACCTTATCAGCTAGTTTATTTAAAGATGAGCAGATATTTTAAATACCAATTAAAACCAGACATTTTAGCAAGACTCTGGGTGGCCGCCCACCTGAGGTGGATAGTGCTCCAGGTCTCTGCATACAGATGTTTTAAAAATCATGGCAGCAATGGATGTAAAACATTGCATGAGTTTATATTCATAATTCTTGTTCTTAACTGTCCTGAACATTCGCTGTATAGAGAGTTCAATCTTCTTCCATCTGGCCACCCCTTTAACACCAGTCTTAAAGTCCCTCCACTGGCTCCCTATAGCTCAAAGAATAGACTTTAAAATACTGTCGTTAGTTTACAAATCACTGAACGGCTTAGCACCACAATACATTAAAGATCTGCTGGTGTTGTATCAACCTTCCACACCTCTCAGGTCTGGAAAGGTGTGGAAGCAAAGCAGACCAGAACCAGAACCAAACAAGGAGAAACAGCATTCAGCAGCATCTATGCACCACAAATTTGGAACAAACTTCCA
This sequence comes from Poeciliopsis retropinna, assembly GCA_010277075.1. Lineage (NCBI taxonomy): Eukaryota > Metazoa > Chordata > Actinopteri > Cyprinodontiformes > Poeciliidae > Poeciliopsis > Poeciliopsis retropinna. The sequence continues at coordinate 8,689,295 of VMRM01000028.1, forward strand.
GAAAACTGTAAAACAGCTGAAACACTGACTTCCTTTAAATCTCGACTAAAAAACAACCTGTTTAGAGTTGGATTTGAAATGTAATCAATTACAAATTTATTGATTATTGGCTGAAAGTGCTGCAAATGTATCTAATACTGACTGCGTTGTCTGCATAAAGTAGGTTAATTTCATTAACCGAGTTTTTGAAGGGCCCAGTAGGTCAATGTCCATTGGCTGAGTTTGGTAGGTTAAATATCACATTTAACTGGGTTTTTATTATGGCACTTGACTTAATGTAGTTTTTGATTGCATGACTTTGTGTTTTTGTGTTTATTATGTAAAGCACTTTGAAATGCCTTGCTGCTGATATGTGCTATACAAATAAAATTTAATTTGATGTGATTTGATTTTAGGATGTTAAAATCAGAACCAGGCATCAGGTTTCTTTCATTCCTACAGCCATTTCTGAGCTTAGCCTCCAAACCTTTCTAGGTTTTTTGAGATACATATTTTATTTCTTATTATCTTGAGAGAACCATGCATTTGATATGTGAGAGCATGAGTCAGTTCTCATAGTATGTGTACTAACAAAATGAGTAAAACTGAAATTAATTCAGGTCATCTGAGCAGACAGCAACGTTTTATACATATGCTGCTTTGGGGAAATTATAGTTGGTCATTTACAAAAGAGCTATGGCTTCAACTGACACACAACACACACAAATGGCACACAACTTTTTATGAGAGCAGTGGAGGTGAGTTCCCTGATGAATCACGCTTCTCCATCTGGCAATCTGATGGACAAGTCTGAGTTTGGTGGTTGCCAGGAGAATGGTACTTGACTAATTTTGCCAAGCATAAAGCTTAGTGGAGGAGGGATCATGGTGTATGGTTGTTTTTCAGGAGCTGAGCTGGTCTCTTAGTTCCAGAGAAAGAAACTCTAAATGCTTCAGCATGCCAAGACATTTTGGACAATTCTATTTTTCCATCTTTGTGGGAACAGTTTGGAGCTGGACCCTTCCTCTTCCAACATGACTGTGCAACAGTGCACAAAGTAAGGTCCATAAAGACATGGATGCCAGAGTCTGGGGTGGATGAACTTGACTGGTCTTCACACAAACACACTCCTAAACCTTGTGGACAGCCTTCCCAGAAGAGATTAAGCTGTTCTAGCTGCACAGGGTGGAGTAGAGTCATATTGGATCTCACTTCAACTCATATGTGAGTCAAGGCAGGTGAGTGAATACTTTTGGCAATATAGTGTATTTTCAACAGTTGTATTTTTGACAATCAGTTCTCTGGTACTTTTCAACACCGTGCTGTAATACAGAGGACAGGCCTCTCCTGCCAGCCAGAGCGGAAGCTTGGATTTGTCACATCAAGATACAGGGCATATAAACTCATGAATGTAGTGTGTATAAATCTGTGCAAGATATGCATGAACAGCTGTTCCTGTGATCAGGCGAGTTACCTTTGTATTTAAGTGTGGAGGGTGATTTGACATGACAGGGATTCTAGAAGACAAGGAGATTTGCTCGATCGCATGACTTAAAGTAAGAAATAAGTCAAATAAAATATTATCCTATCGTGGCACGTTCACTTGTGAGAAAAACACACACCAACACACTAGCATGTTTGCTTACCAGGTGAGTGTCCAAGTAAACCCTAAGGCTGTCCAAGTCCTGCCTGGGCTGTGTCCAGTTTTCAGTGCTGTCCAGTGCCTCCTGTAGCCATGAGATGAACCCGTCCAACTTCTGCACAAAATACTGGAGACAGAGAGACAGATTATTAATGAGAGAATTGAATCTGATATATCCTACAAAACTAGCAGTAATACACAGGAACCAAATTGTTGGTACTCTTCTGATACTGAACTAGAAGCCCACAATGGTCACTGCAAGACTTAACAAAAAAAGGTAATAGTGAATAAACATGTTCTAAAAAACACAATCAAGATTAAATATTGCTTTTTAAATGTGGTTTATTGGAATTGTTAAAGCACAGCACTTCTCTTACTTTTTTTGGTCTGCTTCGTTTTCGTGTCTGTGAGCATAGAGCTGATGCCTTGCTAAAACGCTCCAGTTGTCTCAACTATCCAAACAACATTCTCCCAAAAGCGTTGTGACAAGTCAGTATGTACTGTGGAAAATTACAGTCTAACATTTTTACGCTTTGCTCTCCTTCTTAGTCATCTTCCTTGTCGTCCACTTTGGTTCAAACAACGATGAATGGTGGGATCTGACACTGATTCACCTTGACTTTGGAGTTGACCTTCAATTTCTTTGGAGGTTGTTCTCCAAAAAACTTACCATTCACATTTTCCTTCTCTTTAATTTGTCATCAATTTTCCCCCTACACCCAGGGACGTGTTGGAGGACCTTAAACTTCTGAATAATACAATAAATTTGCAACACAAATTGAACATGCTGTTCTGCAATTCTCATTCTGACCTCCTGGGACGACGCTCTCCTCTGCTTCCGTGGTCCATGTTCAGTGTAGTACACAACATGTGGTGGATGAGTTCGAAAAATATTGGACTTGCAAGCAAAGGTCACAGGTTGAGCTCCAGATTCCGTCATCTGCCACATGTTGATGTGCCTTTGGGCAAGACAGCAAGTACCACAACCTCCCATCCCCCAACTCCCTGAAACACACACACCTCATTCCAATGGGCACTGGGCAGTTGCCCAGATTAGAAGCCACCACTGGTTAGGGTGAATGTTGCTTTTAGATTGGTTGATATGACTCATAAACCATATACTGATGTAAAATATAGGGGGGGGGGGGAAAGAAAACTATGCAAGTAGTTGCATATTGACACCTTCCTAAAATAGTAGCTTAAGTCTTTTTTTTTTTTTTTTCTTTTTTTTTTTTTTTAAATCAAACATTATTTTTGCAAAATAAATAAATAAATAATGATAATAATAAATTACTTTGGCAAAAAAACCCAAAAAGAAACAAATCGCAGACCATTATTTTAGGAAGATGACAACATTAGTATCTTCTTTTTTATTATAATTATTATTATCAGTCGTCTTCCTTTCCCAAACCCAACACAGAGCTAATTCAGGGAGGCAGCTGAGCAGCAGTTTGCCCCCATCCCTAGTGACTGTGTTCAAGAAGACCCTGACAGAATCCTCTAGAGCTAATGAAATAGTAATGAAGAGGAATAAAGAATATGAAATGTGAAACCAAGAAAGAAAATACCTAGCAGAGGTGAGAAGAAAAAAAGAAGAGGAGAAAAAAAAAAAGAGATTAAAAATGAGATGATACTGGAAAAAAATAAGAAAAATGTAGATAGAGATAAAAGAAACATAAAAAGATACAGAGAGTTAGAACAAGTATGGCAGGTTGCCCTTCACAGGAGAACACAGAAAAAAACAACGTGAAGATGTGAAAACTGATTGAGGAGAGGAAGAGAAGGGGCTTGTTGCTTAGTAGAGTGGTAGTGCCATCTGCTGGCCACAAAGATCACTGATGAAGGACTTGAGCCATAACTTACCACCAAAACAAATGACTAAAGGCAAAAATCAGGGTTTACACATGGAAAAGTCACTACTTTAGATTAACTTTTTGGGGGGGGGGGGTTATTCCTGCTGGAAGATTCAGGAATCTTCCAAGTTGGGGAAGTTGGGGATCAGAAGAATAGAAACTGAAATAATATTGATTTCCCCCATTGAGGCAACTTCAGTCATAAAGAGAGGTAGAGAATATGGCTTAAAGGAAGAAGAAATAAGTATGTGTTTATGTCTTCATCCTTGAATGGGCCACTGAAGAGGTGAAAGAAGAGAAAAAACACTAAAATTGGAATTAATTTACTATAGGAGGGAGCTTGAAGTTTTTTTGCTTTTTTTGTTTTGTTTGTTTGTTGTTGTTTTTTTTGAAGACATACAGGGAAGTTGGGAGGAAAATTCAAGGGTTTTAATAAAAATCAAAACTTTCAGTCTGCAAGTCTTTGTAGAAACATTGTTATGTTATAAAGTCTCTCATTGTTTACACAGTTTCTTTTTTTTATTCTAATGAGCAAAAACAACCAGCATGACAACATGAAAATACCACCACAGTCAAAGTGTGGAAAAGTTCTTGTTTCTGAGTGATAATGAGCATCTGCCAGCAACAAAGAGATCTTTGTTGCTTTGAACTTGAGCAAAATGTCCTAATGTTGATGAGAAGGTCTGTTTCGGAGGGGAAGGACAACTGCATTTCAGCTCAAAACTAATTTAGTTTATACAGTATATGGATAAAAACATAAAATTAGCGGCAGCTCCTCCTGCAGCTTTGTAAACCCTGTGATATCAAAGAAGTGTCTCACTGTCAGCTAACATTGGACAGAGCCTGTTTACCATATTTCTCCCTATTTTCTCACTACAAATGATATAAATATAGGATTTTGATCAGTTTAAAATACTAATCAAATGAAGATGTCTGGGTTTCGGTTAATGATTTCTGAAATTTCTGCACTGCTTACAGACTAATTCTTGACCTTGCACATTTTTAATGTGCTTGATTCTAAATCTAAGACAATCTGAGATGGTCTGAAACTACCTTTCAAACCAGGAAGTTTTTTTTGGTCCAAGCCAGAGTTGACAGAAGTCAACTTCATACTGCCAAGATGTATCATTGCCTAATGGTGACGTTATGCTGGTAATTATGCTCATGTAAAGCTGCAGTATTATGTGAAAGACTTTTTAAGCTTTACATTATGTTATAATTTTATACCTTCATCAAAATCCTATCTGGAGTGATACTTTGATTTTTCCATACATGTTTGAGGAATCCTTGAATCTCCCATGGCAACCATTCAGGGTGCCTAAGTGCTTGCTTTCGACAAGCCCCACCTATTTCTACAAAGCTCTTCTTTAGAGGTGCAGTCTGTAACCAAGTACAGATCACCCCACCCCCACATTCAGCTCCTCCAGACTAGCGGCAGCAGCAATTAGCAAACACCTGGTAGAAATGTGCATCTGCTGGGATCATCTTGTGAACTACTTCTCAGTCCAGCACTCCAAGAATGGTTGTAAACAGCATCATGGAGGAGCATTGTTGTGATGACGGGCTGAAGGTGGAGTGTTAAACTTCTTGAAGAGACAGAGGCCAGTTTCAAAGCATCAAATTGCAAAGTCAATTTCCTTTAAGTCATGTTTGATATATGCAACATTTTAAGCACCACTGAAGGTAATATAGCTACTTGACTGTGATATAAAACTGCCGTATGTGCTTGGAATATACATAGCACTGTCCCTTTAACAATGAAATCAGGCTGTTCCTCGCTGACGTGACATCAGAACTTCAAGCCCAAGAGACTTTTCTAATCTCGATGAAATTCTATGAAAACATCCAAATCTTGTAAAACAATATGTATTCTTTGTCAGCCATACAAAATCTTATCAATAAGGAGACAACATACAGGATGTATTTCATGTACTGAGTGTTTTAATGTATAGATCTGAAAGTTATCTGGAAAACTAACAGCAGAGAGAACGAGGCAACAGAATGAAAGTGAACCTCATGGAAATGACTTGTGCTGCCACATGTTTATCACATTTTCAATTCACCGACTAATAGCCGGATGAATCGTGTCAATATCATACGAAAATAGCTTATTGCCTAAAATTGAACATGGTTTTGTTTTCAAACCCTCATGTCTTTTATGTTTGTGTCTCTACGACACTTTGATGAAGGCAAAATGGACATTTGAAACATTGAAAAGTGAAAATCAGAAGATGGAGAATGAAGAAGCATGAGAGTGGAAGTGGAGGAAAGGACATGAAAATAGTTTACAGAGCATGGAGAACAAGAAGAAAAGGAAATTGAAATATTAAATACATTCTAACACATTCGGGCAAAAAACAAGAAAAATAAGGTGAAGAAGAAAAGAAATTGCAGGAATAAGAAAAGAAATGAGAAATAATGTAAAAAGAAAATTGGAAATAAGAGTGAATGTGTTAAAAAGGAAGGTTAAGGGAAGATGAGAAGAGAGAGGAAGAGGATGTGAGAGAGATATATGGCAAAGAGCCGCGCTAGTTTGGATATCGACCAGCATGCACTGGGCTGCTTACAGATGCTTTGATGTTTCCAAACCAGTCTGGCCCTGGAGGTGCAGAAAGGCCTACTGGGAGCTGGAATGCCTGATCTGATCCTCTGCCGCCTGGATAACCATTCTGATATTCTTCTTCTTCTCTTCCTCACGCCGTTCATCCCTTCACCTCTGGATAATTACTGTTCAGCTGACTGAGCTTTCTGAAGGATGAAGTCTATAGATCTGGACTCAAAGTCCTGACTGAAAATGTTTAGAGCAGGAGGGATAATATGATCAATTATTAATATTTCAAAAGCCGCTGACATGATATTTATGCTCCCAGAGTATAAAGCAGAAACAATATAAAGAAATGTGACTGCTATACAAAGATAATTTGTTAGTTTGTACAAAATGAGGGAGGATAGGAGTTTTATTCCTGAACAACTAAGGGCATAAAGAGCAACAAGTGTTTCACTCAACTTACATAAAGCTGGAAAAAAAAAAGAAAACTCTGGAGAAAGGGGCAAATAGTCATCAGAAGTTGATGTCAAATTCAATTTAATTTGATTCTGAAATACTCAGAGACAGAAATACTCAGACCAACCCAACAACCACTGGTTCAAAATCACTTAAATCACCTTTCTTCCCCATTCTGATGCTCAGTTGAACTGCAGCATATCGTCTTGGCCATGTCTACATGCCTAAATTGCTGACATGTGATTGGCTAAGCCGTCGTGGTGGATGTAGCAATACCAAGTGACTGCAACATCAGGAAAAAGGAGCACGAGAAACTGGAGAAATACCAGGGCCTCAGGGAGGAACTGGAGAGGGCCTGGAAGGTGAAGACCACAGTGGTGCCTGTGGTCATCAGGGCCCTCGGGGCAGTCACCCCCAAACTGGAGCAGTGGCTACAACAGATCCCAGGAACAACATCAGACATCTCAGTCCAGAAATGTGCAGTTCTAGGCACAGCAAAGATACTGCAGAACCCTCAAGCTCCCAGGCCTCTGGTAGAGGACCCGAGCTCAGAGGATAAGAACCACCCGTGGTGGGTGAGAAGGGAATTTTTTATATATAGACGCATACATAAAATAACATCTGAATAATAGAAATCCCTCCTACATTTCTTAGCATAAGCTTGAACTCTACCAGTTGTGTGTGTGTCGTTTGTCCTTGTGCTGTAGATGTATGAGTAGCTGAGGGCAAACAGAATGTTCTTTTAATAAGGAAAGCTGAGAGTTTTGGGATAACCGCAGCTGACAAAATTTCAAATTCTGAAATTATGGCATTTGTTAGGATTAGGTGAGACTGCTAATGCGCACAACAGCCTAAGTTATTAGACTGACAACAAGAATATGTCAGATCAAACATACACTGCTGTGATGGAAGTAAAGGACTCGGGGCGGGGGGGGGAGTTTGATTAGAAATTCATTAAATAACCTAAATTGAAAAATGGTAATATTTCATTTGATCCATGAGGACATGTTCATGCACTGCACTAGATTAGAGAAGGAAGGAAGGAAAGCAGGAAGGAAGGAAGGAAGAAAGGACAGAAAGAAGGAAGGAAGGAAGGAAAACGATCTATAAAATAACTGGACATTTGTCTTTCAATCAATTTGAGTGATCATTTTTATGTATGTCATTTATGTATGTGTTTTTATTGTTTTTGTTTTGAGGTTTTTGGCTTCCATCTAAACTCTGCTGTGTTCCTGCAAACAGCTGAAACAAATTCATTTTACTAGCAGGTGTTTCATTTAACAAGCATTGAAATAAAGTTGTGATAAACGCCACCAGGCACAAACTTTATGCAGCAACAAGTCGGTTATTTATTGAAATCTCAATAACTATTAAATATAAATTCAAATATTTAGAACATAACCACTTCTTCACAGACAAACCTATTGGTCTCCGAGTATGCTAGCGTGTTTTCCTTACTTATAAAGACTCAGAGAACATGTGAACAACATCCCTCTTCGTCACTGTCCTCTGGCACGTTCTTATTTTGCCATCTTCTCTCCTGCCATTGTGCATCTCTACTCCCCCTGCTGGGCCAATCAGACGATTGTTGATGCAAGTCTGTTGTCTGTCTGTCTCCCACTGTTCACAGATAGACTGGTATACCACAGAGTCTGCAAATACACAGACATCTCACACTGAGGCCATTAATGCTCGCACAGACAGCCCATACCATGTAATCACACAACGCATAGGAAACTTAGCTAACTGATGGATTGTTTTTTTCTTTCCCAGCTTTTGCATTGTTTTTGGTTCTTAGTGAAGATTAAAACCCATCAGGTATAATGTCTCATACAGCGCAAAAGGAACTGTGGCTTTCCATCTACAAATACATCCGGTCCCCATCTGGAAGACTAAGGAAATACATGACCAGAACATAGTCTTGGTTTAGACTTTTAGATATAATACAAAAGTCAAGATCAAGATAACATTTCTAGAAAGAACGATGTGTGCTGTTTAAAAAGGTTCAAACAATATTTCTGAGCCATTTCCTTCTGTGCGACAGACAGGTGGCCTGTCCAGGGTGTAACCCGCCTCTCACCCGAAATGTTCGCTGGAGATGGGCACCAGCACCCCTCCTGACCCCAGTGGGGACAAGGTGTTAGAAAATGGATGAATGGATGGATGTTTCCCTCTGTAGGGATTATTCAGGAATGTTTCCTTTACCCTATTCCCAAGGCTTTTCTGGATATGGTGATAATGTTGGCTCTACAATTCCTTTTAACTTGATCTGCTATGTAGTGATAAACTAGGCTTAACTTTGAGCCTGTTTGGAAGTTTTCTTTGTTTCAGTCTGCTCTACAATAGTTTCATGTCCAGTTTAGTGGATTGTTTTAGTTGCTCAACCTGATGCGATAGCTGATCTCTTAGTTCATCCAAAAGACATGCATATACTGATTACTTTATTCTGTCTTTACTTCCTCAATTAGTCAGCTCAGCCACTGCTTTGATTACATGCTGCTACATAAGCAGCTAATCAGCTAATTACTCAGAGCACAGGGGAGTGAAAAGTGTGGATGTGTGCGCATGTGCATGCATGTGTAGGAGAGCAAGGTCTCCTACACATGTGCAGTTTGCCCACACAGTATGAAGTGTATTTGGACACTTAACACTTATACATTAACCTCAGTTCATTTTGTTTGGTTTAGTGATGAAACCACCCTTTGTGTTGAATTAGTTTAACTTATACATTTTTAACTTAAAGGAACTTTTGGCTTCGACTCTATTGAAACAATTAAGCTTCACTAGAGACAGATCCTGTTCTAACTGGGGTGCTGTGGTGGCGCTGGGGTAGAGCACAACCCACGTAAGGAGACCTTAGTCATCAACACAGCTGTCGCAGGTTTGATTCCTGCCTGATGACCTTAGCTGTGTGTCTTTTCTGTCTAACTACTCTAAAATAAAGACCACTAGAGCCAATAAAACCTTTTAAAAAAACCTTGTATTAGTCTACTTCTTTATTTTAAGTAAACTAAATTGACTGATTAAATTTGTCAAGTTAAACAAACTTAATTTAGTTGGATAAACTCATCAAATTACTTGCTACCAATTGAAGCAATTCGATTAAGTTGGTTCAGTTATTTTCTTCTTTCATTGCATCTAAAGCTAGAGAAGCACGCTCCGCTCTGCTGCTGTGTCAGCAGCTGCAGTGTGACCTGCGCTGGTGCAGGTGTGTGTGTGTATGTATTAGGGAGAGTTTGTGTGTGACCTTTGCACTCTTTTTTTGGTGCTTAAATGCCTTTATAATTCACGGGTCCAAAATGACCCATAAGACAATCCTTGTACCCTAGTGGTGTACAGCCCACAAGGAAATATAAACAAAAACAAAGTGTCACTTTTTCTAATGATGGGGTCAATATAGGAAAAGTCATAAAAATTCAAGTCAGAGAAAGATCGTTTAGGGCATTTTTTCTACAGCTAAACATGCCAGTGGGTCATTTTTGACCCGCAAGACAACATAAGAGTTAAAGTTTTTCTCTACTGACTGAACAAGAAATTTGCAGGATGAACTGGCCAAACTATCTTCAGTCCAATCTTCATCGTCGTTTGTCCTTGTGCTGTAGATGTATGAGTAGCTGAGGGCAAACAGAATTTTCTTTTAATAAGGAAAGCTGAGAGTTTTGGGATAACCGCAGCTGACAAAATTTCAAATTCTGAAATTATGGCATTTGTTAGGATTAGGTGAGACTGCTAATGCGCACAACAGCCTAAGTTATTAGACTGACAACAAGAATATGTCAGATCAAACATACACTGCTGTGATGGAAGTAAAGGACTCGGGGCGGGGGGGGAGTTTGATTAGAAATTCATTAAATAACCTAAATTGAAAAATGGTAATATTTCATTTGATCCATGAGGACATGTTCATGCACTGCACTAGATTAGAGAAGGAAGGAAGGAAAGCAGGAAGGAAGGAAGGAAGAAAGGACAGAAAGAAGGAAGGAAGGAAAACGATCTATAAAATAACTGGACATTTGTCTTTCAATCAATTTGAGTGATCATTTTTATGTATGTCATTTATGTATGTGTTTTTATTGTTTTTGTTTTGAGGTTTTTGGCTTCCATCTAAACTCTGCTGTGTTCCTGCAAACAGCTGAAACAAATTCATTTTACTAGCAGGTGTTTCATTTAACAAGCACTGAAATAAAGTTGTGATAAACGCCACCAGGCACAAACTTTATGCAGCAACAAGTCGGTTATTTTATTGAAATCTCAATAACTATTAAATATAAATTCAAATATTTAGAACATAACCACTTCTTCACAGACAAACCTATTGGTCTCCGAGTATGCTAGCGTGTTTTCCTTACTTATAAAGACTCAGAGAACATGTGAACAACATCCCTCTTCGTCACTGTCCTCTGGCACGTTCTTATTTTGCCATCTTCTCTCCTGCCATTGTGCATCTCTACTCCCCCTGCTGGGCCAATCAGACGATTGTTGATGCAAGTCTGTTGTCTGTCTGTCTCCCACTGTTCACAGATAGACTGGTATACCACAGAGTCTGCAAATACACAGACATCTCACACTGAGGCCATTAATGCTCGCACAGACAGCCCATACCATGTAATCACACAACGCATAGGAAACTTAGCTAACTGATGGATTGTTTTTTTCTTTCCCAGCTTTTGCATTGTTTTTGGTTCTTAGTGAAGATTAAAACCCATCAGGTATAATGTCTCATACAGCGCAAAAGGAACTGTGGCTTTCCATCTACAAATACATCCGGTCCCCATCTGGAAGACTAAGGAAATACATGACCAGAACATAGTCTTGGTTTAGACTTTTAGATATAATACAAAAGTCAAGATCAAGATAACATTTCTAGAAAGAACAATGTGTGCTGTTTAAAAAGGTTCAAACAATATTTCTGAGCCATTTCCTTCTGTGCGACAGACAGGTGGCCTGTCCAGGGTGTAACCCGCCTCTCACCCGAAATGTTCGCTGGAGATGGGCACCAGCACCCCTCCTGACCCCAGTGGGGACAAGGTGTTAGAAAATGGATGAATGGATGGATGTTTCCCTCTGTAGGGATTATTCAGGAATGTTTCCTTTACCCTATTCCCAAGGCTTTTCTGGATATGGTGATAATGTTGGCTCTACAATTCCTTTTAACTTGATCTGCTATGTAGTGATAAACTAGGCTTAACTTTGAGCCTGTTTGGGAAGTTTTCTTTGTTTCAGTCTGCTCTACAATAGTTTCATGTTCAGTTTAGTGGATTGTTTTAGTTGCTCAACCTGATGCGATAGCTGATCTCTTAGTTTCATCCAAAAGACATGCATGTACTGATTACTTTATTCTGTCTTTACTTCCTCAATTAGTCAGCTCAGCCACTGCTTTGATTACATGCTGCTACATAAGCAGCTAATCAGCTAATTACTCAGAGCACAGGGGAGTGAAAAGTGTGGATGTGTGCGCATGTGCATGCATGTGTAGGAGAGCAAGGTCTCCTACACATGTGCAGTTTGCCCACACAGTAGAAGTGTATTTGGACACTTAACACTTATACATTAACCTCAGTTCATTTTGTTTGGTTTAGTGATGAAACCACCCTTTGTGTTGAATTAGTTTAACTTATACATTTTTAACTTAAAGGAACTTTTGGCTTCGACTCTATTGAAACAATTAAGCTTCACTAGAGACAGATCCTGTTCTAACTGGGGTGCTGTGGTGGCGCTGGGGTAGAGCACAACCCACGTAAGGAGACCTTAGTCATCAACACAGCTGTCGCAGGTTTGATTCCTGCCTGATGACCTTAGCTGTGTGTCTTTTCTGTCTAACTACTCTAAAATAAAGACCACTAGAGCCAATAAAACCTTTTAAAAAAACCTTGTATTAGTCTACTTCTTTATTTTAAGTAAACTAAATTGACTGATTAAATTTGTCAAGTTAAACAAACTTAATTTAGTTGGATAAACTCATCAAATTACTTGCTACCAATTGAAGCAATTCGATTAAGTTGGTTCAGTTATTTTCTTCTTTCATTGCATCTAAAGCTAGAGAAGCACGCTCCGCTCTGCTGCTGTGTCAGCAGCTGCAGTGTGACCTGCGCTGGTGCAGGTGTGTGTGTGTATGTATTAGGGAGAGTTTGTGTGTGACCTTTGCACTCTTTTTTTGGTGCTTAAATGCCTTTATAATTCACGGGTCCAAAATGACCCATAAGACAATCCTTGTACCCTAGTGGTGTACAGCCCACAAGGAAATATAAACAAAAACAAAGTGTCACTTTTTCTAATGATGGGGTCAATATAGGAAAAGTCATAAAAATTCAAGTCAGAGAAAGATCGTTTAGGGCATTTTTTCTACAGCTAAACATGCCAGTGGGTCATTTTTGACCCGCAAGACAACATAAGAGTTAAAGTTTTTCTCTACTGACTGAACAAGAAATTTGCAGGATGAACTGGCCAAACTATCTTCAGTCCAATCTTCATCTTCACCTTCCTCCTCCTCCTCATCTATATTGCTTTCTGATTCCAAATCCTTTTCTGATTATTCCATTTCTATATCTCTTTCTTTGTTTTCTGTTTGAGAACCAATAACAAGGATTTTTTTCCTTTTTACAGAAACTTCAAAACCAAAGTGCACAAAATTACGTAAATAGCCTAATCAAGCCCATCCACTCACACAGTAAACACCAAGTTAAGGCCTTTATTTTTTAAATTCAGAATCAATTGGACTTTTCTTCAGTGTGAAACTATGTGCATTAACTGCAACCCAACGGCGTTCTTCTGATCGGGAGAACAATTTTCCTGCAACAATTTTTTCAACAACAATTCATCTCTGATGAACGGAGGTATATTTGCAATCATGATCCTTTTTTTTTTTTAGCAGGAATACTCAACAGGGAAACGGACCAAAAGCACAGCAATGCCCTTTGTTTGCCTTTTCCACACTGTCAACAGAAATGACCACAGCGCTGTTCATCGAGCAGCAGATTTAATGCCACAACCTACAACTTCTCCCACTGCCAACTTGCACTCCTCCACAGTAGGTGTGAGACTCCGGGGGTCTGATCTGCCTCGTAACTATGGTAAAATCCATTCCCAGCATTTTGCATCTAAAGGCAAACTTTTTTGTTGTCACACACAGAAATGTAATTAATTAATGTAACTCCACAAAACACAATAATCTAAGGATAATACCCAGAAAAAAACGAAGATAAAAAGCAAAGATAGAAATTTTTAATCTTCCATGCAGTGTGAAAGAAAGAGAAACTAAACCAAAATATGATGTGACTCCACCCTGCTTCACCCTCGGAGCAGCTGGAGCAAAACAGGATCCTGTCACAGGATTACCATCAGTCACACATCCCAGATGATTCACACCTGACTCAAACTTACAACAAGCAACAACATGGAAGATGTTAAACAGAAGCTAAAAGGGGGAGAACACTGTTTTCTCAAATGATGGTCTAAAAAGAAAACAGTAAAATCTTAATTAAAATATGTGAGGTTTAATTCTGCCTCGTGCCTCAGGTTGGATCAGACAGAAACTCAGTCAGGTTGGAATTTCAGGCCCGATCTAAACTAGCACAAATTTCACCTCCAGATGCAGAAAGTTGTGCTGCTGTGTTCAGACCAGAGCAGGCGAAGTCGCTGATAATATGAGTGAACTCATTTCATTTCGCTGTTCATATGTTGTTATTTTTGCAACAGTCAATGCTTTTTGACCCTACGGAGAAAACCTTAGATGTGATCTAGATTCTCTGTTCAATTTGAATATTAATTCAATTGAACACATTGTTGATCCTATGCTGCATGACTTTATGTTTTTGTGCTTTTTATGATGTAAAGCACTTTGAAATGCCTTGTTGCTGAAATGTGCTATGCAAATAAAATTTGATTGATTGATTGATTGATTAAACTGCATAAAAATTAAACAGCTAAATAGTCTGTGCAGACGGCATTTAAAAATCGACAGGCAAAAATAGAATATGATGGAATTTTTCTGGCGCCGTCAGTTAAAATGACAGACAACAAAAAAGTGCAGCTACATGTTTTAATATCACCTGAATATAAAAGGTGATTTTTAATTTTTAAAGTTTATGCTCTCACCTTTTTCACAGTTTTGAGAGCTACTCCCTTATTTCATTTCAGCTACAATCATCTTAACCAAATGAAAAATTATGTTAAAACTATATTTTCCATTGGTGTGAATAATTTTCACCTAGATGAGTAAGATATTTGACATTTATTAGATATCAATGTCTTAAATGAAGTTGGGTAAATTGAGTCAACCATGAATATCCCAGAATAGTTTTCTGGTTTTGTCAGTGAGCATTTCACCCCACTAACAAAAAGAGGTTAGATTTGATACATTCTATTGATGCCTGACAGACAGTAGAAGTGAGCAGACATTGTCTTTGCTAACTAAACTGCTCCAGAGGTTAAAATTAAATGTTACAGCAGTGAAAGGTGGGGAACATAAACATGAACACTCTCTCTTTGTAGTTGTATTTAAAAGTGCAGCTATGAGAAGTATGAATCCCCAGTTATTGGGATTTTACCACACTCCAAATGACAGCTACGACTGATTAGTTCACTAAGAAGCCTCATCAGTGATCTGCCTGCCAATCAAATGTGACCTTTTAGAAGAGGCTTAATGAATTAACAGGTTCACAGGAAGATCTAATACCAGCTTTTGATTCCATCAGTCGAATGTTGAGGGAATTCAGGTCGACTTGTCCTTCTGCATCTGAACATGTGAAAATATTTTGATGTGTTCATATAGATCAGGGAAAACAGAAGCCAATACCGACTATCAAACCAGGGCAGATATGCAGAGATGGAAACAGAACCAGCAGAAATATAGACCGATGCAAACTGTGTGTAAGGAATTACCTCCATCTTTACCCAGATGCCTTCGTTCTGTTCCTGGATGTCCTCCAGCAGTTTTTTCATCAGAGAAGCACATCCACGCCCGTCCACCAGGGGCGCCGTCAGCTGGGGGGAGCCATCCACAGACCTCCTGCTCTGCTCCTCTCCTGACAGCAGGTCACTCAAGGGCCCTGATTCTCTGCCGTCTTCAAATGATGGAGCAACATCACTGGAGGAGGAGCTGAAGCAGCTCACTGAGGTTTGTCTATGAGGATGCTGATGAAGAGTGCACAGGAGCAAGTCACTTCACCAGGAAATGATTTGCTTTTTGAAACTTAACACCAAATATGTTGTCATACCAGTAGGGGAGATGGCTCATAATCCCCGCTCCCCACTATGTGCCTTGTGTTGACTCCACTTTCTCCAGCGTCCCAGTCTACATTAAGCTCTGACAGCTCCCAGTCATCCACATCCTGCAGAACTCTCTGCTTCTGCTGTGAACAGGTTCAACAAAAACATCAGAAACCAATTTCAACACATTGTGTATGGTTCTGGTGAGTGAGCCACAGTTCTGTACTGACCAGGGTGCTGGACTGTATCAGACTTTCTAGTTTCACAGCCAGCATCTCAGTTTCATGGAGCTGAGCAGGGAGAGCCAGGAACTCGTCTGACCCGTACCAGTGCTCTCTGGACTGGATCCTTTCTGATGGAACCTGGGATCCCTTCTGCACAAGAAAGGAGCATCAGCATTTCATTGTCTCTCTTCACATGTACGGTAATTCACTCCTAGAAATGACCAGTCAAAAAAGAAAGAGTACAGTAAGACTTTATTTGACGGGGTGTGCATAAGATTGACATGACATCTGTCACAAAGATGAAGTTTTTATGAATGTTTATGACTATTGTCATGAAGTGTCATTCGGTAAATAATGACACTTTTAATGCAAATTTGACCATTTTAGTGGACTTTCAATACAAGTTTTAATTCAACTGCTTGAAAAGTGTCATTATTCACTGATTTGCTTTTAATGCGCTTTTATTGCAACTTTGCTTCAAACATTTCACCATTTACGGATTGACACTTCATGACAACAAACATTCATGAAAACTCCATCTTCATGACTGAAGATATGCTATGTAATGTTTATGACAGTGTCATGTCAGTCTTATGCACACCCAGTCAAATAAAGTGCTACCAAAAGGACTTATAATCAAGTACTTAGTAATGAACATGATAATCTCAGTGTGTTTATTTCAACACCAACAACCTTTTTTTCTTTATGTATTTTTCAGAAAATATTTACAGAACTATTCAGCACGTATTTTATTGGTTTTGAACATGCAATGAGAAAATGCCACTTCAAGTCATTTAAGAAAAAAAAAAAGATCATATGAAGAACAGATGATGCAAACAAAAACTAATCTGTTGAATTTATTAATTAGGAAGTATTAGTATGAGTGTTTGTCACACAATTTGCTTGAATGAGGAGAAAATTTATTTGAGCATAGAATGGTGTCAAAAGGTGCATGCCTTTTGTACATTAAAGAAATGTATCATTTTAAGGCTGTTTTGGGAAAAAACTCCAATAGTAAAAACTATAAATAGTTTTATAAGCATCATAAAACTACGGTTTTATTATGCTTTTTTACTGATGCTTTTCAGATGCTATTCAGTAGAAACTGAATAGCATCTGCAAAATCCTGGCTCCTGCAAATAGTCACCTTGTGTCCCTGCCGGTTCACTGTCCACCCTGCATTCCTGCTTCCACCCCACTGAGCATCAGATTCCTCTCCAGATGCCTCCAAGTCTGAGGACAGAAGCTGCTCTGAAATGGGGGAGGGTAGGGAGGAGTCCGAGTCACCCATAGTGACCGAGCATGTCTTCTTCAGCCTCCTTTCTGTTTGGGAGGATATTTCATCCTGGGATATCAGGCGGCAGAAGTGCAGGCTGCCGTTGATGCCAGAATTTCCCTCGGGTTTTCTATGTGTTGAGCTCACATGGTGGTTTTTGAGATTGTGCTCAATTGTTTTCTGTAATCAAAATCTTTAGTTAGAGATGACAACTTTTGCTACACATACTTTTTAAAATTGTCAATCGTTTTCAAAATGACATTTTCCAAAGCGCAGCTAGCAAGAGAAACATCTGTTAAACCTTTTATCATCTAGAAGAAACCAGCTGCAATGGATTTGATTCATTGTTTCCATTTTCACATTGAAAATAAAATATGATGTTACCCATCATAAAACTTATTCATGCAATGAAATAATTTAAATCCATGTATTGATTAATACATCTTATGGGTGATTGATTATAAATGCAATATTCAACCAAGCCCTGTTCTGGACCAAAACGTCATCAGAAGAAAACACTTTGATTTGAATCTCATTCAGTAAAATAAATATTTGAACCATTACAATAGATTGGCTTAGTTATGTGGCCAAGTGTCAGTCACAGATGAATGATGAACGTAAAGCCTTTCAATCTCTCCATTCCAAACTTTTCATCATCATGAGTAAAACCAAAGAGCTGTCCAAAAAGGTCAGGGACAAGACAGTAGGTCTGGACATGGTTGGAATGTTCTGCCAGTCAGCAACAAGCTTGGTGAGAGTGACTGAGATTATCATCTCACAGTCTAGATATAAACCAGTCAGTGACCGATCAGGAGCTCCATGCAAGATGGATGTAATGGGCTAAAAATGATGATCAAAAGAAGAGAAGCATGTGGATAATCTAAAAGCAGCTGAGATCACATTCAGCAATAACACCACTGGCTGAACACGTCATTGAGAAGCTGCAGAGCGCCTCTGTGCAGTCCTGTGTTACGTTTGCAAGACAACAGCTAGAAAAAAAATCAGAGACAACTTAGGAGCTATCAGCTTGTGATAAGATGGCATCATAGTGTCACCCCAGCTTGACATGTTTGGAGACAGAGAAACAATAAGGTAGGATTGTTTCCTGTCATTCCACATCCCTTTATCATAACACACTGACGTCATAAACCTGCAAAGATGAATCCCATGAGTTATCTATTACTGAGAAATTATTAAAAAGTGGAAGCAATAGTCCACTTGCAGGGATATCCCATTCAGCTGTGAGCTGTGGGGACAGAAGCCCAGCAGTGCTGGATGATGAATGCTGATGTTGGAACGCATGATCTTTATCCACCACACCGAACGATCACAACCTCAACCAACACTGACTGACGTAGAGCCATGATTGGTTAGCATAATGAATCAAATTCAAATTCATTTATGGGGCTGTGTATCTGATAAAGGAGCGTCAGATACTGATGGCAGCCGTTACCTCCACATTAAAAGCACAAATGGATATTAAAGAGTTGGGTTTTTTTCCCCATCAATTGAAAGTAGGTTTGGAAAAGAGATTTTTTTAGTACAATAATGTGTTTTACCATTTAGCAAAGAGCATTCAGACATTTATTTTTTACAAAAGGAACATTACCTCAGTGACTAGGCTAACAGTGAAGATTTCAATCTATTTTAAAAGTGTAAGTGATGAGGCTGCATCCTGCAAACTGAATAACTGATTGAGGTTGATTGTTGTTTCAATTAGTGACTTTCTGAAGCCTTAAGAAATTCAGTTTGTCATAAAACCATAGATTCTTTAACATATTTCTCTGTTCATGACTACTTATTTTTCCTCTCAACATTGAATCATGTTTTTTTTTTCCTCTGAACAATTAACAATTAATTGTTAATACAAATTTTGTATTAGATCTGTAATTTTTTTTTTATTGTTCCAAAGTAAAACAACTGATTTAGAACCTTGCAGGAATAATGTCTTTTGTCAGGGATTATGTAAGTTTGTACAGTAGCTCAATACTTTTAATAGTCATTGAAACAGACAGAAATGCCCCCCCACACACACACACAGCCTTGTATGGGCTGGAATAACAAAATAAATAAATCTGATTTAGTCTGACTTTGTTGTTCATCCTAGTTTAAAAGTCACATTTCCATGTTAAACAAAATGCTCATAAAATAAGAACAAAATCAAAAACGTATAGAAATTAGCTCAAACCTGAAGACCCTTGCTGGATTGTGGAAGGTTTCTCAGATCAACCGAGTCCAGTTCTAGCCAGAACTTGGATCTGTCTGGAGGATTCACCAGAGAGGGGGTGCTCTGACTCAGCTCAGCCTTATGTTGCAGCTCAGACTGCTGCCTGGACTTCCTAAAACTGCCTCTTGATTTGGTTCCTTTGTTTGAGAATAAGGCTGCTCTCTTGGGAAGGGATGGCTGTGTGGGGGAAGACTCAGTGCTGTGACTTACAGCCTGCAGCGGGCGTTTGGAGCTTTCGCTGTATTTGGGCATGTCACTTTGATTTGTGGGTGATTCAGGTGTAGAATGGTTGTGGTTGTCTATGTCACTGGCCAGAGAGGGCTGAGGTAAACTCTTGTGCAGTTCAAGATTTGAGTTTGTGGTGTGAATGATATCCTGGGAGGTGTCCTCCACTGTGGACTCTGTCCCCCGGTCCTCAGGATGGTCACTGGGACTGTAGTCGCTCAGCTCAAAGGCAGTGATGCCACAGTCCAGGGAGAAGTAGTTCTGGCTGCAGCGGATTGTCAGCTGACCACAGTCGTCCACCTCTGTGAGAGCATCTAAGCGGGTCTGAATACAAATAATTCAATATTCAAGTTCCAGACTGTGAGTAACCAAACCAAGAGAAAGAAACTACCACAATGTTTTTAGACAGATCTGATAATGGCTCAAGGAATCCTTCCTTCAGCTACATTTTAATTCCAAGTGTACATGGAAATTTAACTTCATCTGAAACCAACCTGGTGCTGGTCCTGGCTGAATGCCTGCAGGATGTCAGTCTGCCGGGTGTAATTTCCGTTTGGGTCCTGTAAACCCTGCAGCAGTCGTTCTTTCAGAACCAGAACTGAGACTCTCAGCTGGTGCCACAGCAGCTGCACTGTCCTGGAAAAACACAAAAACAAGAACAGTGCTTTTAATTAAGCCAACTTAAGTATTAATATACACCGCAGAATGTATACCTTGCTACAATCATTTGCTTGGGGAAACTCACCTAATGTCTACAATGATGTTTACAGAGTAGGACAGCAGCTTCAGGGAGAACTCCGTCTCCAGTAAAGCATGAATCTGCTCCACGTGGTCAGAAATGTCCTCACAGATGTCCTGAAGTCATAAACATACATTCAAAAATTAGCAGAATGTCACAAATCAGCCCCCAACACACTGTGTGTGTGCAAGTGTGTAATAGAAAAACATCTGCAGAGCAATCCACTGAAAAAGCAGAAGAGGTGGGAGGGACGTTAGACACCAAGCATCCACTTCTAACAATGAGTCAGTTTCATGTGGGACTGGCTCCACATGAAGTGCAGACAACAAGAACATCAGAGTTTTTTCTGATGCTTTAGTACATTTTTCAAATCAGAAACTAGCGAAATGCAACTGCTTTTGCACATCATCCAAGTGATTGTGTATAATTCCCTTCTGTTCCTTACATTACGAATTGCTTATGTCACGTTGATCAAAATATACCATATGGTCTCCACCCACACATGCAAAATGCCTGAACAAGTTGTCAAATATGTCAGGCATATATCTATAAATTTCAAGAAGAGTCAGAAGGGGTTGAGGACATAATGCCAGTTTCCATCATACCAACAGGATCTGCTGTGGTTTGTGACCCACAGCAGGATTCTGATGGAGTTCCTCAACATGGAGATGGACAGGATATGACCACATACACAGATGGCTGCTGTGGAGGGTGTGTGTGATGACATCACAGTGGCTGCCTAAGACAAAACATTTCTTTCCACACTGAGTTGAGGGAGAAGGTATTCATAGGGGTATGGATGAGAACTTGTGACCCAACAGTCAGGAAGGTCAGGAGGTGTAGGAAGAGGAAGTGCTGTAGAAATAATGACTGGTTTTTAACCTGCCAGTTGCAGAACTTAAAAATGTAATCAAGACCCAGACATAATTTTTATTAGAATATTAAGGCATGGCATGTCATTCAAATTTGAAGCACTTACTCAACCAATAACAGGGCTACCACAGGATTTAGCATGTTTCTGTAAGCTCAAATACATTTGATTTCATCGCCCCATTTATGATTTATGAATGTTGAGAGGAAATTCAGAGGATCTTTGACTTTGTCGCTTATGATAGAAACTTGTAATGGGCCATCATATTTATAATAGCACTTTTCTGAACCCTCAAAGACGCTTTTCAATGAAATCAATCATTCCGATTCACACACACATTCACACATTGATCAAGCTACTGGACGGTAGCCACAGCTGCCCTGGGACAGTCTGCCCTGCAGAAGATATCTTGCGTTAGTGGAAACTTCACGGAAACAGTAACCAGAAATGCAAAGTTGAATTATCATACCTGCAGATTTTCTTTGTGGCCAAAGTTTAAAACGAGTGTTATTTGGATTCTGATGTGGTGCAAAATAATCACACAGGATCATACAGCATAAATATTATTCCAAGATTTTTCTGTTATGTAACAACCTAACTTAGAATGGCAGAGAAATTATTTTTTCTTCATCTTTAACAGCAAAAACCAATCTGCTCCTGAACCAGTTAGGGAATCAGAATGAATTACCATGGAAACAGGCCTAGGTAAAAAGTAACCCGCAGTTGAACTGAGCTCAGTAAACCACTAATCCTGCTTAGAGTGCAGCTCCCACATCTCCCCGGTTTTTATTAGTAATCAGGCTCAGGCTTGTATTTTATATGTTTTTGCTTTTTACCACCTGGAGAAACTTCTGCCTTGTGAATGGCTCCCAAACATGTTAACCTCCACCAGGACAAAGATCCTCTCAACCTCCAGACTGCGTCCCTGGATCACCTCTACTCTCTCTGGAAATTAAACAAGGAAATGCTGCACCATCACCATACTGCTCTCTGCTGACTTCAGCCATAACCTGATTCAACATGCCCTCACCAATCCCTCTCTTCCTCTTGCTGCCTCTCATTACTGCTCTGTTTACCATATAAACACATTAAAATGCTCTTCTTTGTAATAATTGCTACAGTATCTGAAAAACATCCTTATTTGTAATATATATATATATATATATATATATATATATATATATATATATATATATATATATATATATTAATTCTGTTCCACTCAAACTTTGCTGTGTGCAGTTCTAAAACTGGCCCATTTCTCTATTGTGCCGCCTTTGAGAAAGCAGGTGACCTGGCACTGAACCCCTGGGTGATCCTCTGCTTCTATCTTTGGCTGCTATTGCATGTTGCTCCATGGTGACCTCCCTGAACAAGATAACACTTCTTGTTCTGTTGCTTCCTGAATTATAACAGGCACCTAGCCAGTCAGAATGTAGGTCAGATACTCTGCCAGTCTGTCTCATGCTACGTTGGCTAACACTCTGACCTACTGAGAACTGTCCTGTGCACATTGCTGTACACTACAGCAGAGAATCCATGTATTTGAGAGCTGGTGTCCTGCAGTTTTTAGATGTCTCTGCTTCAACACACCTACGGCAAAACATGAGGGCATTAGCAGGAATCTGGAGAACTGGACTGCATTCTGAGGAGGATTTGGCCATTTGATTCAGATGGGTTGAACCAGG
Organism: Poeciliopsis retropinna; assembly: GCA_010277075.1. Lineage (NCBI taxonomy): Eukaryota > Metazoa > Chordata > Actinopteri > Cyprinodontiformes > Poeciliidae > Poeciliopsis > Poeciliopsis retropinna. The sequence goes on from VMRM01000028.1 coordinate 8,712,230, forward strand.
AACACCAGCCCTCCAGGCCTAGACTTGATGTAGGGGTAAATGAGATAGTTACATGGACTGTTCCCTGGTTCTTATATTACTTCACTACTGAGATTTAGAACTGAATTAACATTAAATCCACATTCAATAGTAGCTTGAATGTGAATATATTGAATCTATATTCAGATTTCAGATGTTGGCTGACACTGACATATGTTTGACAGATTTAGCTTTGGTGAGACAAGCTGAGCAGTGTGTGGTCCAATCTTTGGACATTCATTCCCTTTACCAGCATTTACAGAGGTCAGAGAGCAATGAGTTATGATTAATGTTGCATTGGAAGGTCCTGGCACATTTCAGCTCCAATCATTTCCACTTTCAACTCATCATGTGTGTATTTATAGGCAGAAACCTGCTGCAAATGTGGTTTAATTTGTAATGTAGCAACATGTCATGATGTTTTTCTAAGCTCTAAGTAAATTAAATTTAAAACTGATAGAAAAGGATCTAAAAAAGGAGAAAGAAAAAAAAGTCAAGTCAATTAAAGTCCTGTCTCCTGTCTTCTTTTGACCTTCTCAGAATCAATATTAGTTATTGACCAAGTAGAGCCGAAGAAATACTGAACTGCAAATGGGCTACATTTAAATTCATGTGTGTCCCTAACTCACATGTGCATGTTTACACTCTTAAAACTTCACATGCACGAATTTTGCCGGTCGGTTTGGCTTGAGGAGAACAAGTGATTGTCAGCTGATGGGAAAAGTGCTCCCAGCCTATAGGGGGCCTGGATCGGAGGCAGAATATGACTTCAGTGATCCAAAACTTTATCACGTCTGATGAGACCTGGAGAATACCTCTCCTGTTGAGTGTGGTGTACACAGGATTATATAACATGTTGCCCCAGTAGGTTAAATAGTAGGCTGTCCTGGTCATTGTTGACTCATGGTTGCTACAAAAACTTTACAAGACCAATTGATTTTAGTGACATAGTAGGTATGAAATATTGAATAAAATGTTGTGCTGTGCATGACTGGCTTTATTTTCACTCATATTGTCTCCAAATGTATTCTGGGTAAAGCTTGTCATCAGCCGTCCACCAGCGTCATCATCAGTCACTCGGCAACAGATGACAAACTAGCTAGAGCATTTCTACTGATTAAGTTAACATGAGTGGAGCTCATGGAGCGGCAAAGTGAAAAGGATGGAAAAAATAGAGCAAGGAAAAGCCAAAAATTGGACGCATATTTTGTTCCTCATCTATGAGATGAACCGGAATTTTTTGTTGGCAGCGATTCAGATCCGCCATAACTACCAGCCCAGCGAAGGAGCCGGACTAGTTACAGGTAGCAACTCTGACATTATTCACAAAGTGTGAGTTAACTGTAGACTGACTGTAAATTACATCAGCCCAGCCGCCTAACTTACATCCTTTTTCTATCTGTCGGTGGTACAGCGATGATGTCAGGGACTGAAGGCTGAGTTATAGTCATGGTTTGTGGTGTGTTTTGTTTCAAGCTGAAGTGTGAAATAAATTTCGGTGACATTTGAAAAGAAAGTGTGTGTATAGGTTTATGTCTGGTAGAAGGATGGTGTATGCCCAGTTGATTTTTTTTTTTCTTTTTTGAAAAAAAAATTAAAAAAAAGGAGGATTTTATTGTAATTCATGGGGGGCAGAACATCTTTGGGAACCACTGAGTTAATCCAAGCCTTCATATCACTTTAAGCTTGTTCACAGGAATAATAAAGTCGTTGCTACGTATGTTCAGCGGTGGATTGCAACTAGTTAAATTTACTCAGTTACATTTACCCAAGTAACTATTTGGAAAAAAATATGCTCTTAGGAGTAATTTTAACTTTTACCTGAGAACATTATGAGCTTGACCTGTAGAATCAAGAGATCTGCAAATCATGTTAGTAGAACCTGCCTAGTAACATGAAGTATGTTAAAATCTCTAAGGCTTGGGGCTCCATTGAACTGCAGTGGGAGCTGTTATCTACAGAGGAAACATGGAACAGAGCTGAATCTTCCCAGGAGGTTATTGTGGTTCCCTCCTTAAACAAAACAACCCACTCACCGTGTACCCCTCGCTCCCCTTCCCCCCCACCTGATTGTGTATTGGATGGTTTGGAGTCAAAAGAAAAGAACTGGAAAATATGGAAGGGAAGAATTCAGCTTAAGTTTTAGTCCAATAGAGCAGAGCGAGTAATTGTTTGCTTACAATGAAACACTGTTTGTAGAGATTTTAGAACTAAAACAAATAAAATGCAGTTCTCACAGTAAATAGAAATTATAGGTATAAAGCACAATAAGGAGGATTTAAGCAGGAGCAAGGAAAAGAAAGAATGTCCAGGCCATGATACATACATACCATTAATACAAAATCTCAGTAAGGTTGCATGGAATATTCTCTCATGCCCTATTATAACATGTCAGACACTCAAATTTATCAGAGACTCTGGTTAGCAGAGTACCCACACACACACACACACACATACACGCACACTCAGTTTTGACATCAAAGCTCTATCATGTCAGTCGAAAACTGGTGAAAATGTCAGTGGGGTCTTTCAGATGTTTGAATAATTTACACAAACTTTTAAATACTAATAAGGACACACACACACACGCATACACACACAGAGCATTCAACAGAAAGCCTGTCAAACTGAATCAACACAATCAACACACAGATGTTTCTTCTCTTCTCAAGCTTGGACCAAACTCTTGTGTAAATACATTTATATCATCATTTAAATCATGCACATACAGAACTACAGGGTAAATCAACATGTCGATGATCTAATCTCGCTGTATATTTCAAGTCTATGTTCTGGTTCTAATCTTCTCTTAAACCTTATCATGAAGCTTACGTTTTCAAAACTAGTTTCAGCTTCTCTGTTTCACCTACCACATTACTATTATTGTTTGTTCATCTCTTCTTCCCCCAAAAACTATTGAGCACTAGAACTGATCAACTGATCCTATGAACTCTGCAAACTCTTTTCTAGGCTAAAAGAAAATGACCACTTTCATTGGGAACTGAAAGCAGGTTCATGAAAACCAATAACCAAATAAAATGAGAACAATGTTAAATAAAATTAAAAAAAGGAAATTAACATCTTTTTTTTTTTTTTTTTTTGGCTGAATTAAGAACAAAATCCTGGAAACAAAATGGCTTAGAAAAACAAAAAGGAAATTGGAGATTCTGTTCCTCCATTTGTCCTTTCTCTATACTTTTATGTTCAGACTGAGGCCTTACAAAGTAGTGCAGGTTAAAATACTGTATTTTTGGTAACTATGCAGATGTTTCTTCTCTTCTTATCATAAGTACAAGATGAATGTCTGTCTTTTGGTCAACATGTTACAGTGCTGCAGTTTTGCATGCCTCCTATCTCAGAACTGCTATGTGTGGATCATCATGGTACATTAAAGAGAGCTAACGCGATCAAACACAGGCGCAATACACACTTAATGGAGTGATAAGAAAAACACACACATTTTCTACTCTCCAGTCACGTATATTCAAGATATGAACTGTCAATCAAAAGCTCATACATCCAGCAGCATTTCTAATTGCCCAAAATCAATCTAAAACAAGTAGACTTTTCCTTCAGGTCCAATCGTTGCTCAGCTTCATCACCACCAACATCAAGGGCTTCTTACTGGCCATGTTCAAACTGCTCATGACAGCTTGGCCTCATCCTTACCCATTCGATCTAATAACCTTCAACTCCTTCACTGCAGCCCATCAACGCAATGCATTTCACCTTGGAGATCAAAAACCATGTGTTCCCTCCTTCCCTGGAGTATTCAAATTAAACAGCTTCAAAGACAACCAAGACCCGCTGTTGTGATACAAAGACTTGTTACAGTTATTTCTTCAAAGGGACAGCTTGAGTGATAACACTGAAAGCTCTAAAATGTATTATAAGGCTGAATCCACAGCGACCCTACAATTCATTTCCATGAGTCTAATTTAAACATATAAGATGAAGTACCAGCTGAGAACTACATCTCATCTCTTCGAGTCCTAAATCTGAATCCTTACACACAAAGGTATGGAAAGTCCCTTCCTGATGGGCTCAGTGCAGAATCAATAAGATTTTTTTTAAGTTACACCTGTTTTTTCTGTTTTTTCATGTTGGCACAGACTGTTGGTTTCAAGACCTGCTTTTCTGTGACAGTTTCCTTTTGTGTTCAAACATTTTGACCATGTGCATGTATATACCAGGAAACACAATCTTTTCGTTCTTTCATCAAATCAGCCATTTTCTGATTCCCCCACACTCGCAGCGTCCCAGCAAAAGTCTCCTAATCCTTTTTCTAGACTGACAAAGATTTGGATCAAAGTCGGTCTGAAAAATGGAATTATGTAAACAAATATTAAAATCATGTTTTGTGATGATCCTTTGTTAATCATCCTCTTTAATAAGTGAATTTCCTGAGGCATTAAGGGTCACTTGGGATTAACAGATCATTCTTATTAATGCAAAAATTATGAGTAACATACCATTTCTTCAAATTTAGAAGTTTGCCTAAACTAAGACTGCTATGCTTTTAAAATAATGACAAAGTCATGTTTTGTAAGATTCTGATGCAATTGTAATGATAGTATTTCTGGATGCCTTTTAAAGCAATACCTTAAACCAGTGGTGCCCAAAGTGGGTCCTTGAGGCCCTCAATGTTTTAGTTCTCTCTGATTTAACACACCTGGATTAAAGGCCTAAGAAGAACATTGACCTGCTGAAAAGATTGTTCCTACCACCTTTAGAGAGAACTAAAACATGCAGGACGCCGGCACTCGAGGACCCACTTTGGGCACCACTGCCTTAAACACACTGCTGTGTTGAGGCCAACATGCAAAAACCAAAGCAGGAACAGAATTTATTGATGTTTAGTTCATCTTTGTGTAAGGTTTCCAGATCAAACAGGAAGAAAAATATTACATATAACTATATGAACTAGTTAAGAAAAGTGTATTAAACTACAAATCAAAACAATTGTTTTTATAAAACTATTTGTTGAAGCTTGTCTGAGTGTGTCTGAGTGTGTCGTTAGTTATGCACAAAGAAACCAGTCTGGTTCAAAGCCATTCCTCCAAAAACATACTGGAAGGAAGACAACAGTTTGCAAGTGCACTCAGGGACAAATAATGTTCTGTGGCTGAATTAAAACTGAAGTGTTCAGTTATAAAGAGCATTTTCTTTAGTTAGGATCTGAGGTTGTTTTTGAGTTTTTTCTGGGTTTACACTTCATAATTTTCATCGTTTATCTTTTACCTTAGATCTTCTGTTAGATCAGACTTGGTTCTGCTTTACTTTTAATCAATCTGCTTTTAATTATTTTAGTTAGATTTTGTTTATTTACTTCATGTGTTTAGTTATTCTTTGTTTTAGTTAGGTTAATGGTTTCCCAGCCCCCTTGTTAGTGTTTATTCTTGCCGTTTTTTTCCATTTTATTTTATTTGGAGTTTTTTTTATTGCTTTTATTTTTTTAAACACACATTACAAACATTTCAAAATACCAAAAAAACCAGTACAGTATTCATAAACCTCTCATCCAGTCATGCAACCAAATCCCTGCAAATTTTTATCCCACTCCAGTCCATTAGATAAAAGTGATTTTTCAATCCAGTTTTAAGAATATTCCATTTCTTACCTTTCATCACCCTTTGATATTTTCAGATTGCTCATCTTAATACCGTAAAAGAGAGAAAAAAAAATCAAAATTCTTTTTCAAAAGAAGAGCATCAAAAACTCTGCTGCTACTATATAAGAAATAACACACCAGTAGGGTCTGTGAGGTGTGTGTAGGGGGCTGGAAGTGTTTGTGACCTAGTTCCTCCATTAGGGTGTTGGTGTCAAGAAGGGGAGACAACAGTTGGATGGTTTATTTTAGGACGAGTTTAACCCACTCCTCACATGCACACACACACACTCAATGTATTGCAATGCGTAAATGAAGAAGCAATGTACCCGACCAAGGACCATGGCTGACTGAAAAGTTTCTTTTTTATATACATGTAGGCACTAGTGGGGTTTTTTCAACAGTAAGGGGATGAGTATATATTGAGAGAGGTAGAAAAAGAAAAAGAGAAAGAGAAGGGGGAAGAATGCAGCAAGTGGTGTGGGGCTGGGAATCAAACCATTCAGAGCCTCTGTTTATGGTCCATCCACTCGACCACTGAACCACGTGGCATCCACATAATCTTCCTCTTTATAAAACCCCAACATAACAAACTGAAATCTTGAAATGAATAGTTCTAAATTTGTAGTTGTAATGAAGTCAAGTCACTGCCATCCATATGACTCTTCTATGAACAGAAGAGCCACATAAGCATTTTCCCTCCTAAGACTTTGGACTCCAAAGACTGAAAATCAACATTTTTCTGTTTCCTGAAATGTTTGCCGTCTTTGGTAGAAACATGGCAGCTGCTACTGTGAGAGCTATGAAGGCATGATGGGGCAGATAAGAATAAAATGAGAAAGCAGTAAGAGTGACGTCCATTTCTAGGGAACATAATGTGCTTCATCATTAAAATAATGCAGACTGCTTTTAGGCTCGCTTTACCACAGAATGACACCAAATCAGTCAGAACAGTGATGAATCCGGATCTTAGAGTTATCTCAAAAGAACAGTGGGTTCAACTTTCATGATGCAGCATCTGAGAGTACGAGCCAAAGAACTGCTGTTTGGTTTATTATTGTGTTTGCAAAATATTAGACTCCTAGCCTAGGGATCCGTTTCCTCACCTACTGACAAAGTAAAGGGTGGCGACCTCCGGGGCAGCAGATTGGGGAGAAACTGACATAGTCTCACTTATGGAAAAAGTGTTGCTTCTCCCTACAATTATCTCAGTTTAACCACCCAGACTTGCTTCAAAATGCCACATGCCACTAAATAAAACAGTTTTGGACATCTAAGCCTCAAATAATGGCTTTACAAAAATGTAAAAAAAAGTTGCTCACCTTCCTGCTGCATGATGCATGACTGTGTGACTCTACCCAAAGAGTCACAGTTATTGTTTTATTCACTGGTTTCACTAAAGAAATTAAACTGAGGGGTGGGTGGGGTGCTACCAGGACCAAGGGAGACAATCTTTGTCGAGGACTAAAGTCAAATGTTCTATTGAAAATGTTTTGTAGTTATAGCTTTTTAAATCTGACTATTTCACAGAATCCCATGGAAGTGTTGAGAACACATAGCAGCCTCTCCCTTGCAGAGCAGCTCCGTTCAGCTGTTGGACTCCACCTGCTGTATGACACTAAGAATAGTTCAGGGGAGTCCATACCATTACTTAGACACACACCCAGACACAGAAACAACACACACACACACACACACAGAGAGAGACAGCAGCTGCATCAGTATAATTATATCCTACAGTCTCTCTGTGGCAAGGTCGGGTAATAGAAAAATGCCCTGCAGGCAAGCGCATTATAAAAATGACAAAGATATGGAGAGAGGTGGGAAGAGAGAGATTGCAAATGATGGAGAGGATAAGAAAGAAACAAAAGCCACAAAAGGGTAGGAAGGACATGATGAAGGAGGAGAGAGATCACCAGGGGCATGAATGTGATTTCAAACAGCCATCTGAAGATGTGTCTGTTCCCATCGCCGGCTCACTCAGTGAGTCTGCTCAACCACAAACCTCCTCACCTAGAGAAGCTCTAAACCCCTACAGCCAGGATGTCACCTGTCAGAAGGGGAGACTGAGTCTTAGCCAGAAACCAGACATTAGCTGTTTGTAGAATTCATAAATGTAGGAAACCTAAATGTTTTACAGTAGGAACAATGAAAACCAATGGGTTTTCATCTCTGATCACAGCTGTCCTTGTTCAGCTAGACGTTTAAAGTATATGGCCTTTACATTTGTGCATAGCTGTTTCCATTTCCAAATGATAGATTAAATAGAGTTCAAAGTTTTTGAAATATTACTGTAGTCAGTCTGCTTTAAACTTCTCCTTGGCCTGTCTGTTGTGTTCCTTGGACTTTATGAAACTGTTTGCTCTCCAATATCCTGTGAACCTCTGAGCAGCTGATATGTTCTGACATCAGATTACATGGACTCTGTTTGGTAAGTAGCAATCATCAGGAAACTTCTAAAGGCAATTGGTTGCACTCAGAGTAAAAGGGGCTGAATACTTTTTCACATCACACTTTTGTTTTGAATCATGTATAATTATATAATTCATTATTGTATACTCTGCATACATATCGTGTGCTCTCCACTTTGTGGAAACATCACTATAGATTTTGAAAACATTAATACAGAGAAATTCCTGTGATTCAGCAGATTTAAACAATGAATTCTGCTATTAATAATAAAAATGTTTTAGGAAGTTTTCTAGATTTAGGGGAAGCATTTGAGTCCACTCAACAGAACAGTTTTCTCTGGAAAATTTAAAAGCGATGAGACTGGTTACATATGGCATGCCTCTTTCCCATTGGCATCTCCACAGGATGCCAGCGTTTTCTCCACCTTGTTGTAATACAGAAACAATACCACTAGGTGGAGCAGTCAACCAGAGAATGAACCTAAGGCTAAGCAAACATCAAGTCAGACAGAATGTAGATGGTTTCACAGCAAAGTCATTCAATTTTACATGAGCAATTTATGCAGTAAAAATCTGCATATAATCTCATTACTAACAACACATTATTTAAATTAAAAAAAAAAACTTTACATGGTGTTTTGTTTTTGTTTGCAAATTTACCCAGTTTAAGGCATTCTGAATACTAGAAGGCACAACAAGTTCTATTTATCTGTTGCTGTCTTTATTAACTGTGGAGGCAGAAAAGTAACATTTCCACAAATAAAGCTTTAAGACTGGTGAAAAATAACACAAAACACATTAGTACACACACACCCCCACACACACACACACACACAGAATGACCTCAGAACCCAAACAGTAAGCTGTTGTTTCTCTGTGACACACACATTATTCAAAAGTTTGGGTTTGTCGCTTCCCTGAACTGCACTGAGCATCAACACATGACGTTTACATCCACCCAGCATCTCCATGTCGCAATTTCTAGACTTTTGATCATTTGAATTGTTCTTTTCTTTCCAGTGTTAAACAATAACACAACTTCAAAGACACCAAACACAAGAATTGGTGGGGGCTAAATTGTTTTAGATTTTCTCTAATTAGAACAATTTCATTCATTTTTTTATTATTCGCATCAACCCAGTTTTCAACAAATGTTTCAAATTTTACAAGAACAGCCCATTCAATTTATTCACAGAATATACAAAATATATAATTATACAATTATACAAAATAAATTGTATAAAGGTAATGTCTCATTATCTTTATACAGAAATAGTCAGTTAAACCCAGTCATATAGAGAGATTTAAACAACTGTCTACATTCAAACCTAATTGGTTTTTCTGGAACACATCCTGCTTTTCAAAATAGCTAGACTTTAAGCAGAACTGAAGGGTCATAAAGCAAATATTGCTAATATTTTACATGTTTGAGATACATGAGCTAGTGACAGATTTATACATAAAGATAAAAGACATGTGCTATAAAACATTTCTTTCAAAAACAAATCAATAAAAGAAAGTCAAAAACAAAGACTGAATTTCTTTCTCATAAACTGGGATCTATTTAATTTATATATGAAGAAATTATATAGAATGAAACTCTCAGAATCCAAAGCTGGTTCTGATCCGATATGCCGTTTCATCCCTTTCCACTCCTCTCTCAACAAATGCAGCATGATGCATCTACCAGGAAGTCTCAGTGCTCTCTCTACTTCCCTCTGCTGACCAGCTTTATGGAAATGCTGATTTCATTTTCCAGAAAGACTTGGCATCTGCCCAATCACTCAAGTTTATCTGAACAACACATTTCAGCAACAAGGCAGTACAAAGTACTTTACATCATAAATAAATATGCAAAATTGTAAGACAGCATACAGTCAACAACTGAAAAGAAAAACCAGTAACAAACATTACATTTTGATAAGTGTATAAAGCCTCCCCACAGCACAACGGCATTAACTTTCATTATCATCAGCTGAACCATTGATTCTGGATGTGACATCATCACACCTGCCACACTGTGGATCTTTGCTCATTGTAAGCTGCCATCCTGGTATTTGATCATTCTGTTCAGTCACTGTGATGGCTACTTAATACAACAGTGACAATCAGTTGCAATTAATCCAACATAGTGTTTTTAAAAAAATCCTCTAACAAAATAATGCTTTGCTTTTCCCTGTGCATTGAATTATAAACTGGTTGATGGAAAACATATTGTATTGCTTGTTCTTAATAATTGAGCTAAGTTCATTTGGCCTCACTCTAATTCCTTAAAATAAACATAAACATTCCTACTGCAAGATCCAGATGTAGGCACCGACGTCCTCCCCAGTGCAGCCTGTGTCACAGATCGCCCAGATGGAAGTGTGTGAGCAGAGTCTAACATTCTTATGGGTTTACTAAAGCCTTATATTTTAGAACTTCTGTATTCAGCTGAAATACTTCTTGCACTAGCCGTATCCTCCTTTATTTAATGTGAGGGGGTATTTCTCTGTGTAAAACTGTATAAAGAACTTAATGTGTCCATGACAGAAGACGTGATCCCAGCCAGGTGGCTCAATTGAGAAATACTTTATTGATCCCAAAGGGGAATTAAATGTTGTTGTAACCATATTAATTCTAGAATCTTCAAAGTTTTCGTAGATAATGATGGCGGTTAGCAGAAAATAACTCTGACAGCAGTCTGTAGTGCAATGAATCTGAAGAAGCCTCTGACTGAAGACATTCTGTTTTCCCAACACAGTCTCATAAAGAGGATGGTCAGGGTTGTCCATAATTTTCTTGGTTTTATGAAGAATCCTTGTTTGCAGCATCATCATCTCCAGAGGTTCCACAGGTGTCCCCAGAAAAGAACAATATGTCACTGGTTCTTCTAATAGACTTTATGGAGAGATTCCACAAGTAGGGATTTAGGTTTTTAGACGTTCGTATAGAATTCCCCATCCAATAATAGGGAATGACAGAGCTGCAGCAAGAGTTGTCTGAGAAAATAGAAGGATCTCTCCTCCCTTACGTTAACAGATATCCCATTTATTGCATATGAAGAAGATTCTGTTTAAATCAGGGGTCTCAAACTCCAGTCCTCTCAGGCCGATATTCTGCAGTTTTTAGATGTGCCACAGGTACATGTGCCTCCAGACTCTTGCTTATGGCCTAATTATTCTATTCAGGTGTGGAGCAGCAGAGGCCCATCTAAATAAATGACCAGAGAAACTGGTCTCCAGCAGCTATAGCTTTGTCCTCTGAAGTTCTTTAAATAGGATCTTATCACCAGAAGCCAAGTGCAGCATGTGACAAGAAAGAGCAGTCAGTGTTTGTTCTTTTTTTTTACATTTTAAAATGATATTGTCAATGATTTCTCAGCTGTGAAATATTGTTCAGTCATTTATCTAGAAGAGAAAAAGAGTATTTGTTGATTGTCCTCTGGATTTATGCCATTGGGTGAGTGATGGTGGGACTTACAAACTTTTTGAACGATAGCATCTCAACCATCACTTTAATTTGAGCTGAGACCTAGTAGTCAGTGAGAAGGTGAGGTGCAAATCAATGGTCAAACTCTGTGGTAAATCTTTTTATCAGTTGTGGCGGAAGAGAGCATCCGTTGTTACTGAACGGGGCAACCCGCAACAAACAAATATACCAAGAGAATTAAGAGAAAATGGCTGCCCAGGGGTGCATGCAAGAGTTGCCATAGTAACAGGAAGAGCACACTTTTTGCCTACCTTAAGTTGTACTAGGTGGACATCCACATGTCTGTTGTCACTGTCTTGTCCCACAGAGTGTGTGAGTTGAGCAACTCTGTCACTGGTTGCTCTTAGCCACTTCTCAATCTCTGGCAGATGGAGGACGACCTTCCAGTCGGCTACGGTGTGGAGAGGAGGAGGTTTCTTTGTCCTTAAAGCAAAATACATGAGAAATAAATACAAGAAAGAATGAGACTCTACACACAGAATTATCATACAAGTCTTCTCAGTACTAAATGTAAATTTAGCTTTCTTGGCAAATAGGTCTGATAAAGTTATAACTTGTAAATATCTGAACAATAATATATGTTAGGGTGTTAGAAGTCACAACTCAAAACTCAAATTTGTGAAAAATCAGCAATACCCCAAAAGTTGTAAAGGTGTTTAAAAATAAAACCAAACCCTGGTGTGTTTTATTTATTTTTTTACTCTGGTGGTAGCTACACAATTTTTATTTAATTTTTTTGACTTTTTGCTGAATATAGTTCAATCTTAAACTTTGCTTAGAATACACATAATGCAGCGTCTCCCCTCCTTTGTGTCAAATTAGCAAATGTAGCTGTGCACATCTATGGAGGAAAATCTAAAGTTTTCCTGTTAGTTTAAATTTTAACAAGTGTACTTTATAAAGTACACTTTATAAAGAAAAATATTTAGTTGGAAAGTCCCACTTGGTGTTTAATTTTCTACTTTTCATTAGCTGAATGCTAATGAAAAGCATTCAGCATTCCATCAAAAGCATTCCATCCAAGTCAGAAACCTTTCCTCAAAATTCTGCACATCTGAGAAAAATGTTTTTGGAATCTTTTTGCAAATATATTGAAAGTATTAAAAATAGAAACCAATAAATAAGTCACATCTACATAAGAATACACAGTCTATGCTTAATGCTTTACCTTTAAACCTCAACACTGAGCTGTTTCTACTGAGCATCCTTGAGATGTTTCTAAAGTAAACATGGAGTCCACATGTGGTCAAGACAGTTAATTGGACTTGATTTGAAATGGACATACCTGTTTATATCAGGTCCCAGTTTACTGTGCGGGTCGGAGGTCAAACACCAAAGCATTTTAAAATGATTTCCTGCTACAGAACTGAGATCTGTAGATCTCAGAGACCAAAATTCTTCAAATTTGGAGAAAAATCCAGAAAACTTTATAAAGCTTTGAGGCGATGGGCTCAGTGGCCTCCATCATTGGTGAATGGAAGAAGTTTGGAACCACCAGAACTCTTCCTACAGCTGGCCAGCTGGCTGAAACGGTCATTCACTTTCGTGAGCCGAAGATCCCTGAACTTGAGCCACATCTGTGTTGACACACTGAATTATAAAAGTCCCTTCTAAATCTAGGCATTTTATTTATGCAGTGATGAGTTAACAGAGAAGCTCCTGAGTGCAAAAGACCCATCACAAAATGTTTGCTCACAAGAGACACTCCCTCATCAGGTCTTCTGATGTACATTATGGAACATATAAGATCAGCAGCCTAAGGGAAGGAAATATTGATAGGACTGCTTTAAACCAGGGGTCTCAAACTCCAGTCCTCAAGGGTCGCTGTCCTGCAGGTTTTAGATGTACCACAAGTACAAAATGAAAGAAATGGCTTAATTTCCTCATCAATTCCATTTATTAATACTAAAATACAGCTGGTCCATTTCTCATGCTACCTTTAGCAGGACAGAATGGCATCAAACAAAAGTTGATAATTCCTTTAGTTAGCCTCTATCTAAGCCAGCGCTTCTCAATTCCAGTCCTCAGCCTCCTGCTCTGCATGTTTTAGATGTACCTCTATTCCAGAACAGCTGATTCAAATGATTGCATGACCATCAAATGCTACAGAAGCCTGTTAATCACCCACATATTCAATCCAGGTGTGGGGCATAAGGGAAACACTTAAAACATGTAGGGCAGGGGGGCATGAGGACCGGAATTGAGAATCACTGATCTAAGCTAAAGAGGGCGTTCCCTTGTGTGTCATATTCTTTTATCCCTAGCTTTGAGGGCGTTTCCTAACATGTAATTTCCTTTAGCTTTAACTTTGCAACTTGCTAAACGAGATAGAAGAAAAAAACAGAATTACTTATTCTCAATACTTTGTTCAAATATTTGTTCATAATATAAGGGGAAAAGACCTTCATGGAAATAAGGTTCATGCTTCATGGAAATGAGGCATGAACAAGGCTTATTTAAATGACTACATTTACTGTTCTTTTTTTTCTTTTTAAATCTTTAGAACTATGGGCCTTTATTGGCAGCTACCACAGGAAATGAACAAAGAGAGGAAGACGTGCAGCGAAGGCTCCAAAGTTGGGAATCAAACCCAGGATGGCCTCTGTACATGAGACATCCACACTACCGCTACATGACACACCCCAGTTCTTCATATTTCTTTAACAGAAGGTGAAAATTAGCACATTTTCTAATCAACACATAACTCATGCTACCATTTAAAGAATTGTCCTGGAATAGCTTTACTTGTTAAAGTGGCTACATTTCCTTTAAATGTGAAATAGCAATGGCTTCCCTAACAAATAAACTAAAAGGTGATCTCATTCAGTATCATCTTTTACAGTGCTAGGAGGAGCTTCCCCTGCAAAGCTCCTTCAAGTCAATGTGATGTTTCAGAACAAAGTCTTTCTGTAAGTTTTCTGTAGTTTGGTTCATAGATGCAGACAGACAGTCTGATGCAACCTGCAAGGTCTCAGTCAGCAAGGGGCTCCGATAGTTAGATTTTGTTTTTCATCTGTGAAAATGGTGAGTGGAGCCAAAATAAGTATTCAATTTTAGTGCATATATAATGAGAAGAGGGAATGTCTCTGCTTAGAAATCCCCAAAATTCATTGTCTCTTAATCTGGCTATCAGTTTCATGTAATTATGCAAATCATTTATCTCCTTGTCCTCAATAGTTTTGTAATGCAAATGCATAATGAAGTTCTGCTGCTATGTGCTCTATTTCAATGTGCTGAAAGGGGTTTGAGAAAAATGTAGCCATGTCCTCCATGACATTTAAGTCATTAAAACATGAACTCAACTCCACTGTCACTTTGTCTAGATGTGTGCAGAAATCCTCCTCATCCTCATCCTGCTCTTTGATTGTTGAGATAGTTTTTTCAGGTTCAGAAAATGTTTTAGCTTCCCAGTGCCCATCCAAACCTATTAACTGCACTTATGTTGGACCGATGTTTGGAGTTCAGTGTTGAGGACATTTAGCTTAGCTTTTCTAGCAGTTAAAAGCAGCGGATCAAGAAGCCATGCGTCGTCAGAAAATTCTTTGTGCTCTTCATTCCCAGATTTTATCTCTGGAATAGAATCAGCACATCTCTGCACTTTGAAAAGGACTCATCAGCGTGGAGAGATAGGTTGCTGTGGTCAAGTCACCTAACTTTTTGATCCTGCATATAAAATAGAAGTCTACTGATCACTGCAAAAACAACCATCACAAAACATTTTCAGTGTTGCCCCCTCATTGTCCAGGAGAGGGAAAATGACCTATACTGCAAGTTTAAACAGATTTCATCATCTTTGTGGGGGATTTTATACCTCTGGGAGAAGACTGGATCAGTAACAGACTCTTCAGCGGTGAGGTTGGACTGGTTGCTCTCAGGGCCAAGGGAAGAGGCTCCATTCAGAGACTGATGAGCCATATCTGGACACACAGGGGGGTTGGCCGGGCGCAGGGACGGCTCGACGTCTGTGATGAACATGAGCTTTGGGGACGGAGGCTCAGGACTCACAGGTGAGAGAGTTGCAACGCTCATGATGGTAGAGAAAGTAGGATTCCAAATGTTATTGGAGAGGATTCAGGGACAGGAACTGCAGAGAAACAAGAGACAAAGTCTGGAGGTAAATGAAAATGAAGACAAGTCAAGAAGACTGAACAGAAAATAAAATATAAATGAGAAACAGAATACAGGCCAAGTCCAAGACAGAACCTAATGTCCATTGTTATACAGATGACACTGTATTCATCTGTAAATCCTATCAGTTAGAAAGTCTTGAGTACATAACAACCTGGATGTCTTGATTTTTTCTGCATTGAGATTCGGGCACAACAGAAGTTATCATCTTTGAAGCAGCATGTCTGAAAATTAACCCACTTAGTAAACCACTTGATCTGATAAAGCCTTCAGTAATAAAGAACCTCAGTGTTATTTCGATCTCTACCTATAACAAAAATAAAGTCTGTCTATGCCTCATTTTCTGTCCTATTTTTTTCTCCACAGCTTTGTTTTTGTTGCAAACATAAGCTGCCACTGCATGGCACTGCTCACACAACCCCAGTGTGTGTCTGCTCATGACTGAATAATTTATCACATGGTGGAGGGAAGCAGATAACTCCAAGCACTGATTCCATCATGCCTCTGTATTTTGCATAAAAAGCAGAGGAGAAGAAGGAAACAGAAAACCTGACTCAGTCGCATACTGGAGCATCCAGGCACCACTAGACGGCGCAAAGTGTGCATCTGGAAAAAACTAGAGCAACAAGATACAATGTGAGGTTGGACATGTGTGAGCAACATAAATAAATAAAGTATGGTTCTTCAAGTATTTTCACTCAGTCCATAACTTCCTTGCCGTCACAATTTGTTACATTTCACAGCAGATAGAGAATGCTTTTGCATTATACAATGACAGGAAGAGTGGTTCACATTTTTGCTCAATCTGCAGATCACTTTAGTAAAATAAACAATCATTTGTTCATTAGCATTTACTTTACATATTTATAGCAATTTAAAATGAGCTTGAGAGAGATGCAATGAATTATTAACAGGTCTGCGAACTATTTGTGACACAGCAGACACTCTAGGGATCAGGAAGTGACTAAGATCCATCATAGTGTGAAAGCAGAGACATTCAAGCTTTTTATGAACAGCCTTCACTGCACTACTTTGATCAAATGTGCCTTCAGAGCATGCACTCACATTTGGAACAATGCATAATAATAGATACATAGTCATTACCAATATATAACCTGTTATGCCTCTAACATAACAAATGTGATCAGGTAAAAGAAGTTTAACTTTACACTGTGTGTACAATTATTACTCCAGTTGTTGTTTTGACAATTTATTTTAAGTGTTATCATTGAACAACTGCAGTGCTATCAGTCAATCCAAAATGTTAATAACATCTCAAACTTGACAATAATCTTTCTTTTAAGAAAGTAAAAGTAAGATTTTGGCTTTTTTGGGGGACAATATCTATGTGTGTGTGATTATTAATATACAACTGAATTAAAACTGAAAATCAGGCTTTAATATTTAGTTGAACTCTAATTTTATACAAAGTGCATCAGCAAACAAAATAAAAACACAGGGCACTTAAAGCAAAACCAGATTTATGAAGATAAATTTCCATGTGGCTTCTTTTATAAAAGTCACCCTGTTCAGTCGACCTCAGAGAGTTCCAGAGTCTTGGAGTCACAGAAATTAGCAGGTATGAGGATGCAATAGTCCAGCAGAGATCTTAAAGTCAAAAGGAGGATGTTGAAGTGCTTTGGAAATTAGACCAGGAGCCAACTTTTACATATTAGCTAGATTTCAACTGTACAAAACAAACTCTCAATAAAAATGAATAATTTTATAGCCAGAAGGCTTACTGGCCTGTTTACGTTCCGCAGACAGGCAGGGAGAGCATTCTATGTGGAAAATCTATTATTGACCAGACGGAATGAGATCAACCAGCACACACCACCTCTGGCAACTCTGGCAAGCAGATCTGGGTGCTGACTCCAAGCCAAGCTGTTCATGTACACTACAGTCTTTGTCATGTTTGTTTAAAACTTAATACTTATGTTTTAATAATTATGGTAACTACTGGCATAGGTTGAGCATTGAAGAAATGTGTTTTTTCCAACCCAAAATTTTTGCATTGGTCTATTTTATTTCTATTGTAATAGCTTTGGTTGTGATTTTTAAAACTGTGGCATTTCTGTTATAGTTTTGTCTCAAGATAAAACTTTCAGGACGAAAACATAATTAATAAAAAATAAATAAATAAATCTGAATTTGGAGATGAACATCAACAGTGAAAAACAGAATGACTTAAAAATCTATTAGATTTTATACATGAATAAATGACACTTTTAAAATGTATGGTCCATTTCAGTAAATGTTGTACTCAATAAATATCTACATGCTCCCTTTACCTGAGGTTAAAACAAGTAATAAGATTACCTACCATAACTACACAGATGATACACTGAAGCTCTACATTCTGATGCCCCCATCGACTCTGAACGCATCAACACTCTGAACAGAAGCTTAGAACAAATCAATGTGTGGATGTGTCATAACTTTTTCCAACTGAGCAGAAACAAAACTGACCTAAAGAGGAATTATTTATAGTCAGCACAAACTTACACTTATACAACTTATACTTAGAAACTTATACGGTGTGCACAATTATTAGGCAAGTTTGAGTTTTGACCATATCATCATTTTTATCCATATTTTCCAATTCCACGCTGTATAAACTTGAATGCTTATTGAGTATAAACATATCAGCTAATGTGTATTTGTTTAATGAGGGAAGGATGGGTCTATGGAGATCAACACTCTGTATTAAGGTGTAGATAATTATTAGGCTGCTTCTTTTCCTCAGATAAAATGGGCCTAAAAAGAGATTTAAGTGACTCTGAAAGTCCAAAAGTGTAAAAAGTCTTGCAGCACTTCTGAAATTGTTAAAACATTGGGCCGTGATCACAGAACCGTCAAACATTTTGCTGCAAATGGTCAACAGGGTTACAAAAAATGTGTTGAGAAAAAAAGCAAATTAACTGGCAAAGATTTGAGAAGAATCAAACATGAACCAGCAACCCATCATCTTCCAGTGCTGTCATTCCAGGTACAACCTACCTGCAGTGCCCAGAAGTACAAGATGTTCAGAGACATGACCAAGGTAAGAAGGCTGAAACCCGACCTCCACTGAACTGGACACAACACTGAAACATCAAGACTGGGTCAAGACAGATCTGAAAACAGATTTTTCAAAGGTTTTATGGACTGATGAGATGAGAGTGACTCCTAATTGATGTTAACAACAAACAGCTTCTGAGAGTCGGGCTGAATAAGGATGAAGGTCTCAGAAAAACATCTCTTTAATTTGAGGAAGGCCACTTCAGTCTCAGGAGTCCTTGATCTTGGTGGAGGTGAGAGTAGTCGGGGGAGAAGCCTGGATGAGAGTGTGAGACTGTGGTAGAAATGGGCAAATTACCTGAAATTTCTGCATATGTTTGCAGGTGTGATGAGAAGACCAGATGGGGCGGGACAGAGTCCAAAAGGCATGACAAGATATTCTAAATGGATGTTTTAAAGGTAGTCTTCCAATCAGGGAAGCCGTGTGGTGAAGGTGCTGGAGAGCCAGCGGTGGGAGTTTATCCAGAATCAATGAAATATGGGAGAAACGAGGACATCAGAACCAGACTGGGGAAATCCAGATCCGGAGATAAGTAAAGATAACCTGATCAGAGATACAATGAGGAGAACAGCACAAAAGCAGAACTAGGAGGCACAAGATATAGTCAGGGGGCTCAGAGATTTACCACTGTGGATGCAGGCTGAGGTGTTGACGCGCTGGCGTCCAGCTCCCTAGATCCATACGCAGAGGGGTGGAAATGAGCTGCAGGCGTGACGGAAACACCTGCAGCAGGTCAGGATTGCTGCTATCTGACGCCCTCATGAGGAGGGGCACACAAACCTCAACAAAGGATTAACAGAACATGCAGACTATCCCAGAGCCTAACATTTTATTTTAACATGATTTCTGAAATATATTTAGAATATATAGTATATTTAGTATATTTAGATTTTACCGCAATTCATATTATTTTTGTTGCACACCACATATGTACTTTAACTGAAATGTGAAACTGGGCATAGTAATTAAAAGAATTTAGACGCTGTGCATATTTGTGCATTAAAAAAAGAATAGCTACAAGATATTCAATATTGGAATGTACAAACATTATGTGCAAGTGGGCATGTGCATATTTTGAAGCTTGCATGTGCAAGCTTCAAAATATTCTTTAAGTGTGACAGAGAACTCCTTCTAAAACAGCAACATCTGGCTAGTTGGTATTTGTTAGGAAAATGTGATTAGTATAGTCAGCTATAATATATAAATAAGATATAAATCCGGGGTCCAGTCCAGTCCTGCAACTTTTAAATGCATCCTTACTCCAACAGAGTGGGATGGAAAGGCTGAATTCCCTCACCAGCGGTCATTCAGCTCTGAACAGGCCTGGTAATGAGCCATTCATTTGATTTAGGTGTGTTGGAGCAGGGATGCATCTGAAAGTTGCAAGATAGTTGCTCTTGACGACAGATATAAATAAACCCAAGGACTTAGCGCAACAGAATTTTGTAGAAAACATCTTGATGCTTGAAGCGTCCAGTTTGATCCTGTTGGAATCTTTGGCAGAAACAATCAGCTGATCCGGTGATTCTCATCAAATCAGACTCACAGTGGCTTTCAGACATCTACACATCCCAGATAAAATCAACTGGTGTGATAAGATCAGACCATAATTACAGACTTTTTCCAAGGATAATGTGATGTTTAGTGTATGCAAGTTAACTGTGAAAAGAAAACAAATAACTCTTCTGGAATGAAAAATGGGAAATTTAAAAAGCTGCTATAATAAAATTTGTATTTCCCTTAACCTTAAAAATCTTGTTGACCCGTCTTTTTATTCAATTACAGCATTCAGTCTGCCTTTGGCAAAGGAGTCTTCCCACACTACAATATTAACTTTAGAATATTAACCCTCTGTGCTTTGCAGAAGTTCATCAAATCTCTCAGATTGTGAGGATGTCTCTTGTCCAGAGGCCTAGCAGTGTCCAGCCATTGGTAGATTTAGTTATGGACTCCAGCTATGCCATTCCATAACTTTGATGTTCTTCACAAAGTCATTTTTTGAAGATCTGAAAGTCGATTGGACTCTGTCCGTTTTTTAATGTTTGCAACCTTTTACCAGACAGCGGAAGGTGTTTTTTTTTTTTTTTTTTTTTTTGCTTGTTTTGGTCAAACAGAGCTTTAGGAACGGTTGCAGGGGGCAAACCCTCTCTACAAACCTTGCCTCAAGGATGCACAAGAGCAAAATCCTACTAAGACAGTTGAATTGTTTTCACTGTAACTGACAGCTGGTGTGAACTTAACAAGGCTGAACTGAATCCCACAGGCACCTCAGCACAATGATAGTTCAAGGCTATGCATACTTATTAAAGCAATCTAGTGCAGGTTTTTATTTAGTGATTGTGTATTAAGTTCTGGAATGATGCATTATGACATTATCTTCACCAAAATAGCATTTTAATAGAGATGTGTGGTCTTCTAAGAGCCAGAGAATGAACCCAGTGTGAAAGCAAACCTATTGTAGTTCTTCAGTAAACTAACATGTTTTCTTGCTTTAACATAATCTGACAGTTCTCTTACAATGAATCATGTGCAGCTCAGGACACTCAGACAACAATTCTGATTACAACACTGCCAGACAGAACATTTAATATAATAGAAAAAAGAGCAAATTATGGAAATTGTCCCAGATATTGAAGCAAAGACTTACATTCTTTCCAGACTCAGCATTCTCATAGAGTTTATGGTTGGAACCCAAACAGGAAAAACAATCCATAAGTACAGGTCTAGTCTTTAGTAGACATTGATGAGATTTATTTACAATGTTCTCAGCTGGGAAACACAATACTGAAGTTAGCACTTGATTCAAAACTTAAGATTCTACTTTTTAAAAAAAAAAATGGAAATAAAAATTTGCCAACTTCAGTTCCGAAGGACGACAGAACTCACATGCTACCCTGTTTTTGTGCTAAAAATGTAAACAAAATGTAGAACAAAAATGTGAAAAAGGTTTTAACATTAACTCAACCACTTGCCTGGTGTGATTAGAAACAAAACACAACAAACATCTTCAGCTTTTTTACTTCCATCTATCCAGCACCTTATCTCCAGTGGAACTTGATTACTCATATTTCCCTTAACTGCTGGCCTCCAGATGATACTATCAGTTATGCTATGACACTCCCAGTAGTTTAGAAAGATCAATAGAGGAACAGTCAAAGTATCCCATCAGACCTGCCTGCAGTAAAACAGTATTTGACAACAACTGAGCAGCATCCAGCTGGAATCAGGTCTGTGCTGACACAACATCAAATGAAATCATGGAAGAGCCAGCTTCTGCTCCACCACAAGCAGCTCATAATAATAAACAGCAAAATGTATACATTTCTAACCTCATCGGTTGTCAGGGAGCAGATGAATAACATGTAAGGTGTTGGCCTCTCTCAGTATGCTGCAGACGGAGGAATATTAACAGAAGAAGCAGGCCTCCTTAACAAAAGCCCAGCCAGATCCAGGGAGTCACCTCCCTCTGCTGCTGTCCAGACCCCCCCCCACCACCACCACCACCACCCTTCTCTCCTCATTATGCTTCAGCATCACACAGCTCAATAAAGCAGCATTCTGCTCAGGATTACACACACACAGGCAGGAGTGAATTTCAGACATTGGGAGGGGAACGAAGCAAGTCAGAAGTACGTACCACATTGCTACTCTTCCTCTCCTTCATTCCATCTTCCTGCTTTCTTGTTCTCTGTTAAATGGTAGAGGAGTCGCCAGCTGGGGGGCGTCTCTAATGAACTGACAGTCCAACTGCAGAGAAGGCAAGATCAGGTTAAGAGAAGAAGGGCTAATGCTAACCAGCCAGCAGCTTAGCATGGGATGGTGAGATGGGAGGGAGGATGATGATGCGGCACCTTTCAGTATGGAAACAGAGACTGAGCGAGAAAAAGAGAGAGAGGTGGTGGGGAAGGAAGGTTGGGCAGGGGGGCTCTGTTACCTTAGAGATCGAGATGATGTGATGGAGGAGGTGGAGCTGAGCTCTGATTGGCTGGCAGGGTGTGGTGGTCCTTTTCCTGAGAGAGGAGGAGGGAGATGACAAAGCAAAGGCAGGGATGTGACAAGCAGCTGCTGCCCGATTCCCTAACAGAAAAAGAGCGAAAAGGGCCAATGATGCCCCCAACTGGCTGCAAACATTTAAAGAATCTGCTCGATGCATCGCAGCAGCTGTTCAGAACCTTCCTGTAAAAGGGGAGTTTTTTCTCTCCACTCCACCTGGAAGAGAAGGATTAGACAGCAAATAAAGATGAACATATAATCCAAACTGAAGAGTTTCTCAAAACTCTTCATTTTGTACTTATGTTGCTGAGACATAAGTACATATGTGTGCACACATGCCCCGTGTGTGTAAATACACATGTCTGTACCATGTGTATTCACACACATCGTCACATGTCTTTTGTTTTTAAACTTACAGAGGTACAAAAACAATAAATCCTTGATCTGGGACATTTAAGAATATCATACATACTGTTCATTTTACAATTTTTCTGCTGAAATTTATTAATAGTAGTTTTATCTAAAGTGTCACACTTTGCTCTGCTCATATTCAAACATTCTGTTTAGACATATTTTTTTGTTTCGAAACACTAAAACTTTTGTTTTTAAGCTTACAGAGGCTTGCGAACAGTAAACTTATTCAAGAAGATATTCAAGGAGAACATAGGTTTCTGCAAAACTCCCTCAGAAATGAAGCTACTTTTTCCAACTTTGCTCTACTTACCTTCAATCATGCCATACAGACATGGTTGTGTCTAGAGGATAAGTGCAGTTTACTCTGATTAGTGCTTTATTCTGTAATTAGGTTGCTAGAAAGGCTCAAGTGAATAAAAAATGTTGTGGCAGTATTTTTTGTTATTGAGAGAGCATATGACATGATGTGGAGGGAAGGATTGTTAATTAAAATGAGAAGAATGGGAATAAATGGTCATATGTTTATATGAATTAAACATTTTCTAGAAGAATGACAAATACAAGTGAGGATCGGGAAGGATTATTCTGAGAGTTTGAACAGAGGTAATGAGACACCACAGGGAAGTATAGTAAGTCCGTTATTATTTTCAGTGGTAGTTAATGATATGTTTAAAGAAGTAGAGGGTGGAATGGGACTTTCACTTTTTGCTGATGATGGAGCAATGTGGAAAAGAGGAAGAAATTTAGACTTTATTATAAAAACGCTTCAGGGAGCAATTTCAACTGTAGAAAAATGGTCATATAAATGGGGTTTTAAACTTTCTGTAGAGAAAACTAAAATAATGTTGATGAAAAAAATTAACTAAAAAAAATATGGTCAGGATTTGAAAAGAGTTAAACAATTTAAATTTCTTGGGATGTGGTTTGATGAAAGAATGACATGGGGTGTGCACATTAAGAAAATAATCAATAAATGTAGGAAGGTGTTAAATATAATGAGGTGTTTAGCTGGATCAGAGTGGGGAGCTGATAGAAATGACCTTATTGGCAGAGTACCAATCAGGTAAGGATATATATTAATGTTATAGTATAAAAGAAATAAAGAATATAATTAAACAAAAAAACAAAAGAGAGTTGGCAAAAGATATGGGTAGAAGAAAAGAAAGGAAGGTGGTTTTATAAAATCAAAAAGAGAATTGGACAAATGAGAAGAAGAGGTAATTATTTCACGACTTAGAATAGAACACACTGGATTGAATAGATCACTATTTCTGATAGGGAAACATCAGACAGGGAAATGTGACTGTGGGGAAGATGAGACAGTGGAACATGTTATTTTGAGTTGTAGGAATTATCTGATTCAGAGAAACAAGTTAATTAGGAACCTTAGTAATATGAAAATGAAATTTGATATTACTGATTTATTGCAAAAGGACTCGGGAATCAGAGAATATCAGGCTATAAACAGAGCAAGTTGTATAATAGGATATAGTTTTTTTGGTTGTTTTTTTTTTTTTTTTTTTTTCTTTGTCATGTGGTTCACACTCCTTACCAGCTGGTGGCGGTAATGCTCACCTAACTATTCTTGCCAATCGCCAATAAATTTCAAGAAGAAGAAGAAGGAGCAAAAAACAAAAAAGGAAAAAGAAAAGACAATTGTAGTTGTAGTTAGCTACAACAACTGCAATACAAAATAGAGAAGAAGAAGAATATTTGCAACCGGAGATTCTCATCGGAAAGGTTTCAGATCGGTTCTAGACTTGTGGTGAGAATCGAAGAGTCCAGTCGGCCAATAGATTTCTATGAAACGTTGACGAACTCACTTTTTGCTCGTTAATATCGGCTCTAGCTGCTCCTGGTTGCTGAGTCCAGTGTGAGATGGAGTCCTATCGGAAGCCCGTGAAGTCAGACTGTGATTCGTTGCTCAGCCGCTTCCAGCAAACACAGTCGGTCAGATTTGAGGTTTTCTCCAACATTTGGAAGGAGATGAAGTTCGTTCAGATCTTCAGGTACAGAAACACTTTAGTGTTAATGTTAAGACCGTTTACATCGAAGTGTCTGTCCTCGTACCTTAACAAGCATTTAGTAAAACTTTCTAGAAATTGTCACATTTCTGATATTAAGTTGATAAATATGAATGTTTTGACAGGAACTTGGATTTCAAGCTTTCTGTCCCCTTTTCTAGTTTTCAGGGACCTTACGGTTTGTTTGTTTGTTTGTTTGTTTGTTTTGTCCCAATGACAGACAGAGCCACAAGCGGGCCTTCTGCCGTCTGGTCCTGGATGTAGCTTACTGCTACTTCCTGCCCCCGTTCAGTTTCCAGATCCGTGTGGGAGGTCTGTACCTGCTGTACAGCTTCTACCACTGCCAGACCAGCTCACCTCCAGAACAGGTCGGGTCTACAGTACACATCACGTCTGTTTAAACCGCAGTCTACTCCTTTTTTTTCTTCATGTTGCCCTGTTGGTTGGTCTCTGGCTGCAGATCCGTGTGGCCCTGAAGGATTGGGAGGATGTGAGAAGCTTTGAGAAGGAATCGTTGGATGCTCAACACCTCGACGTTGCCTACGTCTTACAACAGCTTAAGACTTGCAAAGCTTTCCTCTTCACTGCCATGCCCACTCTGGTGAGCGGTCTGACACAAACCCTAGTTGAGGAAGTGAAAGGTTTCTTTGACGCCCGACTCTGCTCTTTGTCTCCATTCAGCTTCATTACAGCAGAAAGAAGACCGAGGAGAAGTCAGAGCTGTGTGATGAGTTCATGGAACGACCATGTCGCCCTCAGGAACTGATAAACACTCAACTGACTGAGGTGAGTTCAGAGTCACCTGCTCGCCGCCTCCTGGCTTGGTTGGAATAGAAGAGTGTGTGCTGGTCTGTGGAATCATGATGGGATTCAGAACGGGGTTCTCCCACCCCTCAGTCCAGTTTTTGGGCTTTTCCCTTTTGACAAAGATGATGTCCTTCACCCGTATTCTTCCTGCCCAGCCAGGATTCTGGACAGGTGTTGAAAACTCTTGAGGAAATTGTAAGCTAACATCTGGTTGACTTGGAAATAGGCCTGCTGTGCTCTGCCTCTCCTCCAAAGATCAACTCTGTTTAAATGGTTTTGATTTGACTCTTGTAGGAAATGTCAAACATCCATGAGCTGTACAAAAACATGAAGGCGTCCATCAGCTCCCAGATGTCCACAGCAGCTGCTGCATCCGTCAGCCTGATCCGCGATGGAATTGTGTCGGAGCTCTGTGGCGCTGTGGTGGAATTCTACAACTGGCAGCAGAACAGGGTGAGCTTTCCACGTTTAATCATTTCTAACCCCTAGTAGCACTTATTATACCCAAATCTTATTGAACGTATTAAACATTTCATTGACTAATATGTTAGTAAAGCTTTAGGTGTATTGTTTGATAGAAAATGACTTTGTTTGTCTAACTTTTACTGTTTCTTTTTTCAGCATACATTCATTTGTTTTTTGTTTTTTTGTATGATTATGTCTTCTGTTTTACTATATATATATATATATATATATATATATATATATATATATTGACTATATCTGCAGCCTGAGGCTCCTTTCACGGTAGCTCTTAATTTTGTGAAGGATAAAGAGCCAACATAATATACATAGTACTAATGGCAGCTATAGCAAGTTTTTTAGTTATTTTTTCATTGAATATTGTTCATTGTGTTTCCATTGATGAGATTAAGAATACACACCTTTTTTATCTTCCACAAATATCAACATTGCATTGATAGATCTTAACCTTTCTTTATTTTAAAACACACAAATAACACTTTAAAGAAAACAAATAGTTCTTTAAAGAAAACAAATATGGAAATGACTGACAGCACTTAAACCCTCCTCCTGACTGATTGGTTGTTTCTTGTCAGCACTCAGAGGAGGCAGAGGAGTCCCAGAATGAAAGTGAATTGCATGGTGCATGTCTCCTAACATTGATCTGTGGTTGTCCAACATAACTTCACCCTCCATTGATAGACGCTTTAAAGAGAACTAACCACAGCTGAACAAGACAGGGTTTTTTTCTCAAATGGTTGTTGCCTTTTGTCGTGAAAGGACACAGTGGATGAAGCCCAGCCCAACCAGGAAAGGATTTCATCTCAGCAGGAGGTACGTTTTTAAAATGGGTTATTATTCATTCTTCTGAAGTTTGAAGAATGAGTTTAATATTCATGTCAGATGCTGTTAGAGGAGCCCTGAGGAGGAGACGTCAAGTGTTTTTGTTCTTTACTAAAATGAACAGCTAATTAGTAGAGTCGCACTGATAAATCAGCTCCAGTTTCCTTCATTTTGGGGGATCAGTGATCAGCCGATACTTACATGCAAAGCTGATCTCATCTGTGTCAGCAAAGGTCTAAAAATCTGCCACAGTGCTCTTCAGCTCTGCAGTGAGAGGTTTGACTGACTGACCGGCCCACCAGGTCATGTCTGCGTGTTTGCAATGAGCAGCAGTCACCCTGAAAACTCAGCAACTTCCTACATTTAGCAGCATTGTAGACAAAACATATTGGAGTCGGCCAAAATCAGAATGAGCAGGTCAGGTTTTTAACCCGTCAGTAACTGGTTGCTTTGTGTCCTCAGTGTTCCAACAGAGCCCGACTCCTGGCAACCATCAAATCTAGGGCTTATGAAGACGCATCAGAGGTCTGTACTGTTCAGTATCTTACCACTGACTAATGTTTCAATAAATGATTTCTTTAATGTATAAAGTTTTTCTAGCCTTTGCTGAAACTTAACAGCAACTCAACTTTTTTTTGATGATTTCATCTACAATGTCTGTAATGTCTTTTTCTGTGTCACAGTTTATGATATAAAATGCAACATATTTATTGAGTCAACAGTTTTTAGTATCTCTTCCATCTTCTGTAGCCTTTTTTAATTAGAAGTATTTAAAAACAAAGAAGAAGAATCAGAAAATGCGATGCTATTTTCAGGCTGTAAAGTCACGGCGCCATCGTCAGGTGGAGATCGATTTACCTGCTGAGGGAGATGCATCCTTCCTGAAGCTGCGCCATTCCAGAGTCACAAAGCCATCTCTCAAAAACAGAATTAAAGAGCAAATCCACATGTCAGGTAAATCTGTCAACTTTCAAAATAAAATGGTTAAATATTCAACCGAACTCTTTGTCCAAGTTGAGCAGAAAAACTTTGAATCTACGGCTTCTGTCAACAACTACTATGAGCTCCTGTACCTTTATTAACGTTTGTATTTTTTGCATGAATGTCATGAATTATGTCTTAGTAAAAGTTGAAGAGGTGAAACATGTTTCGCACAGTGTCGTCCAGGACATTCAGTGTCAAATAGCCTAAAAACACAACGATGGTCCAGATCTGACCTCTGAACCCATCATAGCTGCTTACACATCTAGTGAAGGATTTTTACATCACATAGGACTGAACTAATCCTCTCTGGCTGCGTTTCCCAGGCGACCTGGGGAGAGAAGCTGCAAGGACCACCCTGATAAACAATCTGGTTACCCTGGAGCCCGCTTTACAAGGTCAACACCATCATGTGTTTTAAATCTGCTGTCGACTCTGTCTGTCTTAGTTCTGCCCTCTTACTTTCCTTTTTTGTCATTTCAGAAAAAATCAAAAATGAAAGAAGATTCAAGTCTTTGAATGAACATCTGGAGTCACAAACAATCTCAACGTCTCACTGATGTTTTTGTCTGGTTTTAAAAGTTTGACTGTTCAAAATTAGAACATTTCTTCCATGTTAACTGGCTGGAGGCCTGCAGTACTGGTTCAGAGTTGGGTCGAAGGCACCATGTTGTAGATGTGGCCCCGAACTCAGATGACCCAACAGAACTGCTCTGAGTTGGAACAGGAACAGTCCCATAAGGACCGGAGTACCAGACACACATCAGGTTCAGAACACAAGATTGGCTGTTTGGGATATATGAGCCTTGACTGGATGGAGAATTTGAAAGAACCAATCAGAATTGTTTGATACAGGAAGTTTCCCTATGAGGAATCATAGGGAAACTATGACCCTGTGTCCAACAGTCATAGCTGACCGTTGGCTGACTGTTGGACACACTTCTGCTGCTGCTCTGAAAAAACTAGCTTGTTTTACTTTTGTAAGGCCTGTCAGCTTAATATGTTTGTAGTGTTTCTGTCCCTGAACTAATGAAGAGATAAAGAGAACCAGAAAGCTGCTGTGTCACAGATACTGGGAATTAATCAGCCACATATTTATCTGCACATATCAAAAAATTAGATTAGATTCTATTTGTTCTAAACAGATAATTCATGTGCATAAGTTGTACATTTACAGAATAGAGATGCTTTCTGTTCATAAAGGTGCATTCACAAAGCGGGCGGCTCCACTGAAGGATGACTGCAGCTGGACCGGTACCGGTACCTCATGGCTCCTTCTTTAAGTTTTTTCTCACAGCTCCAGGACGATCAGTCTGGATTAATCTAAACGACAATAAATCATCATCAACAATATGATCTCTGAATCCTTCCATTGGCGATGTTCTTCATCAGAGCCAAAGCTCCACAATTACACAGCTTTACGCAGCGACGTGTTATCACATAACCAATCACACGTCACACCTTGATTACCTTAAAAATAATCAAGCCGGACCTGTTTGGAGTTAATATGCTGAACCAACCCCGCTTTCTCTTTCTGAGTTAGAATGAAATGACCCTGCAGATTCATGCGCTTCGGCGCTCAGACCAAAGCGTTCCATACTTATGAGACAAAAACTGAGGATTTTTACATTTCAGTGAGGTTTTCACATCTTTTTATTTTAGTTTTCTTTAGTTTCTGTATGTGAGGACAAATGCGGTTCAGTTTAATTGTTTATGTTTAAACAATAAAATATTAAAATAAAAAAAAAAACCATCGGCTTTGATACTCCTCGATCTAAATAACACTGAATGTAGTCAGATTTCAGTGCATCTAGGTGAGTTTTGACGCTTTGTAGTTTATCGTGAACTGAAAAAGTTTGGGTAGCTGCTGCACATTTTCACGGCAGGTCAAAACAAAAATTTGCATATATTTACGCAAACTTTCACGTCACGTTAACTTTTATACATGCCGACTTGTGCGTAAAATGTGGTGTACGCACGCTTTATACATGAGGCCTCTGGCCCGGTCTTATAAGGCAGGCTGATAAAATAACCTAAACTGAATTCCAGTCAATAGACATCTACCAGAACATTCTAGAACTATTCATGATTCCTCTGCTGACAAGTTGGATGGGGATGCTGATTTGATTTTTTTTTTTTTCTTTTAGCAGGACTTGGCACCTGCCCAGACTGCCAAAGCTACAAAAAAGTTGCTACAATGACCACAATGTTCCTGGTCTGGCTGGGCAACAAACACCAACTTCAATCCCTGAGAGAATGTATGGACTATTGTCAATAGAAAGATGATCTGAAGGCACTTATCAGAGCAATCTGAGTTTGTGTTCCACCTATGCTGATCACCACCATGCCACGGTACATTGGAGAATTAGGCCCCAACAAGAACTGAGTAAATGGAGATGAACAGATTTTAAGTTTGTGCTTAAACACCAATTTTTGACTGCAGAATTTAGTGTCTCAGAAAATTTGAATATCATATTAGACCAGCCTGTTCAACCCTGGACAGGAAACTGATGTATGGCGTTGTAAATGGAGGGTTCTATGCAAAACATTAACTTCTATTTTTCTATTGTATCAAATAGTTTTTTTAAATGTTTGTTTATTGCATTGTTTTTACAGAGTAGTTTTTAAAAAACAGTATATCAAATACCTATTTTTCTCAAGGATCTTAGCTGTAAACCATAATCAAAATTAGAAATAAATCTCAAATATATTGCTCTGTGTGACGAGTCAACAGGGTTTCCCTTTATGAACTGAATTTATGGCATTAATTGAAATTACAGTGACAGATGAGGATGTTTCCTTAGTATAAGAACAACATCCCCCTCCCGCAAAACAAACCTGCAATCTTTCTAAATTTTTGCATGGGAAATTTCCAGCTCTTTAAATAAATTCTTCACAGATTTAGCATTCATTATTTTCTTAATATTTATAAGTATGTGAAGAACATCAAAAATAGATTTATTTCTAAGGGAAAAAAATAATCAAATGAACACCATTCCCCCTTTTCCTTTTAATTTATGTTGTCAGTTTTCTTTTGGGGCTTTCCCCATACAAAACCATAGACAAAGAAATGTGCTGTACAATGGCAAATGATCTGAAACCACATCATAACTCAGGAAAAATCAAGCTCTTTAAAACTAGATAAAAGAAAAACAACAGAACAGCATTCCAGTCTTTATCACAAAACAGATTTAATTTAATATCTCTTTATTTTTTTTTTTTTAAAATAATTAAACATTTGTATTCTTCCAACCCTTTTGATCTTTTTTTTTTTTTTTCAGATTTTAAATCATATTACATCTGGGCCATTCTACACCACACATCAATTCTGTAAGGGAGGAAGGGGTCGTGTTGGGGCGGATCACTCTCAGGTCCCAACAGTTAAACACAATCTCCTCCAAGCTTCCTCCCCACATTTAACCCCATCCCACCCCACCCCAGCCCACCCCGAGCTCCGAGCTCATGTCTAGCTGCCCCACTCAAACTCTCGCCCCTTCCCCCTCAAAAAAAAAAAAAAAAAGATATACATATACATATATCTCTAATGAACAAAAAATATTGAAAAGATAAAAATTAAGAGCAGAGGGAGAACGTGAGACAAAAAAAAAAAAAATGAACATACCAAAAGGGGAAAACACTAACACGTATAGTAGGAAGTCTTGTTCCATAATACCTCTTTATATACTGGATAATCCTCTCCACAATCCCTAAGCAAAAATAAAAATTAAAAAAAAAAAAAAAAAGCTAAATTACTACAAGATACAGGAATATCAGGGTACTGCATTAAATAATGTACAGGGTCGTCTTTAATCTGCAGTAATACTGTGAAGTCAACGCAGTGCCCCCCAGTGGCAAAAAGGAGGAAGAGGAGTTTGGTGCACTTTACAATTCGTTCCTGTTTATATCTTGGTGTGTCAGTCACGGCAGACTGGTACCAGTACCAGACCGCTACCAACATGTCTCCTACAGCTGGAAGAACTGAGGGATGAACAGACCGATAGATTTCTGACGGGACAATAGAGTGTGTTTACATGCAGTCCACAGAGCGAGAAATGGTCATGAACTGAAACTGGTCAAACACTCTACACACTATACAAACAATAAAAAAAACGGAACAGTGGCTTAAACACTCACATTTCTGGTGGAGGCTTTTTTAAAAAACTAGAATATATACTTTAAAAGTGTTTGTGTTTTTTAGCCAGTTTTGCTGTTCCCACCACTAGATGGCACTACAGCAAAGGGGGAAAAAAACAACCCTGAATCTAACTAGACTGCAAGAGCACCAACTTCTACAGGAAATGAATCAGGCATTGACAGAAAATGATCATTCTGTCTTCGACTGCTGCTGTTCACCAATGATCAGTAAAATCAGAGGCTGTTTGTCAGTTGCACCAATCAGCAAGAATTTTCACATGACTGGTGATCAGAGGGTCAAATAGTAAAAAATTAGTCTCCCACTTCATTAAATGCATTAAAGTCAAAAATCCTATGGTTTTCAGTACATAAATGTATTGATCAACAACAGCTTGCAGACTTGTGTTTTCATGCAGAAATGAAGAGGATTCCAAACTGACTGCATTAACGAACCTGCTGCATTTCTATTCTGTTAGAACAAACATCCTCACATCAGGATCTTCAAATACAGCTAATTTTCCTCTAAAACAAAAGGAAAGCCTACATGTTGAACTAAACATAACCCAAACATATTTTAGCTTTTCCTGTGACGTTCCTGACCATGCATGTAAACACACTCAGAGGGCTTTAGAAGGGCCCTGTCTACAGAGTGGGTCTGTTCCTACAGGATGGACAACCTGCCAACAGGCAGGAGACCACACATCCAGGACTACTTTTAGAAGGTGACGCTGGATCTAGTCGATCCAGACAGCAGACAGGAGAGGACACCGACAAGAGGAGCGAAAATGAAAGTTAAATGTGGGATGCGCTGAAAAAGAGGAGTAGGGTGAAGAAAAAACCCAGGAACCTAACGGCTTTTTGATGCTTTTCTGGTTTTTTTTGTTTAGATTCCCCTCACACACAAGTCATTTTCTCCATTTCAGTTTTTTCCTTTTTATTATTGTTGTTCTTTTTTATCTCTTTGCAATAACATTAGGGGAAAATAATTATTTACAGTGCTGCTGAAATAATGAAAACAGACGTGATGAATCTACAATAAACTAAGTCGCACAAACACAAGAGGAAACAAAACAGAACAAAATCATAATAAAAGGATTAAGAAACCAGCAGTGCTGTGGAAGTCCAGAGACCACAGCCTGTATCACGAGCTCTGGGCAGACATGGCTGAAGTGGAAGGGAGTGGGAGTGGGATGAACGGGGAGCAGGGCTCTTTCTCTGTTAAGTGGGGATGATCCCGTCACTCCTAAGGCCCCGCTTCAGCTCCAGGTCCTCCAGCTTCTTCCACAGCTCCTCACGCTCCTTCTCCTTCTTCTTCTCACTAAAACAGTACAATACATGTGAGCTCACACACACACACAAGTGGACATGTCTAGAAAAGTCCTGGGGCCTCATGTATAAAAGAGTACACTAAGACTTTTTGAACAGTAACGTGTTCAGCCGGGATTTAAAGACAGACAGCGTGTCAGAGTCATTTGAGTGAGGAATGCGGACGTTTCTTCTAAATAGATAAATTATGTGTATAAGTTGTACATTTACAGAATAAAGATGCTTTCTGTCCATAAAGGTGCATTCACAAAGCAGACCAATTACACCTTTATGAGACAAAAACCGAGGAAATGTACTATTTCCATTTCAGTGAGGTTTTCACATCCTTTTACTTTCATTTTCTTTATTTTGTCTGAATATAAATGTTGATCAGTTTCATTGTTTGGGTTTAAACAATAAAATATTAAATTCATGAAAAAACATCAGGTTTGATGCTTCTCGATCTAAATAACACTGAATGTAGTCAGATTTCAGTGCATCTAGGTGAGTTTTGACGCTCTGTAGTTTGATATTGTCCACTGAAAAGGTTTGTGTGGCTGCAGCACATTTTCATGGCAGGTCAAAAGTTGGCTTGTATAAAAATGAACGTGACGTGAAAATTTATGTAAATGCATGCAGACTTGTGAATAAAATATGGCACACATTTTTTGTGCGTACGCACGCTTTATACATGAGGTCTCTGAAGATTCCTGGACAGGAATAATTTGAGTTTTGGAATACAAAACCCAAATTAATCCAAAAGTTCTCACGCTCCGCGAACATTTTGTCACATTCCAACCACAAACTTCAATATTTTATGAGTCTGGGTCAGTCTCACAAGGTAGCATGTGTAGCAAATGACTCATGGTCTTCCTAATAACCCTGGTGAGGAGTGTGGTACCATGTGGTGTAGAACCAGTCCAGCAGATCAACACCAGATTTCTGTGCAAAGCAGCTTAAACTCTGTTACACTGGATGGAAAATCAATTTAAATAAAAAAAGAAATATTTTGACTCCAAGGGAAATTTAAAGTGGACATATCACACTTTTAAATTCTAAAAAAAGCACTAACAGAAGCAAAAGGCTCAATATTACTCAATTAACACACAACGTTCATGTCTCAAACTAGCACTGCTGTCATTTCAGCATTATTAGAAGTTTATAGCTTTGATGTGTCCCTCGTCTCAGTAGAGAGAAGGAACTGACGCCTCAATCAGATCAAGTATTTCAGGAAATCCCTCTTAATACTGGCCAACATTACTGAGGCAGAGCTCCAGAAATGGACTTTCCTCACTGATGTGGTACATTCCAGAGAAAAATAAAATTGAACCAAACAAAGAGGCAGGGGGACGATGTAAGGAAACCTGCATGTCAATACACACTAGAAACAAACATTTTTATTTGTCTACTTGGAACTTCAGCATAGCTGAACTTGGACTACAAAAATCACTGTGAGGGGAAAAAATGGCATATTCACAAAATTGATTAGCTGGAAGTCATGACCTTGCTTAGCAAGCAAATGTGGTGATGTCACAGTCAAGAAAACATTACAGTGAATCGAGAAAAATGAACAGACTTTACCCCAAAAAGAATATGAAGATATCTACACAGCACCAGGAGAGAATACATTTACATTTTTTGCACTCCTAGACATGCAAAAGTACACAAAAAATATTTACAGGCTAAAAAAGTGGATTTTGCATGATATGTCCCCTTTAAATAATAATAATTAAAAAAAAAAAATCAGTTTGGAAGTTTAGCCACAGATCCTCAGTTGGATTATGCCTCCATCTTAACCATCCAATTGTACTCTGGCTGTGTGCTTAAGGTGGCTGCCCTGCAAGAAGCTGAGCCTCCAGTTCAGTGCATTCATCTCTATGCTTCCATGATGCTGCCACCATCATATCAGGCTGTTAGGATAGTGCATTCAGGGTGACTTATCTACACAACCCTTTATTTCTCTGACTAGAGTTAATTCTCCTCAGAACAGATCATCCTACATGCTTGCTGCATCTCCAACATTGCTTCCATAAGCACCAGTTTGTGGTTGGGACAAATTCCCAAGTTCTCAGTACCTGTGAGCATTGGTGTTTTGTAGTTAGAGTTGCTGCAGCAGCACACTCTCCTGGTAGCACAGGTTACCAGAACAATGTCTTCTCTCCATGATGAACTCAGCTCTAGAATCCAACTCCGCTTTAAAGTGATGAACAACTTCTCCTCTAACATGTCTGCTGGGTTCCTTGGTCTTCATAATGTCCCTTAAAAGCTATTTACCATTTAGGTGACATACGTCTGAAGCAGATGGGTTGCTTAGGATTTTAACTGGGGTTGCCACAGTCAGGCAGGGACAGCACACCTAACTGTTATTTATGAAGACCACATATTTTCCTTCCACTTCACAGTTATGAAACACTGTGTTGGCCAGTCAAATACACTTCTAGTGACAAGTTTGTTCTTAGAGTGTCATAAAATGCAGAAAAGATGGAGCGTGACGCTGTCAATACTTTAGCAGTGTGGGTGCATAACCGAAACCAAAATGTTGCTTCACTCTGAGTTCTGAATGCTTCTGCTGCATGGCAGGATTCTGGGCTCTTACCGCTGACGGTCTGACTTGTAGGTGGCGGTGAGCTCATCGAATAAGGTACTGTTCATTTCCATGAAGGCCTTTAGGACATTGTACACCAGCGCTACGATGGCCCTGGGACAGAATAGACAGACACGCTTCAGAATAGACTCTTCCACATTAGAGAAATAAGTACAAAAGGTCAGTGCATCATTTCTATGGCAGAGCACGGTTTGCCCTGGTGGGGGCGCTCCACCACAGGCTCACTGAAGTCTTGGTTCACTCAACTGTAGTCTTAAAAAAGCAAACCCAAAAAATTACATTTATATAAATGATGTACATTTTTGCCTTTCAGTTAGATCCTAGCTAAGTGATGGGTTGTTGGCTTGGTCTTAAAACAATGTGTGTAATGCAGAGCCATCCTGAGCCACAACAGGACTAGACAGGTAATAAATAAAATTAAAGATAATAAATAATAAAGATCAAGTTAAGGACAAGCACACGGCATACAAAATAATTTTAAAAAACTTAAGATATAAATGCCATAATTATGTATAAAGTTTCTGCAAAAGAAATTCTAAATAAAAATAAATTTCTGTCTGTTTTGTGACTGAGATTTTGAGACCATACACCTTTTTCTAAATTGCAACTTCATTAATGTTTTTAGAAAGATTTTCAAAATTGGATATTGTACTAGAAATCTATCCCATCTTTAAGTTTTAATATTTCATTTGGTCTTCTAACAGGGGATTAAGAATTAAATTATAAGAGACGTTGATATGTCAACACGTTAAATATATTTATTCCTCTGGATAAGTTTTATTCACAAATATTGCTTTCTAATAAATCATCTCCATTTCTAAGGTGAAATATTTTTATCCAAGCGTGTTTAAACATTGCAACATCACAAAAGCCCAATTTTTATACCAATATGTTAATATCTTAATTTAAGATGTGAAATTTGCCTTGCATTTGTGACATTTTATTTTACTTTCCTCACAGTTAGTTTGTGACTATTCTTTATTTCTTTTTTTTCTGTTCAGTTTATTGGATTTGTTCATGTTCCTGTTAGGTGTGCAAGGTAACTCACGGGTTCCAGTGCTCTTTCGAGATCCTGTACAGGCTGGCAAACATGATGGGCAGGATGACGCTGGAGTTTTCCTCAATCAGACTCATGATGTATTCGTTGTTCCAGTAGTACAAAGCTCGCTCTGCGACCTGCAGGGAAGCACACACAGACACAATCATCTCAAGAGCCAAACAGCCCAGTCAGGTTTCTACGGGACATCACTAACCTGGAAATGTGGGCTGGAAACGCATCTGGAGATCTGTT
Organism: Poeciliopsis retropinna; assembly: GCA_010277075.1. Lineage (NCBI taxonomy): Eukaryota > Metazoa > Chordata > Actinopteri > Cyprinodontiformes > Poeciliidae > Poeciliopsis > Poeciliopsis retropinna. The sequence goes on from VMRM01000028.1 coordinate 8,749,786, forward strand.
TGAATAGCGGCTCCTGGATCTTTACAAACTGTGTGGGCTCTATCACATCCAGAATTTCCTCCAGCTCTCCCAGAAACATCACCTGAACCACCACAGAGGAGAGCATTACTTATTGACCGAGTGTGTGTATGGAGGTAGTCGTCCTTTCCTTCAGCAGCCTTACCTCTTTCTGACTGCACGTTTTTGGCCAGAACTTCAGTAAGCCTCTGATGACCTGAGGAGGAAGAACATGGAAACGTACTTGAGTTTCAGCTCTGTGTTATTCTAACTGCAGTGTGTGTGGAGCTACGCAACTTTGAGAGTAATTTTATCTGAATAGCTGAGAATTACCATTGAGAATATTTGAAATAGCAGATATTCTCAATGGTAACCTCAGAGTCTCATCTAAGAGTGTCAGCTTTTCTTTTTGCAGAAGGTTCAGTTCTGTGGATTCCATCAAGCCAACAAAACTCAGTCAAGTCAACGCCTCTTCTGAGACTGATCATCAAGCAGGAAAAGGTGGGCCTCCCACCAGGGTGGAGCGGGATGGGGTGGGAGGTGGTGAGGAACCGGCTGACAGCGCAGCAGACCACTTCCTGTTTTTGAAGTGGTTTCTGATCTGTTTGGCATGCGTTCACATACGTTTGAACTGCACCACAGTTCACTTCAACTGAAACCAAAGTTTTAGGTGGACCAGAGTTCACTTTTTTGTTCTGCATCAGAGTTCAATTGTATATTCAGACCTCCTCAAACAAACCACTTTCTAGACAAGCAAATTAGAGTTTAATCACAGCGGACTGGACTGGGTTAGTGGGAAAGATGAACTCTGTCCTGGTGTGTAGTTCAGGAATCCTGTAGGATGGCTACTGTAAGCTGAAGAGGATCACTGGGCAAGTGTCAAGATGGATGAAAAACCCAGGCAGCTTTAGTCATCCACAATGGTCATCCATACCCCCTCTATTCTTTATTATTGGAACATTAGTGATCTATTTAGCAATGATAGAAGCATAGTGAATATCTGGTGTGAAGCCAGCTGTTGAATATCTGAAGTGAATATGCAAGTGTAGTGATACTTACTGGTTCTGTTAATGTCGGGTCTTTCTCTAAGAACTGTACAATGCAATAAGCCAACTGTAAAAAGAGAAGATTTAAAGCTTTAATACTAGTTATTTCAAACTAGTTATATAGATTACAGAGCTTAAATCATCCGATTGGTTTGATAAAACCTACAACTATTCAAGAGATTAGAAAATCAAAGATTCAGAAGCCTTTTGTTTCCCAACTTTGTACATTTGTTATCCACTCCACCTCCAGAACCAAAACATCGTTATTTAAACAAAACCTAAAAATGAAGTATTTAGAATCAAAACATTTCAAGTTTCAAAACTGGTGCTTCTGCCTGAACAGACATCAATTAAGTTCAATAATATCCAATGATATCTTTAATAGAATATCAACTGAAAAAACACATGGTTGATCAGAGTTCAGTTCAAATTATAAAAACAATTTTAAATCCTAACATCTAAAGCAGCACAATAAAACAGTCCAATCAGTGTCAAACTGACAAGAAAAGACAACTAATGTTAAATGTTCCAGAAAGACATTACCTGTGCATGGAAGAGGGACAGACTCCTGACAGTATGAAGGGGAATCAACACTTTAACCAGAAACTGCTTATGTTCTGCTTTCAGTGGCAAAGCAAAACCATTGATTATACTGGCAGGAAGAGAGACGAGACAAAAAGTACCATTAAAACACTGAAACAAAGATGATCTACCTAGAAATGAGCAGAGGTAATATGAATTTTAGATAGATCGGCTGAAGCAAAAGTTTCACAGACACAATTTCAAGTACCCATCTGTCTGAGAACAGCTAGAAACTAGTTGGAGCCTGTTGTTTTAAAGAAAAATATTTTCCATGTAACCTCTTCCAAGAAGTCCTTAGTGAAATTAGCAAGTATCAAAAGTACTCTTTCAGGACCTGCTAATTTCACTAACAACTCATTTACTCCTTGAGCCTCATTTAGTCTGGGAAATACTAAATGCACACATGCAGCAGCTGACAGATGGACTACTGCCACATAAAGCAGAGAGAACTGATTATATTTTCACTTTCCTCAAACTATAGGCTGAGATTGAGAGGAGCAACCATCCTTTAATCAGCTTTGTTGATTAGTTCTATGCAAGTTATGAGTTTTTTTAATCAGCATTTAACTGTTTTATCAAAAATTAAAAATCTTTTCAGACTTTCCCTCCCCATCAACCGCCATGCCTCTACTAAGATTTTAGGCAGTTCTCACTCCCCCTTTATGATTTAGTATTACATATTGATAGTCATCATAGGCTCAACGTAACAACTTGATGTAGCATTTATTCTGTTAGACTCCAGCTCCTGTTGTTAGGGTAAGTGTTCGGTATACAATGGTTATGGTTAGGATAAGAGTTAGGTCTAGGCTGTAGAAATGAATGGAAGTCAATGGAAAGTCCCCACAAAGATAGTCACGCAAAAAAAGTGTGTGTGTGTGTGTGTGTGTATGTGTGTGCGTGCATGCGCTTCTGTGCTACAGTTCCAGAACAAACATGATGCATGGAGGTTCTGATTACTCATTAACGAGAAAGGCAATAAAAGTTCCTTAAAGGCCAGAGTGAACTTTAGTTTAGGTCAGGATGGATGTGTGTTTAGGTGGTGTGAACAGCTGGGTTCCAAATCTCAGCAGCATGAAGGCTCAGATCAGAAGCTGCAGAAATGGGCCTGGGATTGGTATTGGGCTGGGTCTGCTGATGAGCCATATGACATCAGCAGGCCCACATTGTTTTCAGGATACCCCCTAGATAACCAGCGGTTGAATGACAACATCAGGCTAAATACGTCATCACTGGTCAGATCAGGCAGGGGACCAGAGAAAATGACAGAATCGGACATTGTTTCAGCAAACTGACAAACGCACCAAACTAGTTGGCACTAATGACATTAGTGTTGGCTTATCCTTAGGCAACAGTTTGAGGCAAGAGTTGATGTCGCCTGTGGTAAATATTTGACTTTGGTCGCTGACAATTAAAGTCTTCTTCTCAGTGGGTGTGTTGTTGAGCACGGAACATATAATTAAACATACATGAAATGACAGTTTATCTGTCAAAAATAGCTGATGTAGGGGTTTGGTACACTTTACAGAGAACCACCTTTACTACAGATTCCCACATACCTTCCCAAGATCTCCAGCAACTCAGCCACTCCATTGAAGTGTTCAGTCTCATAAACAAAACTAGAAAGGAGTAAAAACATAGCAAACAGGTAAACATCAAGGGCCTCATGTATAAACTGCACCTGCCATGAAAATGTGCAGCAGCCACACAAACGTTTTTGCACACAGTAACAAACTTTGATGAATGATGAAACTGAACCAAAGTTATCCTCAGACAATATGACAAAATAAATAAAACAAAAATAAAAGGATTGGAGGAGGTTAAACCTGAGGAATAAACCTATTCCTCAGGTTTATTCCTAAACTTGAGGAATATTAAATTTCCTCAGGTTTTTTCACATAAAGATGTAACTTCGCATCTGTCTGTGTGCTGAAATGTAAGTTAAAGAAAACGGAGTCCGATCAGCAGATTAACTCCAAACAGATCAGGTTTGATTATTCTTAAGGTGATCAAGGTGTGAAATATATAAGTAGCTGTGCAATTGTAGAACCCTTTAGAACTGATTGAGAACATTGGTAACTGAAGGATTCAGAGGGAGCATGTGTTCAGAGAACATATTGATCAGCTGTGACATGTTGATGGTTCATTATCCTTCAGATTGCTCAGACTGATAATCATGGAGCTCTGCTGGTTTTGAGTAGAAATGGAGATAATGGTGTATTCTGCCGTGCAGACTTGTTCATTTATTAAACAACAACAAAAAACTGCAGTGCATATTTTTACACTGAAAATGTCCCTTTATAAAATAATCAGAGACAGATGAGAATGTTAGAAGTAAAGAAATGCATCAAGAAAAACTCACCGTAAAAAAATATTATTGATCTGTTTTCGTATAAAAGCCCTCAGCCCCAGGAATTTCCCGTAGATTCTATGCAAGACTGTCTTCAGATAGTCTCTTTCTCGAGGGTCCTCGCTGTCAAACAACTCCAAAAGCTGATTGAGGGGAACAAAAGCAGTGATGTGGTGAAGGAAGGGACACTGAAGCAACTGCTAAGCAGTGGAAATGAGAAGAGAAGTAGAACAGTCAGCAGCAGGAACTCACCTGTAGGACAAACTTCTGGTCTATGTACTTTTTGGCAATGCTGGGCTGGAATTCCTGACTCTCCAAGAACCGAATGAAGAACTCATAAACCAACTGAAAAAGATTTGAAAGAAAATAAAGATTACAACTCATTACACATAGCATATCTAAGCAGGTGCTGTGAGCATGAAAATCAGGTTTTCTCCTGGTCATTCTAGAGGAGCCAGGCTGCCAGCAGCAAGGTTTGAAATAAAATGAGTTTCCATACCATAGAACTCTCCACCGAACTCACTGCAGTTTAATGCATTTAATGAGATGCTACACAAAGAACTGGAGGCTTCTACAGCAGAACAGGAGCCAAATGGAAAACACCCCGCCCCCTCAAACACACACATTTTGCGTCATTCTACTGGTTAGGTTCGTAAAGACTAGAAGAAAATACAAATCACTAAAGTATCCTTTGCATTCAAGAAGGACAAGCTGAGCTCAGAATTCTTTTCTCAACATATTTTTTAATAGTTTAGTTTTATAAACTAAACTAACAGAATTAAGACATTCTGTTTGACAATGCATATCTTTTACCTGTAAATGTGGCCAAGACGCCTCAAGTGTGGGCTCATCCTCCTCAGGGTCAAACTCATTGCTGTCACTGGGCGGAAGGGTCCGGAATATGTTATGAGACACCTGGAGTAGACAAACGGAAAGTGTAGAAAGCATTCTTAGATGAGAAAAGAATCATCTTGATCCAGTTGATCACAATGTTTTCCAAGAAATTATGTTGGAATGAAAACCCAGCCGGCTTACAACTCATCTGTCTGAAAGATTCCAGCTTTTTCATTACATGAAAAATCTTCACATTCTAAGGCCAGTGTCAGTGTCATAAATCTCAGTGTTATTTTTGACCAAGATGTCATTTAAATCTCATATTAAACAAATTTCTAGGATTTCCTTCTTCCATCTCTGAAATATTGAAATTAGAAATAACGTCTTATCCAGGAAAAATTAGTCTATGCATGCATTACCTTAATGCTGGACTACTGGAACACTTTACTATCAGGAAGTTCACAAAATACAATTAAAAGCCTTCAGCACTGCAGCAAGAGTTCTGATGAAAATTAAGAGATTATAATTCTTCTCATTATTCTATCTCCACCTAAAACACAGAAAGTGTGTTGTGTACGTAATGCACAACACACTTAATACAAAAGTGCCAGAACAGGGGAGCTGTGGGGCCACGGACCTTTCCAATCTCTGCCCACAACCGACCTAGAAAATCCCACGTGGCCACAAGTCTCACAAATAAAGCCTCGCTGCGTTTTGTTTCTATGTAAACATGGAGTCTTCCCCTTGGACTGATAAGAGTCATCAGTGCATCATTTCTGCCGGATTTTCACCAAATATCAGCTACAACAATGGACAGAGGAACTAACAAGTTCATGTCATCTTTTTTGGATGACAAAGTGTTTGAGCACATTATGCACGTCACAGCAAAATGCTTTCGGTCGATGAGGAAAACATAGCATCAATATAGCTGTGGACAAGATCACTGATGCCTATTGTTCTTGCAAGGCTGGGTAAGTCGGGCATTCATTGTTTTGTAGGTTACTTTTGAAATCAGTGGGTGATTCCTGTTTGTTGGCAAATGTTTGAGTGTGCTTAGGCCTGATATACTGTACTTGGTGCTAGAGTGGCTAACACGAGTACCAGTTTAGTCTGGTGCTACATTAGCTTGTGTTTACTACTGCATGTACATTAGCTTGTGTTTGTGAGACGGCCACGCACGTGATAGCTGCGCTACTATGTACAATGGTCATCAGCCAATGAAACGCGGCCCCTATAGCAAGGTCCAAAGGACCAAGTGTCGAGATACACTTAGAAGTCAGAACCAAGAACATCAACAAAGTCGGGTGTTTCAAGTAAGTAGCGGTGTGGCACAGTTCATAATGAACTTACATGTAAAACATGTAGAGAAATAATTGCATAGACTCTAGACATTTTTGTTCATCAAAAGTCAGCTGGGGTTTGCAACGGCGCTGTGATGGCAGTTTGCTTTGGAGAAAATTTAGCCAGAGGAGCAGAAGAAGAATCACCTTCTCATGTCTGACATAACTGAAGTAAAAAATAATCAGCAGATCTATGTCTTTCTGAATGAATGTCACTTAAACAGTAGTCTCATAATCTCACAATAGGGTGCACTAAACCTTTTTTTTATTATTTTAAATAAACTTCCTCTTTTCTTTAAGGAATGGTAGAAATTAGTGTAAAAAAAATAAATGTTCTTTTGTCAGAAGTTCTCCACATAAGGACAAAACAGAAGACTCATTTTATTTTTGCTTTTCTGACTTTATTATTATGACCATTAAGCCTACTAATGTACTGATTTACATAGACAGTGAAAACACCCCCGATTATCATTATTCTACATATGTAACGTCACCCTAATTGATCTGGCAATTAGGCTGACCTATAATGCTGTGGGTATTTATGATACAATAGGCTATTCATACATTAATGGGCGATTTGATATCACCCATATTAGCTCTCGGCATTGAATCCCCTGGATATGCAAATATATGAACCCAACATATAAGTTAAAAGTTCTATATTTTGACTATAATTTAAGCATTTGTTTTAGAAGCTTTAAATTGTCCTTTTATCAATCCTCCACAGAAAAAAAGAAACCCTGCATGCCAGGGTGACGTCGTTGAAGCAGTGCTTGTTATCCAGCCATTACTTTATAGGAAATCTGCTACTGAAAGGAACAATAAAAGAGTTATAGAAGAACTGTGAAACTCAAAGGCATGCATGCTTTTAGGTACTAAGCAGAAGTGTGTGTTTGACCTGCTTACCATTTTGACAACTTCTGGATAGGCCTGTTCTGTCAGGTAGCCACGGCTGATAGTCACATAATCCACCAACTCGTTGAGCGTTGAACGCTTATACTCTTTCATCTTGAGGTCCGACAGCGTGTCCATGAAGTCAAAGACAGTACAACACTGTTGGAGCTTCTTTAAGAACAGTTCCGGCTGCTCTGGTACTGGAACGTCTGCAAGCACAAACAAAACACAAAAACTGAAGAAACAGAGGATGAAGTGTACAAGCAGATAAAGTTAAAGAATTAGGGTCTTTCAACCCACTGAACAACAAACAAGGAGAAGACTTTTAAATGTCATCAAACTCTCAAGAAGCTGTGCTTCTTTTTACATCACGGTTGCAGATGAACAAGTGTGTGAATCTGCTGCAGTGTTTGTAACAGCAAAAGCACAACAGTCTCCTGTCTACAGGTTGTTTAACCTTACATTAATCAAAGAACTGAAGACAGCAAAGAGTTCACCCCAAAACACTTCCAGACCTGTCGCTTTATGATCTTGGAACAAACTGGCTGAGCTAAAGTGAAGGAGCACAACAAAAAGACCTGGATGAAACACTATAAACACTCTTTAAATTCAACTTCCTGAATGACAAAAACTTAACACTTATTGATAAAACAATCAGAAGACAGATGATCTCAGATTCGACTCTAGAACAATTTGGAATTCGGAGCAAAGTGTCCAGGTCCCAGATCACCACCACCATGCAAATGATATGATGTGTTTTCACTGATAGGCTGTGCATCAAGCTAAGCATTGCTGCCTTGTCTCAGTGGTACTGCAAAGATACAATGTTATGGTCTAAAAAAAAGTTTTGAAATTAATTCAGTTTTTATTCAATTGTGGTTTGGTCTTCACTCAATCACTATTGTGGCTACTCTTGCATCATAATAAGGTCCAAAAAACAAAAATGCCAGAATAGTTTGTCAGGAGGAGATTTTCAACTTGAGGAGTTTTCTGGTTGAAAAAAAGTGTTTTCTTTACTTATAGAAATAACAGAAATATTCTCTGAGTTGATTTCATACAAAATTTAAATATAAACATTAATTTTGTTGTAGAAAAACAGTTTCACGTCTCACTCCTTCACCAAACAATCAGGGAAACCACAGCAGCTGCTTTTGTTTGTTAATCACAGCAGGAGGCTGACTGACAAGGAAGAGGGCCTAAGCAAAATAAATAAATAACAAATCTACCATTATCATATCCTTGGAACTTTAATAATTTAATAAATAATAATCTAATTCTAATAGGATCCAACATCCCTGCTCCTAACTGTTAGTCCTAGCAAAGTGACAATTACAAAAATAATGTTTATAGGAGCCTAATATCCAGCAAAAAACATAACATAAATTTAATTATGATCTTCAGAAATCAATGTTCATAACCTTTTTGTCCATCAATGCCATCTAAAAGCTTATCAACATTCCTAATACTTAAAAGTAGCCGATAGTAAGCATAAGAAAGTCTTTTCTTTCATCCTGTTTCCTCCATTAAAAGACAGAGTTTATCTATTGGTCGCTGGATGACATTGGCTTTGGTTTTAAACAAAGCCTTTGGTGTCAGGAAAAGTCTTCATAACACGGCCCATTGTTCTTGCGCTCCTAGGTGCTAAGTTATCCACAATAACAACCAGATCTCCAAGCCTGAAGGTCCTTCTTTTTGCTGATCCTCTCGTTTCGTTCTTGCATGAGTGGGAAATACTTCCTTATTCACCGTCTGGCAAAGATTGGCAAGCCACTAGTCTCCATCTTCTTCTTGAATATTCATTTCTAATTTCTGGTGCTATGGTTGCTTTTCCTTTCAGCTGGAGTTTGGTGTTAGTGGTTCTAAGTCATTGGGGTCGTTTGACACTGAAGTTATTGGCCTGTCATTTAGGATGGCCTCCACTTCACATAGTGCTGTTGACTGGGTTTCATCGTCCAGTGTTTGTTTCTTTAGAACAGATGTGAGGATCTTTTTGATTAGACCTATTCGTCTTTCCCAGACTCCACCGTGGTGAGCTCTAAAATGAGGGTTAAAACTCCATTTTATTCCCTCTCCTAATGATTTAGCTCTCTTAATACTTCAGATGACTCTGCATCTAGCATTTATGCATGAGTCTGTGGTTAAGAAATTTGCAATCTCAAGGTGGACAGCTCGATTCTCCAGACGGGTGAATATGACCCCCCATCGTTTCACCTAAGCCCGTCCCTGTTTTACTGCAATAGGACCATGTCAACATGACTACGGAGGTAGATCTGGAAATAAATGGTCCTCAGGAAGGTCCGACATTTTCTGTTCACCAGGTTTTGTCTACAGAATACACAGTTCCTAACCCTAACATTATCAATCCTTTTTATAAATTTTCACCAAAATAACTAAGAAACACCTTAGCATAGCTAATCTTAGTAAGATAAATAAAACCAGTAACCCCTGGAAGAATCGCTTTTGTGTCACCTTCATAGAACCTGAAAAAAAAATGATGTCAGTGGATCTTCAATACAAGTGAAGGCAGGAAGATTCAATCTGTAAAGCACACATTCAGCAGCAAGGTAAGTCAAAGTGCCTTATATATTTTGAAGGAAAGGTGCTTTGTGAGAGCAAGCCTTAAGGCACCCCTGAATGGTTGCCATGGGAGATTAAAGGATTCCCCACACATGCAGGAAAAAAGCAACACTTTGGGCATGTTTTAGGAATAACATAACATGATGAAAAGCTCAAAAATGTTGATTTTACATAACCCCCCCAACCCTCCTTTTAACAAAGATATTTTATAGTTTATTGTCTGAGTTACAGAACTATTTCCATAGTTCTAGTGAGAACATGCACCTCTTTAATATTTTTAAATGCAAAATCTGTTTTGGAATCGAGGTGCAATGATCATCTGGAAGGGTCCATTCGCATACAGCCGCTGGCATTCCAGCTGCAGGTGCTAAGACAGCTGCACATCTCACATTGCGGGAATCCCCAACACTGGAGTCAGAGGTACCTGCCCTTTACTCCAGCTCACTCACCAACAGCTCCAGTGTGTTCCTAGCAAAACACCAGCAGTGTTGCTGTTTTACTGGAAAGAGATTGGGATTCATATAATTACCAGTAAACGGGAAAACACAGACATGTTCCTTACACTAAGATGACAGTGGACATTTTGGTCCTTTCTGATCTTTACTAGACATCTTAGTTTAAATGAAAAATGGCCTGTACTTGTCTAGCAGTTCATCAAGACCCCAAAGCATACATTCACACACTGATGGTGGCAAGCTACTGGATAGAAGCCACTGCTGCCCTTGGGCAGTCTGACAGATGCGAGGCTGCCATGCACAGGCGAATTCTCCAACCACCAGAATCAGCAGGGAAGGTGGGTGAAGTGTGTTGCCCAAGTACACAGCAACTAAGACAAATGGAACAGGAGCACAAACCAGCAACCCACCAGTTAGAGTATGAACTTCTACCTCCTTACCAACCATCTTCAAAAAGATTTTTTTTTTTTTTTTAAAAACTGGTCGACTTTGACATCCAATAAAAACTAGTTAAGAAATCTCACTTAATTACTGATCTTGCCACAATGTTACATAGAAATACAAATTAACCTGAGCCTCCCAGGAACTGTTTTATGGCATGTTGTTCAAGGCCTCCAAAATACTGAGAAAGAAAGCCATTTGTGAGACCATCGGTGACAATACACTGGCAATGGAAAACTAGCAAAAACCAGTGTCATACCTATCAAGTTTCACACTTTGGCTAGGAAACTACAGATTTTTTTTTACCCCCTTTCTCACTGTGCTGCCGTATTATTATTTTCCTGTAAATGTTCCATATTGTGCCCCCTCCGCTCTGCTCGTACATTCCCAACTTACATAGGTATATACTACTGCATGTCCTTCCCAAACACTGATTTTCTTATAATACAGCTAACAGTTGACTGTGGGAATATTTAGGAGTGAGGAAATTTCATGACTGGATTTGTTGCACAGGTGGCATCCTATCACACTGGAATTCACTGAGTTCCTCAGAGCAAACCATTCTTTCACAAATGTTTGTAAAAACAGTCTGCATGTCTGTGTGCTTCAATTTACACACCTGTGGCCACGGAAGTGATTGGAATATCTGATTCCAATCATTTGGATGGGTTAGCAAATATTTTTGGCAGTGTAATGTAAATGCACAAGTCAGTCCAAGGTTGTATGAAGCCCAAGCAGAATACCTGTTAACATCAGCACCACTAACAGCATTTCAACAAAGATTTAATGGAATCTAGTAGAGGGGTTCTAGTTTAATTAGCCAACCTTAAAGGCAATCAGTGACAATAGTAACTTGCTGACATATACCAATATATATTTATAAATATATATTTGAACAAACAGAGCTCAGACTCAAAAATTAAACTTATAGCATCAAATTGTAGCTATGGTAACATAATGTAACTACGAACATTGCTCTTTGAATTTTTACAAAGTAAACTTAACAGTTCCTTTAAATCTTAAATTGAAATGTTAGACTATTTCAAATCTGTCCATTTGTCCCCACTGAAACCACTGAATCAAATTTAACAGCATTGACATTCTAAATAAACAAATGTTAAAATTCTATATCTGTGGTCTGTGTTAAAATGTTAGCCTTTATGGGGCCCATTACATTAATATCTGGGGGCCCTTAAGCATCTGCTCACTTCATTTATGCCTTGAGTCGGCTCTACATGCGACCAGTATTTGTTCAGCAGTGTTTCCACAGACTGATTACCTAATTGGGATTTAACAGATGTGCAAAAATTGATATTTATTTTAATAGTATGTTTTGGTTTATTGTTTTTAATACTATCGTTGTGTGTTTAAGCATTGTTAACAATGGCTTCCAGTAACATAATAACCCACAATATTTTTACATTTCCTGACAACTTAACATATTTTTTTAAATACAAGTAAATTTGCAATGTTTCTGCACAGTGTGGGGGAGTACTGGAACACAGTATATTATTATAATCAGTCCTTTTTTAAAAAAATCCTTTTTAAAACTAAGAACTTTCTATGTGAACCATTTATTTACAGCATTTATTGCTGCTGTTACACCAGCATTTGTCCTTAGCAGAACAATACAGGCTGTTTCTATCCTATTCTAATGAAGGTTGCTAATTTTAAGTCTCATCCCTTTGATTTCACAATCCCAGGACTATGAGCTACAACCTCAAAGTTCATGATCTGTGAATTGTGTAGTCTGGATGGACAAAGTGTTCCATAATGGAGAGTTTGTGCTTCAGTGTTTGTGGCACTCATGTGAAAGGGACTTTTTTCAGCATTATTGCGAGACTTAATGGGCAGTTTGTGCATTTTGAAGTATAAGTTTTGGGTTGCTATGTTATTTAAAAAATAATAATTTAATGTGTACTTAATTTTGAGACAAAAGATTAGCTTTGACTTTCCATTGTGTATAGTTTACTCTGACCTCGTAACAAACGTACTGAGTGTTACTCCTCTGGGGTAACCTGTGTGTGAGCGGGAGCTTTATTAGACATCATAAAGCAAACCTTACAGCTGCTTAGATGTGCTGAATTCATTTTGGGAAGATCATTTCTAAGCAAATGTCAAAAATAGGCTTTTAATTGCATATTTGACAAGTGAGAAATACACAAAGGTAATTTGTGCAAAATTTGAAGATCCTTTTAAGTTTTTATTATGGACCAAAGCTAATACATAAACAACTCAAGGTAACTTGCCAAATAACTTTAGCAAGGTCTGTCAACTCTGGCGTGTGACTCAGACGTTTAAGTTACCCAACTGAATCTCAGACAGCAGGGTTTATCTTTAAATCCTTTGAGTCAAATTTTAGTTAAATTTACACTTTGATGAATAAACTAGTAGAAGTTACAGTAAGAGGAAAGCACTGATTTTAAGGGGTTGAACAAGCAACAAGCCGGTTTCATGAACTTAAACATTGTTACTGTAACAACGATTAAAGAAGCGATGAATTAACATACCTGGGTCATAACTACCTAACATTTTAGCTAACGTTTAGTTGCTTGCAAGATGAAGATGACAGTCTTATTACACATGCTCTGCTCCAAACCCAAACCTTCCCAGACAGGAATGATGGTCAAATGCACTACTCCGACTTAAGCCAGCTCTTTCCTTCTAAATGCTTATAAAAAGCAGCTGTTTTCCATTAGTCCTTTTCAAGTTCACCTTTGCACACATAAGAGACAGACAGGGTTGTCTGGTAGAAGGCAGCTCCTGACAGCAGAGGCTAACTTTAACACACCATGCTATGCTGGCAGCTACATGTTCACAAGACTCCTTCAATGAAAACTGTAACTCACTTAATCAGATTTCCTTCCTCAAGTAGGGTTAGCTGAAACAGACAGTCATAAATGTGACTGTGGGAATTAATTTGTGCAAAATATGGGCAAGAGGCTTAAATAATCCAGTCTCCTCTGATGACTTGTTTGTGGCGAGTGGAGTTGGAAAAATGTAAAGAGACACCACATGGATCGGGTTTCTCTTGAAGGGAGGACGGACATGGTGGGGAAGACGGCAGCATGTCGGTGGTCTTCATTGGCCACAGAGAGCTGGAGAGAAGCCCCAGAGAGAAGCTAGGCTGGCCAGCATTGTGTACCTATTTTAGCTCCTCTTTTTTTTTTTAAAGCTTGTTGCACAGTGAATTTGGAGACAGATCTGCCCTCCTACATGAATGCAAGCGTGTAGACACTAAATCTGTGGGAAAATCCTGACAACACCAGCCAAACAACAATATGGGCCCACAACAGGGAAGGCGTGACCTTAACGGCTCTGCCGAGTCAAGCTGAACTGCCAAAATCTGTTCTCACTGCTGCAGCTGCATGACGAAAATCGCGTCATTTTCATCTCAGCCTCATGTCCTTTGGCCCTTCTTGTCACAATACCACTGATGAACTTTTCATCCCCGGTCCCATGTGAACCTATTGTGTGGTTGGTCAGAATTTCATGCATATTTATGTGGAAAGCAGCACTACTCAGCTTCCATGACCTGTTGTTCTGACTACCTGTGCAAGGTAGGTCAGAACAAGTTTTTCAGTCAGAGATCAGACTTTAAGGAGCTGTTGTCCGAGGCTGTGAAGATAAAACTCCTTATGCTCAGTTCTGGTCCAATTAAGTGGGAAAACTACTCAAAGCCTTAGCTTTTTTCTCTTTTTTTTATGATGAGAGGAAAACAAAATTAGATTTTTCAGCCTAACAATCATGATTTCCTCCTCCTCCAAACTAGAGAACTCATAATAGTTGTTACTCGCTGCCATGATTACTAATTCTGATGTACATCACTCAAAAGAACATCATGACGTTACTGCAGCAGGAGGGGGCACTTGGTTTGCTCAGTCTTGTGGGCTCTGAAAGCTCTGTGCAAAAACTAACATCTGAAAACCATGTGACCGCACTTTGGCAGTGGGACTTTCATCTGACAATGCTGGGCCCTTTAGACGATGGAAGATGAAAACCCTCATTTTAGATGAGCGGAGGGTTTTAGTCACTTAAATAGAGCTCACATTTTTGAGACCTTTGTTCTGAGCAAAGTCGTTTCTCAGGTGATGAGTGCGGAGAGACCATAGCTCATCTTGGCAATATTTTGACACCACACTAAATGGGGATAAAAAGTTTATTTTGTAGCAGCAAACTTTGGTTTAGTTTATGGTAAACTTAAGTCTACGCTCCTCCCTTTGGTTGTTTATTAGAACAACAAGCCCCCTTCTTTGAGCTGACCGCTCCTGGTGTTAAGACTGTTCTGTTGGCCCAGAACAGTCCTGTAAGCCCTTGACGGAGACACTGGCATCAGGAATGTCTCTATAAAAATACCAGTACTCATTCAGTCTCCTGACCAGCCCTGTTAATTCATCCATATTGTTAACCATTGATCTTACGTTGCCCATGGTAAAGGAGCGGAGAAATAGCTTGTATCTCCTCCATAAACCTTTGTTGTTTCTTTCTTTTTGCTCTCCTTTGTCTGGAGAACCTCAAGGTGTTCTCCAGACATCCAAGGGGAATTCTATCGCCGGCCGGCTTCATCCAATCAGCTCAAACAATGCAGCAAAGTTGTTGTGCCCAGCACAGC
The DNA here is from genome assembly GCA_010277075.1 of Poeciliopsis retropinna. Classification (NCBI taxonomy): domain Eukaryota; kingdom Metazoa; phylum Chordata; class Actinopteri; order Cyprinodontiformes; family Poeciliidae; genus Poeciliopsis; species Poeciliopsis retropinna. The sequence goes on from VMRM01000028.1 coordinate 8,764,911, forward strand.
AAAAAGAAAAAAAAGCATCTCAACAGATAAGAAAAAACATATTGTTGAAAAAAGAGCTTCTTGTAACATTGAAATTATGTAGTAAAAATGATGTAGTAAAAATTTAAAAGTCGTAAAAATAAAAAGTAAAAAAGAGAAAAGACAAGCAGAAGTAACTGCAACAGGCTGCATACATGTTGCCACATGTGCTATTAGTCTCCAGATGGGAGACTAACAAGTTCAGTTCAGGAACAAACTCAGCATCCTCCTATTCTGCCCCCTGACTCTCTCCTAAACAATTTGATCTGGAGATCGTTGTTCTTTATTTAATGTTACATAAAATAAAGAACATTAACAACAAAACTTAGCATCAGCCGCATCAGAGTTTCTTCAGTTAGAGGCTTCCTCAAACTCACTGTAATGCTGACCTCTACAGGAGGTCTGGCCTACAGCATCATGATCAACAACTCTGAAGAAATCTGTATTGGTTGCAATATTTACACTCCTTTTGGAATAAAGGATATGTCTTCAGATTAAATACTTTTGAAAGGCATTATAATTTGGAGTTTTTGTTTTACGCACATCCTCTTAAATACCCACATACAATGCAAGTAGTCATATTCAATGACCTAACTATTTATCCAAATAATCATTCATAAAATTAGCAAATCAATCCCATAATTCATCTCTTCGCTAAAGGTATGCTCAACTGACAACTATCGTAACAGATATGAGCAGAGAAGAGAACACAGGGCAGACCATAAACAGTGAGCTGGTCAGCTTATGATAACTCAAGGTAAATAAAAGGTAGAATGGAAAACGCAGACTCTGCTGCTGGGAAATGAGCACTTTGCCCCTTATTAAACTGTTTATTGACTGCAATCCACAGCTCCTCATTGCATTTATTATTGTAATTACATTGCTTCAAGCCCAGAGCACAGTCAGGTTATAAGGAGCATCAGAAGCAACATGCTGAAGAGAACTGAGGACTACTGCTTAACTATTTTGACATGATATTCTATCGCTATCCTATTGTGATCAAGCTTTGTTTATTTCACACCACTTCTTACTGGGCAGCGGCCACAACATTTTCCATAGACTTCACATTTGATAACATTTTTCATTCACAAACTGATTAGAACTCATTCCTAAGCATTCCTTGTGCTGGTGGAGGCACCACTGCCAAAACTCCCCCCTTCAAAAAAACAAAACAAAACAAAAAAACACTCAGTCCTGATCAGATAAGATCTGATCCCCTCTAGAAAAGCAAGACCTGAATCCCAAAGTCTAATCTTTAGGGTTAGCCTCACACACAGAGACACAAGAGCTTGGAATGTTTTTTTCTTTTACATTTTATGCTAACTTCATGGAGTAAATATGTCACACTGCCATCACCCATGCAGTGATGTTAAAGTTGTAAAGGTGAAACATGGCTGAAAGTGTTACTGCTGAAGAGACGATATGTGGTAAAGCTTCATATAGTTGTTTGCCAGCCACCATGAAACAAAAGCAGGAGCTTGTCAGCTGGTTTACAGTCTGAACTCAACTGAATTTAACAGAATTAGCAAATATCTGCAATAAGGTAAAAATATAAAGTAGCTTCAGGCAGCTGCAGTTCCCATACTCACCATTACCCTATTACATATAAATCATTTCTGCATCTGCTCACCTCTCCTCTCAACACAAAGAATGAACCAATCAGCCAAAGCAAAAAAGACTTTCTGAAACCCAGAGGTCTTCCCAAAAACAAATAACTCGAAGCTTAGCGCAAGGCTCAGGTCCACCGGGATAAATGAAACAGGAGAAATATGTCCTGTACATTTTGTCAGTACTGGTTAACTGGAGGCGCAAGGATAAGACGGAGAAATATAGCAAAGAAGCTAGGTGGCTGCAGCTAGTCAAGTCTGCTAACTCCTTAACGTTTAAATAAATCAGTGGAAGCAAGAGGTGAAGGTCCTTATTGCTCTGTGTCCTGAATCAAGATATTTCTTTTAAAAAAATGGATCAAACTTTGTTCATAGTTGGTAAAAAAAAAAAAAAAAAAAGGTGATGCAGAAAAAGACAGAGGGTGAATATGGAAGGGGAACAGAAAACTGAATCAAAAACACTGACTGACGGTCACTACCTCATTGGAGATGTCCATGACAAATCAAAGAAATGAAAATGAACAAAGTTCCAGATTATTAGAAATGTGCTCAAGTTTGAACTGTTTGCAGAGCTTTTTTAATGTGACATATTTTGGTGTTAAGCATTCTTAATTAAAAGGAAGATTTTCTTTTGCATTAAAAAAGATTTTTTGGTTTGCACATGTTTGCATTTAAGAAAACATGAGGGGAAAACACTTTAACATCTAGTAAAACTAATGTTCTGTTGAACCACAACCATTTGTTTAATTTGTATATTTAAGTATTTTTATTTCCATTGCATAGCTGATTTCAGGCTGTTTTGTTATCTTACATTTTTATTTATGCATTCTCTTTGACTCATTAAACACTGTGTGATTTTGTAAATTTTTTTAAAATGTAGTGACTTTATAAAATAAATAAAAAAAAAACATATATACAAATGCCCCTCCACAAAACAAAAGAAAAAAAAAGAAAATGTGGAATACCATCTGTGCTATCTTTACTGACTTGTTTAAAAATGTATTGTGATATTAAAGTAGGGGTAGGTGATACCTACTTTGACAATCAGCTCAAAAGTGAGTTGAGTTTTATGACCTACGGTCTCAACGTGGTGACCAGGTCTGAATCTGGACAGTGACCTGACCTCCTCACCTTTTTCTTTGGACTTGATGCTCCCTCCCAAAAGTGTGATGCTACTCTGTTCTATAAAACTGTTGTAATGCTTTTAAAGTTCTGTAAATCAGATTTTTTTCTCCGTTTTCTGGTTTAATTAGTATATTCCTTTTTGTCTTTTGTGAGTAACTAAACTCCTTGCCAGTAGTTCAGGAAAGAGGATATTAACAGAATAATTCCTCTGTAAAGTCAGGCTGTTTTGTTCTCAGACTTAATTAGAAATAAGTGTGTCAGTGATCATTCCTTGTTGTTTGAAGAGTTTCTTCTGCCAGTGGTCTAAATTTACTGCTGCCTGAGAGACTAAGTTTGGCATATGACTCCAGAGATACGGGATGGTGCCCCAACAATTCCATCAATATTTAATTTTATTAATGATTTAACAAATAATTATTGGATCCAATTAATAATTACAGAAGCCAAATATTGAGGCAAATTGTGATTCCCAACAATTTTGATGACACCACATGAGATTGGTACAACATTTTGGTTTCCAGAGTTCCGACTCCCAACAATCACATTATGTCAGTTATTGCAGTGACACAACACACTTCAGAGAAAGATGGGAGATAAAAGTTCCTCACTGCTGGAGGTTTGGGACTACAACAGAAACAGAAAAGATTACCAATGAACAGTTTTTACAGTCCATCTGCGAGTTAGCCCTTAAATGACTTTCAATAAGCATGTGTAATAATGCTTATTACACATTATACTGTGTTCATTTGCTGGTGACTTCAATCAGACTATATCTGAGAAGACATAGAAAGCCATTTACGTCAGGCCTTCTCAGAGCTATTTTTGCAAGCAATTTTAAACAGAAGAACTTGGTTTTAATAGCTAGCTCTAGATAAATGGAGAATTTGCTGCAATTAATATCCTGTATTCAGCTTAACATTGACACATGGTCATTCTCACCTTTGAGCAGTGGCAAAGGCGTGAGCTCAATGGGTTTGCCTTGAGAGCGGAACTGGGACGAACTCTGTGATCGCTTCTGCTTGGCCTTCCTTACAGACTTCCGAGAAAATCCGTCCACTTTGTCCACCGACGGTGATGAGGTGGGTGCCGAGGACATAGCCCTGCTGGGAGAGACATGGGAGCGGGAGGTTACATATTTGATGTTGCACCTGAATGTTCCCTTTTCAGGACAATAAAGAGCGTTCCTATTATATTCTCATTCATAGTTTTCATTCCATTTCATCTTTACGTTTCACCGACAGAAAGTTACATTTCCAACGCAACACTACACCTTGCCGTAAGTAGATAAAGGCAAAGATTTAAAATCTGTGTTAAACTACAGCTACATGCCAGTTTTAATACAGAGAAATATAATGAAAAACCAGTTCGATAGTGGGCCCAAAGCTTTTCTCCAGAGAGGAATCTAGGAATGTGAAAAGATTGAATCTGGCAATATCTGCTGTAAAATGTGTGATGGAGTTACTTGATTTCCTGAACAGACAGACTCCTTCCCCCAACAACATTCATAAAAAACAGAAAGAAATAAAAGGGTAGTAAGGCAAGGAAAACCTCTAAGGTGGAGCCCTTTTAGTGCAGAGGAGCAGCAGCCGTCACATATTAGAAGAGCTCTTCACTCTACAGAGGATCCGTTTATGTTCTTTGGGTGATTGATGAGCTGTGTGAGGGTGACTGTTGGTTGCCGGTTTGGTAAAAGAAATCTCAGTGAATAAGCCTTTCCTGACATGAACGTTATCAAGAACACACACACTGAACACGCCTTAAAGATGCATGTAGATAAGATTCACTAAGCTGGAAGAATAGGTTAAATTGTGGAACTGAAATGCTGTAAGGTGATGTGTTGTCAGAGGTCCTAAAGCTACAGATGTTTAAATCTAGAATAACCCGTGTTATTCTAGATTTAACCTTTACAGTAGGTCATTGACTGAAGGTGCTGCAAACTCCAAGGAAACATGCGATATGAAGAGAAGACAATCAAATAAAAAAACTCCACTTCCTAGACTGATGACCAAAACACTATATTAAGAAATAGGCCGGTACCACATTAAATTTCATAAAATGAATGCCTTGTGTTGCTCCAATATGGGTTAACTAGATCGAAAGTGTTCACAAAGAAAGCTTTGATTTGACTTAATGATTTACAGTTAATAATTTACCATTAATCAAGTGTAACTTACAGAAACCATAGTTATGGTGCTTCATAAACTTTCTTTGAATATTATAAAACTTTACTGGCACTTCAGTTGCACTTTGCACAGCTCTTCCTACACTAAGATCTGAGCACAAAGGCCACAGACAGAATGGAACCTGCAGCAGCCAATACGGTCGTTCTGTCCTCATGTCATTGGAAAATTAAAACTGATTGGCAAGCGCAAGAAAACACAAAAAAAAGCATCACTGGCTGAGCACATGAAAATACATCAAACATGGTGGAATGGTTTGGCTGACAGACAGTACAGGTGGAGAATATAGACTTGAAGTATTTTTTTGTACTACTATTGTGATAATGATAAAAGTGATAACAACAATGTATTATGTCTTTATTAGACGTAATACATGTCTGTGACTGAATGATACAGCTGTCATAGCCTCATAAACAAATATATTCCCATTTATGCTGCATCTCTTTAGGAAATTAGTCACATGAAGTGTAATATTCATCACTAAACTACACACACCATTTAATCATACTTTTTAATTTATCTCCTGTGGAACTAGGAGAACTTTGTCCCGTTTACAGACAGACACCCTGAATACTTTTAACCCTAAGGCACAGTTACTTTGGAAAAGTAACTTTAATCAGATTACTGATTACTCCTTGAAAAAGTAACTTAGATTACTGACTACTTAATTTGGAAAGTAACTAAGTTACATTAAAAGTAACTTTTTTAGTTACTTTCAGCAGCTGCTAACAACAACAACGCTCCACCACCTGTGAAAATCATATTGACCTTTGCCAATACTTAATTGCAAGTTATTTTAGAATGATAACATCAACAATATATCTCCACTTATAAGGTTGAACTGAAGGAGATTTTTTTAATGGTTACAACAGTAAAAAAAAAAAAAAAACTTAGAAATTTGTGTGTTTTTGTGTGCTCCACTGTTGTCTGGAAAACTCTAAGAAAGATTTTAAAGTCTCCATCCCTGCCCCCAGCCTCCAGGTTGTGCGTTACGGCCCTGTGTTTGGTGTCAGAGGGCAGCGCACAGCGTTTCTCCTGCTGCTCCAAAACTCAGATGGCTGCTGCACAGATATATAAATATTAATAATTACAATGGCTTTACGGACTCATTCATTCTTGGCTGTTTTCACATTTACCGTCACTGTTCATATTAGTCTCGATATTTCCAATTTTCTGTATAGTTCGACGTAATTCACAGGTAATATATTAACTTGACATCAACGAAGACACAGCGGGACAGATACCCCGGGAAATGACGGACAGGAGCACTTTTTTTTTTAATTACACTGGCAGTGCTCATGCCACCCTTACACAGAATTTGGCTCCTGACAAGTCAAAGTAAATATCTTGGATGACAAAACCCATGCAAGCAAGCTAAGGTATTTTAGATGACCTAAACAAAACATTTATTCTGTTCCCTCATTCACCTTGGCATCACTTCTGCTCATAGGCTGAATCTGCAAGTTTTAGCCTATGAGCCAATTTCTAAAACAGAATCACAGAGCGTTTTATTCAGTGTTTTTAAGGTTACTTGTAGAAGACTTGTGTTTCAGAATTGTGGGCTCGTTCTATAAGATTCTGTTCCCCAACTGGAAATGTCTCTTTAAAAATTTAACATTTCTTGAATTTGACAATACTTTGATGGGTTAGAGATGCCAGCAGAACGTGGATTCTGTTTAACAATCCTCTCAGGTTGCAGTAATTCCTTTTGCTGGAACACTTTTCCTATCAACTGTTTCCTTCCACTCAGCTATCTTTTGTCACTTGCTGTCCTTCTGGACAGTCACTGACTGTTTTCTGGACCCCTGTCCAGTAAGCAGTCTTCCTGTTGACCCTGACAGAGCATCAGTTTGTCAGAAAACCTCTTCAGGTGTTTAAAGGTAATCAGCTGATTAGGGTGTGACACCATGACTTTGCAATATTTAACTCCTTCAAACTCATTTGAGTCACCAAATTTGGGTTTTTCCTCATCTTTAAACAATTATCAAAAATTTTTAAAAATATTTCATTCTTAGTTTTACTTTCTCAAGTGAGCGACAAAAAATACTTTTTGATGTTCTATTTTTTAAGATGTACCTTTAAAGACTGCTGAAGCAGATCCTTGCTGCTTCTTTTAAGTGTTTTTTTTTTTTTTTTGCACTGTTTTATCTTTTCTGAGATGTGATCTCGCTTTCACTCAAACTTTTTCATTGAATGAACAGAATTCTAAATTAACCTCTAAATTAATACTTTGGTCATTAAAAATACAAATGTAGCTTACTTGATCCAATGTATATTTAATGTATTTGATACTGCATTGTCAATACACTAAGAAAGACAGACTTTACAAAGTGCCATAAAGCTGTATACGTGTAGAAGTGGAAACGTTTCAAACTTCAGGAGCAGATTTTACCATTTAGAATCATATATGGCTTAGAGGTCACATTACCGCAATATTTTCCGTATTTGACCGGTTATTTTTTAAACGCAGGGAAAATTTTAAGCCCATCTGTCATTTGACAGGTTATAGCTAACACCCTTGACCCACACATTACAAACTTTACGCAGAGCTCATCGAAGAGGCATCAAAAATCAATAAATAAAGAAAATACTTTCTGAATATCATCTCATGGACACTGAGCTAAACGCGACTGTCTGACCAGGAGCTGATAGAGTGTTGAAGAGTTAACTCACCCTGCGGATTTAACAAATGGAGCTGAAGACGTTACCCTCCCGCGCCCAGAAGGAGAGCAACTCTCAGGAGAGCAGCAGATGTAACATCTGTCCATTTCGTAGAAACCGTGCAAAAACATCCTCGTAAAAGCGTGTGCCCGACCGCGCAGAGTATAAAGCTCGCAGACTTCAATTGATCAGTTTGGATCAGACAGATTCAACTGACTAATGAGCAAGTGCAGATTTCTCTGCACTTGTTCAGACCAGCAGACCAGCAGGAATTTGTTAAGCTGTGCATTCAGACCGCAGCAGGTGAAGTGCTTGTAATTTAAGTGGAGCCGTTTAATTTAATTTATTATAAGTTATTGGGGCAACGGAGAAAAGGTTAGATGCATTTATCTGCTTGATGTGTGATGGGATCTGGATTCATGTTGCAACTTGGTGAACATTAACTAAACCGCATAAAAATGCAGCTAAATAACATATGTTAGTATGATTATAATTTGACGGGTAAAAATAGTACAAGACCATTTTTTTCCCAATGCTGTCGGTCAAACTGACAGAAAACCAAAAAGTCTAGCGCGACCTCTGATTTGGTGCTACTTGCTGTTTGAAGCAAGTAGCAGCATGTTCACCCTCCCCCACCAACTGCCAGGCACTCCACATTATTATGACTGCAATAATCAATGTGATTTGTTTTATTTAACCTCCATTTTACCAGGATGAAAACTCACTGAAATCAAAAATCTGTTTTTTAATGGAGTCCTGACATCACTTTCACAAATCACTACTTTTCCTTTTCAGAGCATGATGAAGTTTTTTTTTTTTTTAGTTAATACTACAAGACATCATACCATTACATATATGCCAAGTTAACTAATATCGTTAGGGATTTTAATTTCCACAGTATACTAGACATTACAGTTTTAATACTTTGAGCCTACTAATATTTTAAATGAGAAATACATCATTTTCCTTCTGTTAGAAAAAAACTTACATAATATATACTGACTGCCATCAAGCACCAGTTAATAGCTAAAGAGACATGCCTAACATTTGCTGTTAAATGTTAAATATTGAACATATATGTATGTGTGTGTAAATATATATATATTTACAAGAGGTTCTTTTTATTTTTTCTTTAATATATGTTTAATTCTGTGTGTATGCGTATATGTTTATGTGTGTGGGTGTATGTACATGTATGGATGCCTAGACTTGTACTAGTGTCAATGTATCTATGCTTGATGCAATGGTTATGACATGTCTGTATTTAATCAAATCAATCAAATCGAATAGTGGAAAAGTTCAAAATACACAGTACCTAGCTACTATGGAATTAAACAGTAAATCAACTGAGAAAAAAAAAAAAAACATTTGTGGATGGATTTAGCAGTGCAGCTCCTCGACAAGTGAAACCCAGAAAAAAAATGTACATTTTAGATTTTGAGGGTGACGAGGCCACGCCCCTGAGGAATCCCTCTACAGAAACAACTCAACCCTCTGAAGTTTGAAGTCTAGCAGTCAGGGGCAAAAGGTGTTCCCACTTTAGACTGTCTATATCAATTATTACGGTGTTTATTACATGTTACACACATACTGACCAATAAAACAACTGGTAGGTGGGTTAGGGGTGGGGTTTGGGGGCACATCGAGCAAATAAAAAGCAACAGCAAAGGGCAAACAGCCAACATAGTGCACTATAGGGTCCACAGTCCGACAGTCTGGTTTCTATCACAAGAATCAAAGTTCACATCAGATTATTTGAGAAGCTACAGTCTTGACATCAAATTTGAACTCAACTGTGAGTCAGGTTAAAGGCTTCTGCAGCGCCCAAGCATTAAACATATCTGCTTTCGGAAATACTCTCAAAGGCCAGATCCAGATCCACTGCATAAGACGGCCCATACCTGACCTAACCTAGACCTTTCACAAACAATAAATCAATTTATCAAATGCTAAATTAAAACTCTCAATATCTATTTGCATAAAATATTTTCTCTTTTTTCTCTTCCAAGAACTGGGTGACAGTTGACACTTTTCAATTTGCCTTGTTTTGTTTATTTTGGGTATTTTAAATGTCTTTCGGTTCCAATGTTAAATGTTCATTAGAAATGTAAGTTTATTGATACTTGAAAGTGTCTTCCCTCATTACTGGGATGATTTATCATCTAGCAAAATTTGTTATTGTGGCAGGCCTATTCAGAACCAACCCAGATCACCTGGGCCCAGACACAAACCAGAACCAAATTATTACTGAAGAACATATGAAATCACAGTGACCATCATAATATTAGTGTGCAGATTAATCACAGCGGCAAAAGGATTACTTGGATGCCATATCTGGTGGGCCGTAAAGAGTCCTGCCTTCCCACGTTGCATATTGATAACACCTCTGCCCAGTTGCATTGACCTCATATCTCCAAATCACTTTTCTGTGCCTCAGATACTAAAGCTCAGAGCAACGCTAAAGAAAGGAAAGGACCAAAGAATCGGGATCAAAAGTAATCAATAACACAATTTTTCACAGCAATATCACAACTACAGATTTTCAGCCCTAATTTAAATGTTATAATATGGACTATGATACACTGTAGCAAAAACAGAACTAATGACTGTTAAATCAGTAACTGTTGTAAGGAATGGACCTTCAGGAAACACCACCAAGTTTGTGGAAAGGATGAACACCTTAAAAAATAAATAAAAAAATAAAGAGAGACTGCTGTCTTGTACTGAACATTCTGTAGATGTTCAAAATCTGTCTTGTACTAATGTCTTGTACTGGCCACCAAAGTCTTGGTGGTCATCAAAACTATGTTTTTGGTTCATGTGACCTTGGAACTAACCCATAGAGGCCATGTTGCCCAGTTTCTCTCTTATTGTTGAATTATGACCTCTGACCTTAGTGCAGGTAAGGTCTGCAGAGCTTTACACCCTGAATGAGTCAGTGAGCTCCTGGAGGACATTCTCTTGGGATAACACAAAACTAGCTCACAAGCAGACTGACAACCATTACATTCATGTCTAATTCTGCTAGAAAACGGGTATATCTAGGCTCACTCTAGGAAAATAAAAAAAGACATCCAGATCGGTCAGACAGTAGGTAAAGCAGCGCGCAACTACTAACATTCACCCAGATTAGCATGACTGTCAAAAAGCTAAACAAATTACCCAAAAAAATTATTTAAGTCAACGAGCTCGCGGTGTAAGGCGCTGGTTCCTCTCCTGCAGTTGGACCGCCGCTACACGTTATGGGTAGTAATATTTCACAGATGGAGTTCCATTCAAGCTCCACCCGGCAGTGAACTCTCACACCGAATGTTTGCGTAAAGCATTAAACAGATTTTACATACTCATTAAAACTTTTGCTATGTTCTGACATAAGACAGATCATTTCTGAAAAATAATCAGTCTCCTTTGCCTCCTCCTGGCATTCTGCAGAATTACTCCACTCTGTCAGAAATAGACATTCAGAACCAGCATTAATCAGCTAGCCGTGTTCTCAGGAAGTTTTGATTCAGTAACTCAGAATTGTGTATTTTGATGCAACCTGCATTTGACTTAGAATGAATATTTCCTTTTTACTCGACATTATTTGATACAGGCAATGTTGTGAGATTTATTTGACTCATGTTGAGCCTACTGAGAACCTTACTGTTAAAGACTGATTATTTATTGCAGGTTTTTCAGTTGTCCTTTTGACTGAATAGCTGCTGTATTTCCTACAATTATTTTGCATGTTTTATGTCTAAATTAGGTGAATTTATTACCAGATCTTTTTTTTATTATTATTTTGCCAGGTCAGATAGTCGCATTTACACCTAAAGAAAAAACAATCCAGGTGATAGGCAGTGTTTTTGCAATGTATACAGCTGATAAGCTAAATCACAATTCAACTAGAAAAATTATAAACTGAACTCTTATTGTGTTTTTTCCTAGACAAATGGAGCAATGTTTTGCTTTTGTCGTTTTACACTCACAATTCTGCTGCCTGCCTCAGAATCAGCCAGCAGAATTGCATTCACACTTCAGCATGTTATATGTGTTTTGACCAAGAGTACACTGACAAGTAATGGAAGAAGCTGGAATCAAGATCACTACATTTCGGACCAGACAACTCTTCCACCTGAGCCAAATGTCCCACAGCTTTTACAGCTATCTTTGGCCAAGATTTGCATGGATCTTGTTTATTAATTATGGAATTAATAAACAAACAAATATTTAAGCAAATAAATTATTTGCTCATGGGAAATAAAAACATAAAAGCTCTAAGAGAGAAAATACTTTTTTACAGCATTGCAACTGAAGTTTGGCCCAATGTGGCATGTGAAAGCTAACTAGCATTTTATTTTATGAAAGGTTTATTCAATTGTTCATGGCGATGTGTGCAAAAATGAAAAATGATGAATCTTGGTAAATACTCGCAAATTAATTATTTTGTAAAATTAACAAAACATTTCCGAAAATTTTTTCAGCTTGTTAATCAGTAAATTTCTGTATCCTTCAAACTGGCATTCTTTGTTCTTTCACATAAAATTGTTTGTTTAGACATTTAAAAAACAGAAAAACTCTCAAAAATATTGCTAACATGCTGATCGCTAGATGCCCTGGTGTCTTGATCTCATCTAGAAATTATGTTTGAACATTTTAACAATGCAGCATGAGAGAACTTGGTCAGAGAACAGAACGTTGTCCCGAGATCAGCCTTACGGGAAAGCCCAAAATGTAACGTAAAAGCGACCCATACAGCAGCAAGAATGTACATTTTCCATCTTGAGTTAGAACAGCAAAGTTGTTTATGTTGTACACAGGGTAAGAAAAACGGCTGTTAAATGTCAGGCGTCAGTTTGGCCATATTGGGCCTGCAGGAGCAAACTTGACAGCACATTAGCCAAGTGTTAGCTCGCTAGGAACGTTAGCTTTAACATTACCTTGCACAGAGAATCACATAAGTGCCTGTAAGCTGCTTCAATGTGAACCAGAGCAGAGCCGCATTTAAATGTTTTACACATTCAGACAGAGTAACATATTAACAAAAAAACCTTAAGCTCGCTTAATAAAAAATATCTTAGGTCATTAGCCACGTTAGCACGCCAGCTACCGGGAGCTAGCCTAAGTTGAGCGTGTAGCTGTAGTTTAAACGCGAGCAGCTACAGCTAGCTATGTGAGCAGCCAGCTAAAGGAACACAACGAACAGGCTCAAAACAGGAACTATATCAAATCTGAATTTAAATGTGTGTTGGTGAGATAACATTACCTGGGCGGGCTCGGGCGATCACCCATCATCCCGGATGTAAATACAGGGACAGAGCTAATGATGCAAATGTTAGCTACAGCTCACACACTGACAGAGTGACCGGGCTGGAAGACACACACACCGTTCCTAGTCCTGGCCCGAGTCCCGACCTGAACAAGACTGGCTGGAACCTCTTCCGTCGTTGTACTTCGTCTTGATCCTCCACAGCTTGCAGTGAAGACTGTGGCGGAGACTTGTCCTGTGTCGGGATAACTGTCAGGCTAACTGTGCGGCTGCCTCCAGCTCGGTGCAAACAGCCTCTCCCCAGCAGCAAAATCTCGGCCTAAAACAGCCAAACCCACAAGCAGTTTTCCATCCAAATGGAAAATCCTTAAACTACCGATAAGAATAAAACACGGTTCTACACAACGATTAGATTAACGTTATAACATTCCCGTTACCGGTTAAACTCTACGTCTCAAATAACACCCTGAATTTGTCGTGTTTTCCGTTGCTCGTTGTCGATTCAGGGTTGTTTCTTCTCAGCCTATTGTCAACACTGCTGGGTCCAGACCATGGCACACATTACATAAATGCACATGAACGTGCTAGACGGGTGTAGGACAGCAGACGACGGCGATTGGCTACATTGCGCAGTGTCGAATCTTATGATTGGTCCAATGAGCTTGCCAATAAAGGAAGAGGGATAGAATCTCCGAATCCCGCTGGTTAGGTGGAGGAGCAGGGACACGAAAGAGACCGGGGCGGAAAGCAGTGTGGAGAGACTGACAGTACACCGCTCTGCGTAAGGTCGCTCTTACTTGTCCCGCAAAACTATTCATTAATATTTGTTGAACTTATTCATTTTTAACAAACACAAATTACAAACATTTGTAAGAATTTTATTTGACACACCAATATACAAATGCATAATTGTAGAGTGGAAGAACATTTTTATTTTGTTTCTCCTTTTTTAACACCAAAACTCTGAAAAGTGTGGCGTGCGTTTGTATTAAAACCTCTCAATGGACCTTACCACAGGGGCAGCGTTTCATTAGCTGATACCCATTCTACGTGGTAGCCGCCGTAAAATGGGCATCAGCTAATGAAACGTGGTAAGGTCCACAGACCTTAGCAAGCTCTGCCCACAATCGACCTAGAAAGTGGCCACAAGTCTCACAAACAAAGCCTCGCTGCACTTTGTTTCTATGTAAACATGGGGTCTTCCATTTGGACTGGTAGAATATTTCTGAGTCGATTAGTGCATCATTTCTGCTGGATTTTCACAAATATCAGCTACACCAATGGACAGAGGAACTAACAAGTTCATGTCATCTTCTTTGGATGACATCAAGATGTTTGAGCCTCACGATGCCTCCAACATTATGCACGGCTGGCAGCTTTGACAGCGGGATTGGACGAAGGAAGACCGTCAACGTCGTCAGGAGCTACAGAAACTGTATGACACAATCCTGTTATTTATGTGCAGCAGGACAAGAAACTACCACTATTTTCCGGGAAACTGGATAGTACAGAGTCGTTGACTTTGGACGAATGGATCGAACTGATGAGAAACTATGTGCAAACAAGAGGGAACACAGAAGAAGAACGGGCACAGATTATCCATGAACATCTAGAGGGCGCTGCCTGGACTGAAATTACATTCTTACCAGCAGCTCAAAAGCAGAATGTGAAATGTATTTGTGATGTTCTTAAAGATGTTTATGGTTGTATGCATTCAAGAATTTCACTGCAGCGCAGATTCTTTAACCGTAAGCAACTTGAAGGGGAGTCATTGATTGATTATTCTCATGCTCCTATGGACTTGATGGATCAGATAATAAAAAATTATGCACGAGCAGCTTCACACTCCTCTAAAGACCTGTGTGACCAGTTCTGTGAAGGTGTTAGAGAACAGGCTCTTAGAATGAGACTAAGAGATTTGATTCATGTTAATCCAGAGTGGAGCATTCGTGATATTAGAGGAGAGGCTCCAAGGTGGATGGCACAATGCGAAAATCATCTAAAAGTCATCTAAATACAAATCTTAACAATCCAGTCCTCAATGCAATGACAGAACTTCTGTGAAAGTTCTGTCTCTCGCCCTTCTGAATATGGGGAATTGGTCTCTTTGTAAAAGCTCAGCAGGCCCAATTAGAACTGGTCATGAAGACTTTGACCCGTCAAACTTGACCTCCTGGAATTCGCAATTTTCATCCTACACAAACTGCTGATGGAAAACCAATTTGTTTCAGATGTGAACAAAGTGGGCATATTGTCAGGAATTGTACTGCTACTGTTAATACTGAGCCTCAACAAGCTATTCCTCCTATGCAGGTGGAAAACTAGAACCCTCCAGTGTGCAGAGCCAAACATTGGTGGGTAGTTTTCATGCCTCTATTGACAATAAATCAAGTGCATGTAATCTAGTAGTGAATGTCTGCAGGAGGAGGTGGAGTTTGCTGGAGTGAGGACAAATTGTTTGTTGGACAGTGGCTTTATGGTAACCACTGTAACAGAGTTTTTTCAGAAACAATTTTTCTCATTTGTCTGAAAGAGAACTAAAGGACTGTGGTTGGTTGGGTTTAAAGGCAGCAAATGGGATAAAAATTCCTTACCTTGGCTACGTGGAGCTTGCTTACGCAGATTTCCTGAGGCCATTTGTTTTGGGAGTAGATGCCAGTCATGCAGGGTTAGGAGCAGTACTCTCTCAAGGTCATGGGGGTAAATTGCGCCCTATTGCGTTGGCAAGCCACAGTTTGAAGCCCACCGAGCGGAACATGAGTAATTACAGCTCTATGAAATTCGAGCTTGTTGCTCTTAAGTGGGCTGTTACAGAAAAATTTTGAGAGTATCTGTTGGGTAATAAATGACAAAAAAGATAGTAATAATGGATTATTATTATTCACAGATAATAATCTATTAAGCCTTCTGTTGACGGCAAAGCTTGGAGTAACAGAGCAGAGGTGGGTTTCTGAACTAGCAGCTTTTGATTTGACTTTGAAATACCGTCCTGGTTCTGAAAATGCTAATGCAGATGCATTGTCCCATCAACATACTACACACAGAGAAGTGGAGGCTGGTTCTGGTGTGGATGGAGGGTTTATTGGAGTACAGGAAGAGATCAGTGTGTTGCCTGGTTTCTCAAGAGCTGATCTCTGTACATTACAGCATAAGGATCCTACCATTGGTTCTTTTATGCAATTTTGGACCAGGGGTAGGATGCCTGATGCTAAAGAGAGGAACAAACTTAATAGGGTCACTCGGAATTGGCTCGGCAGTGGAATCGGCTTTTGGAGCGATAATCGATCCTTTATCGCTGTGTCCATGCTTCTTGATGGACAGACTGAGGTTGAACAGTTTGTGTTACCTCAGTGTTTGCAGGAAGGTATCATCCAGTCACTGGATGATACCATGATCACTGGATGATCATGGCCATCAGGTGGTGCAGTGAACTTTGCAGCTAGTTTTGGCCCAATATATACTCAGATGTAGAAAAGTGATGTAAAAACTGTGAAAGATGCGTGGTGTCAAAAGCTCTGTTACCAAAACTTAAAACCTATATGGGCACAATTAAAGCATCGAGGCCTAATGAGATTCTAGCAGCACTGCTAGAATCTGGCCAATCTGGGCTAGAACAGTTTTAGAAGCTGCTACAGATGCATGACAGGGAAAATGTCCTTGTAATGACTGATGTTTTCTCAAAGTTTACACAGACTGTCCCTAAGAAAGATCAGTGTGCTAGCACGGTTGCAGAGGCACTGGTAAAGCAGTGGTTTCAACTTTTTGGGCCCCCAAGCTGGATTCATTCTGATCAAATTTGAGAGTAATTTGGTTCAACAGCTCTGTAAACTTTACAAAACTGAGAAAAGTCGCACTACCCCTTATCATCCTGAGGGGAATGGGCAGTGTGAGCGTTTTAATCACACCTTCCATGATTTGATTCGAACTCTTCCACCTGAAGTGGCCTCAGCATATTTCCCAAATCACCTTTGCATATAACACAACTGTCCCTCAATCTACTGGCATGTATCCCTACTTTTTGATGTTTGGTAGGAAACCACAAACATCAAAAAAGTTGCCTGTGGATTTTTTTGTGAGATTGAGTGAAGATGATGGGGGTCTTGACCTGCCCTTGGAAGAGTGGGTTGAAGAGCATCAAAAATCACTAAATTCTGCTTATGAAATGATACACCAAAGAGTGGAGCATAGAACAGCTCAAAGAAATCAGGATGCGGATGTTGGCCCAGATTTTCAGGAGGGAGACTTGGTGGACACAAGAAATCATTCAGTGAGGGATCGCAGTAAAATCCAGGATTTTTATGACTCAACTCCATATCAAGTAGTTCTCCCTCCTCCTGATCGAGGGGTAGTGTACTCAATAGCGCCTGTGGGTCAGGACGGACCCCTTCGTCAGGTCCACAGGGCTGAGCTTAGAAGTGTCCCTGGAAATAGTAGTGTGGACGGCTGTCAAGAAAATGGTTTGGAGGACGTGCAGACAAACGTTAGGGTGGGAGATGAAATGGTGGATTTGCTGGAATCTGAGATTCAGTCAGATGCTGAGAATGGCGAGGTTGGTATTTCTGAAGATATAACTTCTGATGTTCAGCCTCTTTCGGACCAGAAATCCGCACAGGAGATTGATACAGCCATCACTCCGGAGCTTAGGAGGACAGCATGGAAAACTGCAGGGCAGCATTCCAAACCTTACTGGCTGACCTGTTCTGTACAAAAGAAATGATTCTATTTTTGGGTAACAGTTTTTTTTAGGTACATCGTTGGGTTGCCGATGCATAATGGTGGGGAGGAGTGTAACAGGTGTCGCACTCTCCACAACCTGAACCTCCATAGAAGGGAAGCTGGAAGGGTGGCAGCCAAATGTCAATTTCTTGCGTGTTAGACCAGCTGTGTGTTGGGCCCACGCTGTTTGCTGGCTGTGGGTTCCATTGTTGATGGTGTTCAGGTGGTAGCGTTACCTGGGCGTGGTTGTTCGATGCCGCAGGTGGGTTTTGTATATTTATCTCTTTTTAATCAGAATGAATTGCATGTTTTTTATATTTTTTTTATTTGGTAGGATCACACCAGATCGGCTGCTACACCGAGGTTGGATCTTTGAGTGTGATTTATGCAATGCAGGTCGGCAGTGTTTTTAATGTGTTTTAGATTGATTTGATTAAAATGATTTAATAAGCATTTAGTAATTTTTGTGTTTTTGTTTTTACAGTTTTTGCACTGCGTCCTGCTGTCCTTTTAGAGCTTACCACTCCACTCCACTCCTGAGGACTAAACTCAAGGATTTGCTTTTGCAGCACTCTGGGTTTCACTTGTGTTTGAAGCCAATATACAGATAAGGCTGAAGTGAATTAAGCTGAATTCTGAGGATGCAAGATATTGGGTGTCAGAGATGGTTTAATCCAGAGTCAAGAAAAAACAAAAACCTTCTTTTAATCTTGTTACACCCCTGAATTTTAATAGGTGTGTAACAAGTTTTTTTTTTGTTTTTTTTTGCTAGTTTAAACAACTTCACAAAAGCAGTTTTAGTGACAGAGGACGATAAAGATGAGATAGTATATAAGTTTCCCTTATTACCAATTTATCCACTGAAGCCTGGAAACTGGAATAAGATTCTGGGGGAAGAAACTGACTTAAGCTCCATGAAAAATAAAACTTGGTGGGGATGAAGACTGCACAGACAACTGAACCCTGCACAGACAACTGACCCTGCACAGACAACTGGACCCTGCACATCCCAGTAACACCATAAGAAATGGAGATGAGATGAAATCCAAGTATTACACAGGTGTAGATGTTTGATTTACAGATGTCCAGTCTGTAAATCAAACATTCCATCTGACAGATTTGTATTGTTTCACACTACATTTGAAACAAAGCACAAGTTTTGACAGTCACTAATCTGTCCAGCATGAAGAAGCCAGAATGTCTGAGAGAGAACATCTTCAAGACAATCTCAACAGATATTAGGAACAAATTCCCTAAGTTCCATAGATTCTAGATTGCTTTGAGCCTAAAGCCATTGCATTGAGAAGCCAAGCCTGCAGATGGAACATGCAGAGAGACACAGCACTGCAGCAAATGTCTGTTATTTGCAACAGCTTTGGTTGAGTTTCATTACTTTGGAAGCTGCGGTGCCCAAATCAGAGACATCAATCTTGTCAGACACTCCTAGGCTCTGAGTCCATAGTGAAGGGAGGCATCACTATGGTGACCAGATCATGACCAACTAGATTCACCAGGCACAAAAGCATTTGCTGCCTACTTTGATCAGTGGTGGGATGTTATTGTACTTATATACATTTTGTCATGTATCTGTACTTTACTTAAGTAGATTCAATCGTGGATACTTTCAACTTTTTCTCCACTACATTTTACAGTAAGTATCTGTACTTTCTACTTCACTGCATTTCTATAAAGCATTACACGTTACATCCAAGTCACATTATTCTTTTCTTGTTTGTTAGTTTGAAAGTAATCAATGACAAGAGGGGAATTAGTCCACTAAACCACTGCAAAGTGGGAAAGTACCGTTAGATCATCCTTCAAGAAGAGCGAGGCGGGATCTGCAGAATCACTAAGACCAAAATGGAATCCAAGAAGGGAAGTCATCCACAAGACCTAGAGCCTCATCTACATTACTGTAGAGCAGCTGACTCTTTTCCCAGCAGCATCATATTCACCAAGAATTGCTTCAGCATCCTTTAGCCATGCATGATGGTCCAAAAATGCTAACAATGACAGTTTTATGAAGAACAGTTCACATACATTTCAGTTTCGGACCCTAAAACTAGGAAAGTAACTGTAAATGTCCTCAAAGTACGACTTAATAAATATGACATAGTAACAAAGTGAGTACACTTTACTTTATAATAACTTTGAACTTCTTTCAGTCTTAGTATAAAACAAACTATGCATGGGGTGGTTTACATTCAAGTTTAAATCTGTTTGTGAAGAGAGCTCTGCAGTGTCTGCACTTTTCAAACCTCTTTCCCATCCTCACCACTTTCTCCTGAGGGACAATAGACAGCGATATGTCAGTCTGGTTTGGGGCACATATTACCTTATCACCTCTGACTGGCAGTGTAAAGACAGTGGTGAGGACAGCTGAGACTGAGCTTCTTGCCATCCTTGACACCGCTCACAGTCGCTGTGAGCGACGGCTCAGCCAATCATAAAGACCCTTCTACCCTCAGTTTGGTTTGTTCTCCCTGCTGCCCTCTGGAAAAAGATTCAGCAGCTTCAAATGCAGAACAACCAGATCCCACAACGGCTTCATGCCTCATGCCATAAGACCACTAAACTCACATACATTTTTTTACTGTACTTATATAGATTTTTTTTTTTTATTTACTGGGCGCTTTGCAATAAACTTTTGCTCAATATATTCATTTAAACGCACAGCTGAATTATAAAGTGTCTATTTTGCCTGTTATTCTTTTCACAACAGTTCAAGCTCAGCCTAAGTGGATGGAGAGTGTGAACATTAGTTTTTAAGTCTCACCACAGATTCTCTGTTAGATTTAGGTCTTGACTTTGAATTGGCTGGAGGTTTGCAGGTGACTGAGTGAGCTGGGGAGTGAACTGCAACACAATCCAGAGTTTCATCAGGAGTGACCTTTAAGGTAAGTTTCAGGAAAAAGGAGAGCAAAGAAGGTTAGTAACGCGAGGTTGCTCAGTGGCTCAGCCTCTGGCGGCAGCAGACTCCTCTTAAGCTCCATTAAATGAAGATGGAGGATTTGCTCCCTGACTTCATCTGGTGGAGAACTAGAAGAACTGACAACAGGGGCAAAAACAGATCCCAACTATTTTTGCATCACGATCTGCTTTCTCTTCACCCTGAGAGACAGCAGGTGCAAAAATGAAGAAAGAGATGGAAAAATATATATTATTTTTGTTAATCTTAATTTGAGAATTTTAATGTATGAATATGCTTTGATTCTATAGTACAATGTTTCATTCTATTACAGCCTTGGCTGTATGCTTAGGGTCATTGTCCTCCTGGAAGGAGAACCTCCATCCCACTCTATAGTTTCTAACAGGTTTTCCTGATGATGCTGCCACCACCATACACATGATTATGTACAGGTCCACCAAAGTGACATCCTTGTTGAAATTTGCAGACGACACAACTGTGGTGGGTCTCATCTCAGGGGGGATGAATCTACCTACAGGAACAAGGGGGAGCAACTATTTGTGACAAACATTTATAGAACTATAGCACAGTTATAATATGATGTTGGTTGGAACACAAAGGACACAGGCAAGGAAACATTCAGCTGGGAACTCTTCAGCCCTCTGGTTGCTCTGGATGTTTAATTAAACTAATGTATGTAATGAGGCTAGGACAAATAGATTTTTATTTTTAAAATTTTTTTATTGAAAAACAAAAAAATACTAAAATCACCCCATGACATGTTTATCTGGGAGCCTCATAAATGTACATGGAAACCCCAAAATGACATTCAATGACAGGAATGTTTTACTGATTTAAAAACAAATTAAACAGTGCAAAGCAGAATAAAAGATCAAACATTCTAACAAGATTTAAAAATTGAGGAAATATATTATTAAAAACTTTCTGTAAGATAGTCTGCTCAGTATATCTCAGAAATGTTTTGGGCTCTGGCTTGATAACTAAATAATTTCATTAAAAAATAGAAGCTGCGCTTGCAGTGTGGCATACTCAAATCCTGTATGCATAGGTTATATTTTCACGTTGAACTGACTGTGGACGTACAAAAAATTTCACTCTTTTGGGTTGCAGTCCCATCAACAGACTTATATACAGTAATATTTCTGTACAAATGTCCCTCTTCATATTTGAAATATAAGTTTATATTCAAGTTATGGCAGAACCAATCTTCAATACAAGCAGGATATGCATTTCATCAAAATGATCTAAACAGGACATGAGGGTTCACACTGACAGGAAAAAGCAATCATCAAAATGCCAAATATAAAAACTGAGACATTCCAAACCTTTTCCACAAGAGCTGCTCAGCTCACCCCTTCGCCATTTCATACTATTGCACTTCTGTGCCATTCATACCTGCTTTATGAGGTACAAAAGGAGCAATGTGTCAAAGAACGCACCCTATCAGCTAAATTGATCACTTTCACTGACCTACTGGAAGAAAACTACTTTATGTCACTCAAATACAGGTGATCTATCAGCAAGACATAATTATTTTTAATTTCTTTTAGGCAGAATTTAGTTTGCTATATTCATTTTGGTTTGAGTCAAGCTTTCAACAACTAAATCTTTTTACATATTGGTCAGTTTTTCCGTACATCCCTAAAATATGAAATCTAACATGTATTTTCAGAGCCTCCATCATAAGTGTGTTCCGTTGAATTACACACATAACTGATTTTAAATTCAGGAGAAGTGTGTAAGCTAAATAAACTGATATGAAAATGTAAAGTACTTAGAAAATAATTAGTTTAAGAACACATAGAAGAAGGAAGGGACAAAGTGGTTATGAAGGGAGGGAAAACTTGGCGAAGGAGTGAACTGCTAAGGAGAAACATTTCACTGTGTCGGAGGAAAAGCAACAGTTTACCTCAGAGTGACAAACTGGAAGGTTGTTGTCTATAAAAGCCAAAACAATAGGAAAAGCCCTTCAGTAGTTTGTACGGTGGATTCCACTGCACATGTGCAATTAAAGGGAACCTTAAATATATCAGTGTCATATATACCACGGATAGTTCAGTATTTTTAATGTAAGGTTCTGTAAGGCATACAAGATCACTGTCTTTAAACACACCAATACACACTACACAAACAGTGTTGGGGTTTAAACAATCATGAACCTGTTCAGTCAAAGGAGTAGAAGGAGTTAAAAGGAAACACTTTGGAACAAAGAACCACATCTGAACATTCAGTGGATAAACAAAATAGTTTTGGTTTCTCCTGTCTGAGAAGGTTATTTCCTCAATTGTTTTGAATCTGTTATTTTTTACCTTTCAATTGGATTTTATTGCATGTGAAATTCATGAGGAAGCTTTCTAAAAGTGCCCTTGTTTCATTTAAAGAAATACAAAAACTGAAATTTTAAACATCTTTATGAAATAACCTTCAGGGATAATTTAGCTTTACAGAGTCAGGGGAAGGGGGTTAAAGGGACAGTTCAGTATTTGTAATGTGAGGTTTTGTTAACTGTCAGTATCTTACCTGTGGTAGATGATTTTTGGGGTTTCATTTAGTGTAAATTTACAGTACGTGGACCCAGAGGATGAAGGATGTTTTTACTGCATTATCAGAAGTCTAAATATAGTGAAAACCTGTTTAGATTGTGCATCACATGCTCTGTTTGAAAAAACAAACAAACAAAAAAAAAAACAGAGCATGTTGGTTTTTGTTTGGTTTGTTTAGAATACTGTGAAGCACAATCTAAATAAACCAAACAAAAACCAAGATGGTCTGGGATCAAACTCACAATCATTGAAGTACATACACTATATTGCCAAAAGTATTTGCTCAACCATCCAAATTCTGGAAATCAGGTGTTTCAATCACTTCCATGGCCACAGGTGTATAAAATTAAGCACCTAGGCATGCAGACTGTTTTTACAAACAGAAGGGTTCACTGAGCTCTCAGCAACTCAGTGAATTCCAGTGTGGAACTGTGATAGGATGCCACCTGTGTAACAAATCCAGTGGTGAAATTTCCTCACTCCTAAATATTCCACAGTCAACATTCAGCTGTATTATAAGAAAATGGAAGTGTTTGGGAACGAAAGCAACTCAACCAAGTGGTAGGTCACATAAACTGACGGGTCAGCGGATGCTGAAGCACATAGTGCAAAGAGGTCACCAACTTTCTATAGAGTGAGTCACTACAGACCTCCAAACTTCATGTGGCCTTCAGATTAGCTCAAAAGTAGGCAGAGAGCTTCATGGAATGGGCTTCCATGGTAACCAGCTACATCCAAGCCAAACATCACCAAGTGCAATGCAAAGCGTTGGATGCAGTGGTGTAAAGACAGATATACATGATAGATATGTTGGTGACTATATTGTCTTTGGTTGGGTGAACAAAATCCTGTCTAAGATCAGTAGCCATTAGCGATCAGTAGCACACTGCTGGTGGATGTTTAGAGTAACACGGAGCAGAAAGCTGACGTCGTTGTTTCTCCCTACATCCCGAGTTGGCTCAGGTTGCTACAATCAATAGTAGCCACACAGGTACACCCGCTAGAAGGAAACAAACACACCCAGTACAACACCTTTATTCTATTGGCTGAGAAGTTGCTAGGAGACTATGCCAAAAGGCAGTTCCATGTTTCTTAAGCTAGCGGAGAATCCAAGCAGAGACTAAGTGCGAGGAGTATAAGAGTTGTAACTCTTCTTTTGAGTATGAAAGGACATGAAGTCCTGCTTTCAAAATGAAAATGTAAGCAAAAGTATTAAAAGTTTTGAGAACAAAAGACATGAAATCCTGTTTTCTGACTGAATATGTTTGTTCTTGAAATATGGGAGGAAAATTCCACCAAGCGAGCAGAGAGTTTTGCAAGCGAAGATTTGCTCCGAGCAGAAACTAAGTGTGAGCACGAGGAGACATTGTGAGTACAGTCATTACAAGTTTTAAGAAAGACATTAAGTCCTGCTTTCAAAATGAAAATGTAAGAAAAGTTCTGTCAATGGCCAAAAATCTGCATAAAACTTAAGTCGGAATTTTAGAAATAGCACAAGCGGTATCAGAAAGCTGGATCATCTGAAGATATCTTAACATTGTGTCTTGCTTAAAAGTTGAATAGAGCTTTTAAGTTGAAGTAGGCAGAAGTTGTGACCCATAAAAGAGCAAAGGCTTTTGCCGAATTTTGAGAAAGTCTGAAGAATCTGCAAAAAAAATTGTAATTGTAATTCAAAAAATATCATAGTTGGAATTACCAAAAGTCATAGCAAAATGCTCCAGAAGAAGCAGAACGTTTTGATATATGAATTGTTGAAATTCATATCTAAACAATGGCAGAATTAGGTAAGCGCAGAACTAGTTGAGAGCAGAAGAATTTATGGAACGTTGAAAAATAATAATAAAGACAAACACAATCTTAAGTGAAAATGCTGAATGCATTCGTACTTGATTATGCAATGTGTTAAAATAAACGTGGCTAAGCTCCACGTTATTTGATCTAATCACAGTGCCTAAGGTTAGGACTGCATGCTTGTATTTGAGGACAGTTCCTCCACCGGGACCCCAGGAGGAAACACTTCACCCCAAGTTACCTACTGATCCAGTGTTGTGTGTGTTAATATGGGAGTGCTGCACATAAGACAGTGACTGTAATGTTGAAGCACTTTGGATGGTCAATATTACTATGAAAGCACTAGGTACAGGTATAATCAGAGGCAATCTACTGCAGGTTAGATATTACCTGCTTATAAGCTTTTAGCAAAACCTCTCATTAAAATTCTTGAACTATGTCTTTAAAAAGGCAACGGTGTAGATATCTAATGTAAGTCGCACCAACATAAATAGGTTTGTCTTTCCACAGGTTAATCTTATAAAAGACAGTGCCACTTAAAGGAAATTCTCCCTTGCCCTCATCCTGCTCCAGAGCTAACCTGAGTCTGTTGAAAAAAAGAGCAGAAAAGTTAAGCAAGTGAGGAAGGAGTTCAGTGTTCAGGCTTTAATGCAACTCAGTCAGTTCTGGCCCTAAACCTCCTGTTGAAGAGCAAAAACTCTGGTTTACATGGAAAAAACAGTATTTTACATGCAAAAACAGTATTGAAATGCTGGTTCTCCAAATCCTGGCTGGAGACTGACCGTGCACTGAAGTTACATCCTTTTATGAGTTCTCCACGTAGGTGAAGAGCAGTGGAACCAGGAAGAGCACACTAAAGCCCATGGTCCCATAAACAATGTAGCGGTACGGGAGTTCTACCTCCACATGCTGCCGTGCCTTCCTCACGTCTGAGCTGGGCACCCTGAATAGCCAGCACACCAGTGGGATGGTGACGGCCTTCATCAGGGCCCGTATCGCAACGAGGACTATCACTCCCAGAACCAACCGCAGCATAGCGCCACACACCAGGCCGCCACTTACGGTAGGCACCATGAGAGGTAGCTGATCCGCCGTCAGGTCTGGCATCAAACCCAGGAGCTGGTTTACATGAGACGCAAGAGCCACGCCAGCACCCACACCCAGGATCTGAGCCGTGTCACCTCGAGAAGTGCTCCAGGTGTCCAGGGTGAATGAGAAGAGGGCAAGGACTAGGGGGATGGAAACGATGACCAGCGGAGCATAGCGGCAGCTCAGGTTGAAGCTGTCGATCGTGTCCAATGCAGGGAGAAAGAAGAAGAGGATGAGCATGCTGTACAGGATGCCAGCGATGACGTCCTGCAGGGAAGAAGCACAGAAACAGAATCTGTGAATCCACAGCATGGCTGCTTTCTCCATGAAGCAGAGAAAACATACTGGGAATCTGAAAAATTTCCTTGATTAGAAGTTCTACTAAAATCCTCCAAATCATGAAGTAACCTTCCAATGTTTTCGACTTATAAATGCATTAACAGCTATTGTAAGGCACCTTTTATGGTTTTCATGAGAGTCAGATCAAGCTTAGAAACATGTGCTTTGGTAATCTAGTAAATCATTTTCTGTTGTACTAAAAAGCTACTACAGCTGTCAAAGAACCTGTAGCACATGTTTTCTCTTTTATGTGTCAGAGTTGTTAGAGACCAAAACAACCAGAGGTGGTTACAATCTCAGTCAATGGCGCTTTTCTTCTACACCGCCTCTAACCGGTTCGGTCCCGGTCCGCCTCGGCCAGATTCATTTTCCATTAGCAGATCCGGTGCAGTTCTGCCCGGTTGTTCTCAGATTTTCATACCTACTTCAATACTAGCAGCACTGAGCTGGATACGGCACCAAAGCCATTTGATTGACAGCTGTTGATTGGCTTGTGATTTATGTCACTGAAACTCCAAACATCATTTAGTTTAGTTGAGGATCGCGGAAATGCTGTCAAAGAGCTGCTCAGGAGTTTAATGAGTTTAATCAGGAGCAGCACCTGAAAGACATGCAGTAAGTTTAGCAGCAGAATGACGGTGAATTAGCAGAGCTGCTAGCAGCTCATCTCTCTGAAACATGAACCGTAATAAAGAAGAGAGAAACACTGCAGATGTGGTCAGCTTTCTGATGGAGCTGCAATTTTGCGCCAATAGTGTGAAACACCAGAACTACATAATACTAACTTGTGATGTGAATTTTATTTTTAACATGGATTTAAAAAATAATAATTTCATGTGTGGCTATTGGTTTACATCTTGACTGCCTTACCTAAATCCAAAAGGTTGCACATTTTAAAAAATAAAGAGCCAGAATGTTATTATATTTACATGTTGGGTTATGATAAAGTCTCAGTTATGAGTCTTTATCGTTATGTTTGGCCAGCAATAAATTTCTGCAAGACATTATTACATTCTGAAAAGTCCTTCAGAACGAGAACCTCCAGGCTCTCCATTGCTTAGTGTTAACATCAGCAGAGAGTTGACCTCTGCTGCTCATGTCCCGCCCACAATAATGAAGAACAGACTGTATAATGGAAAAGCTCATTATGTGAGGAAGGACTGAGTCCACATTAACTGGTTAGAGAGTGATGTGCTGGTGAAAAAGTGTCTTCAATGTCAGTGATAGGAGTTACCTCTAAAAGTCATGCACATAGAATTATGTTCTCTACTTTGTTTGCATGCAGAAGGATATTAATACATTGGAAATCCAAAGACTCACCTGCCAGTCTATGGCTAGGAGATATGATTATGAATTTATATTCAGTATTACAGAATCTTTTGACTTTTTTGTATCTATGATAATAACTTAGGTTGTTTTGGTAAAAGTATTTTGAAAATGTTCTGAGATAAATAACCTGATGATACTGAAATACTTAAAATAATTTTTTAACTAAAATTTATTTGGATTGTTATTCATAATGCATTATTATGGCAACAACATGTCAATTACATAAAAGGTACACTTTTATATAATTGACTCTGAATCCTCAGTAATCCTTTAAAATCGGTGATGTAATAAATTCTAAGCCTTGCATACAGTTTATTGCTCATTATTTCTACCTTGCATATCTTAATATGTAGAATTGTGGAGGACACTCTAATTCAAATTTAGATCCAATTGAAGTTTTACAGAAGCGTACAATTCAAATTATATATATATATATATGAGGGATTATTATCCTCACACATATCCACTTTTCCTCAATTACCATGTTATGGAATTTAATGAATGATAGTATTCTTATATTATGCAAATAGAGTCTTGAGCAACATAATTTTACTTCCAGATCTTTGTTTTAACTTTTTCCCAAGTACGACTTGAACTATAAAAAAGCAAAAACCAAGTAAAAATATAAACAAAAGCTAGTTTTTAAAAATAAGAAATTCTTTTTTGCTTGTCAAGGGTAATTGACAAGCAAAAAATGTAAGAAAATGTACTTCAGTAAGTACTTTCAGTTCCCTTCAGTAACAACGTTAAATAACTTTTTGTTGCTTTAATATTTTCTGTTGTTCTGACGGGCAATGGTGATTGGTAGACCACTTCAGCATACTGAAGTGTAATTCATTTAAGTTTCACTGTAGTTCTCCAAAGAGTTTTTTTTTTTGCAGTGCTGGTGGCTTGCGTTTTTTTTTCTGGGGGGGGGCATGCGGCGGGCATGCGGTGGGGGTCGCCAGGGCTGGGAGTCGAGCCCGCGACGTCTGCGTTGGGGACCGGGGCCTCCAGGCGTGGGGCGTGCTAACCCCCTGCGCCACCACAGCACGCCCCAAGTTTCACTGTAGTTGATGGCGGCTTTGGGCAGAAAAGATCTCTTGTAGCTCTTGAAATTGAAGAAGCCTCTGACTAAAACTCTGTTTTCCCAAGACAGTCACAGGATGATACTGTCCTGAGACTCATCCTGTCTCATACTCGGACTTTCTTTTATTTTAAGTCAAATCTTTCTTTGCACCATTATCACAAGAGGATGCTTATTAATATAGGCATTTTGCGTTTCCCTAAGCATGTTCAGTTATGGCATGAGGCATCGGCTAATGATTATTAGCATTTATTAAAACCACTGATAATAATTCTTCAGCTTTATTTGGGGCTGGAGGTGTCAAAGTTGGCACCATGTTTGAGACTGTGTGTGAGACATACCAGGACTGAGTGCATCCCCATGTAGATCCGGCTGGAACAGACCAACAGACACCAACAGAGAGCCAAGCTGAAACCCAGGGTGTAAGGGTACTGCAGAGATGAGAGGAGGCACACTTCAAACGGGAGCATCCTTATCCAACAATAGTGTTTCCCGTTACCCAAATTACCCTGATCAAAACTTTATATAACCAGATGTTTTGGCCATGAGATGCACACAAGTGGATGCACATGGTTTTGAATATCCTTAAACCCATCCTCATCCGTGATCTATTTCTTGTAATTAGTGTGTCTGAAAGTTCTTTGCAGGAATGCACTGAAGTTATTGCATTCAAAACCACAACAAAGGCAACAAAGGGTAACTGGACCTCATGGAACCAGAAAAGAACATGAAAAGATGCTCAAGTAATTCAAAACATCAATGAGAAGTTTTCAACCTCTAATTAAAACTCGTTGGGATTTACTGAAGAAGAAAAATGGAAGATGAGGGATTCTCAAGGCTGGCCTGAATGTTCTAAACATTGTTTGATTTCACTGCCTGCATGATGGGAGGAGCAGCAAAGGAGGGTCATTACAGTAGTGTTTTATTTAGTCATTCTTTGTTTAAAAAGTGCAAATATTGTTGGATAATGAATGGCTTCAGCTAAATACTAGCATGAGGGAAAGACCTATTTTGTTTTATCGTTCATATTCTCTGAAAAACTACAAACTTCAGAAAAATTACCAGAATACACATATCCTGGCAATTTTTAATGAATTCCTTTTGTATTCTTACACTGAAAAATGTGCCCAACCTTTATTAGACAACATGTATTCAGTGAAGAAAAGGTCTTTATTTTCCTACCATAATAGCTGTGAACAATTTAAGTTGAATTGTTCCCTGTGGCAACAATTTAGTGTTATTTCCCCTGAAAATGGCTAAAACTAGACAGCAGGAATAGAACATTATTACGCTGCCGTAGTGTAAAACCTCAGTTTTAGTTTTCTGTGCCTGACTGCTGAAATGGGAATAATCAAAGAGCTGTCTTAATCCTTTAGAAAGAACTGGAGAAGAGTCTGGTAAAGATCTGAAATCAGTCATTTGGCGATAACAAAAAGTAGCCCACGAGTGGAGGAGATGCCAAACAAATGCCAACACACCAAGATCTGGCCTCCAAACATGTTCACTCAGAAAGCACAAAGCAGTATGCATACCCTAAAATGTCACCACAGCACCACCATTGGGTGCTGTGGTAACAGTAAGATCTAGAGAAACTCATCCACCTTTAGTAGCAACAGTTTCTTCACAGGTCTACCTAAAAAAAACAGTTGATTCAGAATGCTGCTGCTGGTGTTCTGACTAAAACCAGGAAAACAGAGCACATCACCCAGTTCTAAAGTCTGTCCACTGAGAGAATAGACTGCAAGATACTGTTGCTAGTTTATAAATCACTGAACACCACAATACATTAAAGATCTGACAAACATCTCCTCAGTTTGATGTCATAATAGAGAGAGGAAGTGTGTCACTGAAGTAATGTCAGCCAAAGATAGTAGCATTATTCAGGGCTAGAGAGTTCTAACTTAAGAGTGGAGGAAGTATTTGATCCCCCCACTGATTTTGAATGTTTACTCTGACAAATAATTAAAAAGTTATTTGATTTTTATGGTAGCTTCATTTTAACAGTGTGAGAGAGAATATCAAAAAGAAAATCTAGAAAATTAAGTAATATTTAAATACAAAATAATTTGCATTTCATTGAGGGAAATAAGTATTTGACCCCCTAGCAACAAACCAATGTTGGCTCCCACAGACCACTCACACACCCTAATCTCAGTGAAGTTATCACCTGCATTAGAGAAACCTGTCCCAAATTGTCACCTATATAAAAGGCCTCCTGTCAACATACTCTATGACACTCCAACATCTCCACTAGGGAACTGTTGACCTACACAAGGCTGAAATTACTACAAAGCCATAAGTAAGAAGTTGGATGAGAAGGTGACAACTGTTGGGGCAATTATTTAGAAATGAAAGAAGTACAACACGGCAACAACCCAAAATATACAGAAACAAAGGCGTGGCTCCAGAAAAAGCATATCAAAGTGATGGAATGGCCTCACCAGTCTCCCCCAGTTTAACAATCCCATTGAAAATCTATGGAGAGAGCTGAAGCTTTGCGTTTCCACACGCATGCCTAAAAACCTCAAGGATTATGAGATGATCTGCAGAGAGGAGTGGGCCAAAATTAGTCCTAAAGTTATAAGGTGTGCACACCTTATAAATAAAAACTACAAGAAATGTCTGACTACTGTGGTGCCCAACAAGGGTTTTGCCACCAAATATTAAATTATGTTTCACTGGGGGGATCAAATACTTATTTCTTTCAATAAAATGCATTTTTCCCTAATTTTATACAATTTTCCAAGTTTTTGTTTTGATATCCTATGTGTCACTGTTAAGATAAAGCTGGCATGAAAAAAAACTATAATATGCTTTGATGCATTTCTTTAGAACAACCGAAAAGAGTTATACTTTTTTCATGTGATTCTGTGATGCAAGAATTTCATACTGACTGACTGGGTGTTAGAAAGAACTCATGTCGTGCTTGGCTTAAATGTTTTAAAGATTCCAGTGTCTAAATTATGAGACATTGTGAATGTTTGCTGTGCCGCAGCAATAAAATAAAAGAAACACGTAATAGAGTAAACAGACTGTTACAGTCAGTCTGCCAGTAAACTTTACATGAAAACAATCAAACACTAAATGTTGACCTGTGAAGCACAGGCTGTTAGGCTGTTGGAGGTCGGACTGCTCTACTAGTATCTTTCTGCATGGAATTAGGGGGAAAAAAAATTTGAACAATGCCTCCTTGTGCAATTATAAAGTTCAAAGTACAGCTGTGTTTAACAGTTTATGGTCTTTAGTTGTTGAAATGCCTTCGCTGTACTTTCACTGCCTTCTGCTTTCATCAGACCGAGTGTTTCATGGACACTCAAAAAGCTTGATGTGTTTGATGGTGAATTTGGTTTTGTGATTTTAATTGAGTTTCAATTAAAATTCCTTCAGTCAAGTCACTGCTTTTGATCAGCGTATGCAATTCTTAATAACTCTACAGTATTTTATGTTGTAATGTTGCCCTTACTGTACAGTATGTTATTCTCAATTCTGTTTTTATTGGTGGTGAGATTCAATTAAAATGTTTTAGCTAATTGCAGGGTCTGTGATTAATTGATTGCAATTGCAAACGTCTTTGATAAAATAATTAAGAAATGTGGACTGTGGACGCTAACATTAGCATCTGGGACATCTTTGCTGTTACATGTCTAGAATAGAGGTGCTATTTTAAGCTACAATGTCTTTGCTGACAGGCTAACTCCTCAAAGCACAACTTGAATGCAATGTTTTTTTCCAGCATGCCATCAGATTGTTTTTGAAGCATATATGAGCCCCAGTGGGCCAAGGGAAGCAGCTTTGCTGTTGCTAGCAGTTGTCACTTACATGCTCCTACTCCACTAGGGATACAGTGGTAGAAGTTCTCCCCACAATCT
The DNA here is from genome assembly GCA_010277075.1 of Poeciliopsis retropinna. NCBI lineage: Eukaryota > Metazoa > Chordata > Actinopteri > Cyprinodontiformes > Poeciliidae > Poeciliopsis > Poeciliopsis retropinna. The sequence goes on from VMRM01000028.1 coordinate 8,797,424, forward strand.
GGAGGTTGTTAGCCTCTATCCACCGCTCCTATCCATGGCAGCCTCACTTCTATCAGACTGCCCCAGGTCAGCTGTGGCTACAATCCAGGAGCTTTCCACCATCAGTGTGTGAATGGATAAGTGAATGGCTGAATGTAGAATGTTATTTAAAACTGATTTTAGGCAGCATCATGGATAGTTTCAGGTGTGACTGATGTAAACAGTTAAAAAGGGGTGTGTGTGTGTGTGTGTCGGAAAGCAGCAGCCCAACATGTCTGACACACACGATCAGGTCCACGCAGTGGGAAGATTCCCCTTGAGGAAGTTAATCAAACCTTAAATGAAAAAAAAGCAAAAAAATAAAATAAAAAAAACAAAAAAAACGTAAAAGGCTGTTACAGAGGTCATCCCAGCACCACAGATTGAAACCGTTGGGAGTCTAGCATCCAGGTAAACATGACCCGGTGAGCGAGGACGCCACAGAGGGGGGAAACTAAGCTCTATGAAATTCTTGAACTGTTTCATTTTGGCTGTTTTTTGTGGTACCACTATTTTTTCTTATCTTCTTGAGGGCACTTTGCCATTTGGATTTTTCATTTTGGATCGAAACTTAAAGCCAGCAGCTAGGAAATATTTATGGGAGGTATTTTTTGAGCAAATGGGATTCTACTATGGACTTCATTCTGATTTAAATTAATTGAATTTTGAGAAATGTTTTGCTGACATAAACTGAGTTACTTAAACATAAACTGATATTATTTTGAGAGAATTCTGTTACTGCTACCTGTTTATTTTGCAGGATAATAATTTATCCTTGCTATCATTATTATGGATTTGTGAATAAGGTTATTGTTGATAACATGAACAATTTCCAGAAGTATTTATTTGTCAACAGTGATTATCAAACTTGGTAATCTGATACCTGGAACAGAACCTCCTTGTATTGTTTTAAGTTCTGCTTTAAATCAAGCTGAATGTCACAAATTTATATTTCTAATAAATCACCAAACAACTGTTTGTGCTTTCAATTGCCAACTATCACTTATATGAGCATTGTAAAACTCTAAACTGTCTGATTAGCTTCTAATGTATCCTGGACTCAAATGTCCTCATAAATAGTTCAGCCTCTCAGCTGCATCCTGGCTAAATACTCATCACTTCCTGAGAGAAAACATTCCCTATTGAAAACATTCAAAACATTAATGGGCAAATATTTAAAGAAACTAGTTTTTTTTTTTTTTTTAACCTTTTCTTTTCCCCGAATAATCCCATTGAGACTTAAAATGTCTTTTACAAGTAAAACATGGTCAAGGAGACAGCAGTGAAACAGTCTGGTTGAAACAACTGGTCCTCTAAAAGCATTAGTCATTAGCAGCTTGCAGTAGCAGAGTACACCCCTCATATTTTTGTAAATATGGTATAAGTGGTGGTCTGAGTCTGGACAGTGACCTGTCCTCCTCACCTTTTTCTTTGGTCTTGATTGTCCCTCCTAAAGTGTGACTCTACTCTGCTCTACAACACTGTTGTGCTGCAATTATGGTTCTGTAAATTTGACTTTTTTCTACGTTTCCTTGTTTAGTTAGTTTTGAAGTTATTTTCCAATATTCCATTTCATTTTGTTGTAGTTCATTCATGAAACTGATTTTATTACCATTTTATCATAAAACCATCCATCCATCTATTTTCTTATACCCTTGTCCCTAGTGGGTTTGGGAGGGCTGCTGGTGCCCATCTCCAGTGAGAGGCCGCCAGTCCATCGCAGGGCAACATCGAGACAGACAGGACAAACAACCACGCACACACACACCTAAGGAGAATTAAGAGAGACCAATTAACTGGACAGTCATGTTTTTGGACTGTGGCAGGAAGCCGGAGTACCTTCCATGCACAGGGAGAACATGCAAAAGCCATGCAGAAATATCCTGGGCCAGGAATTGAACCAAGGACCTTCTTTCTGCAAGGCAACAGTGCTACCAACTGTGCCAATCATTATATATTATCAGTATATATTCAATTTTGGGTTTTTTTTAGTAGCTATTGTAATGTATTTTCCTCTTCCTGATATTCTGTTTTTTGCATGTTTGTCACACTTCAGTGATTCAGAACATCAAATATTAGTAATTTTAATATTAGTCAAGACAGCACAAGTAAAACAAAATGCAGTTTTTAAATGAATATATTTATCAATGAGGGGAAAAAAATATCTAGACCTACATGGGAGGTAGCAGGCCCTCCTACATGGCTTTCTGTTTAAATAAACAGAAATCTAACTCTATTCAGTGTTATTTAATCCAAAGAGTATAAAAAAGTGTTTATGATTTTAAGACAAATCAAGAGTGATTTGTCCTGTAATAACTTCAACAACTACATGCTCCAAAACACACAAAGAGGCTTGGAATCGACCTCACTTAACACTGATAACAGACCTAATCAAGCTTCTGTTATCTTGTGTTACTACGTGTCATGTTTTGGCTGATTTTACAGCAATTCATCTAAAGAAGACTCTGACTGAAGACTGTTGCTGTATGACATTCTGATGACCAACATGACATGCTAACAGCTCAGTTTCTGGGCAGCAGAGATGATATTCTACAGCAACATGTCCTGGATCACACCATCAGTTATTTCTAGCTCTGATAATCCACCTCCTTTGCTTTTGCTGCTTCTCTTTCAGACTCTGTCAGACCACATGGTCAGAATGCAAAAAGAGAGATGATGGTGTTGAGTTTAAGGTCCTTTCTCATCATGTTTGATGGAAGACATGGTTTGAACTTCCTCCACCTCTCTGCCTTCATGAAGCATCCTTTTCCAACTCCTCTATGATTGGGGTCATAGTTCAACTATTATTAGGTGCCAATTATGTGCTCCTTATTGTGAAAACACCTTGATGCCACAGTTATGCATCATAATTGTTTGAAAATAAAAAGGTAAGAGCAAATGTCCTTTCAGCTGGAGAGCATTCAAACTCAGAGGGAACAAGTATCTAAACATGCAATGCCTCAACCCAAAACGGGAAGAACAAAAGTCTACAAAAATTTAAAAAAAAGACTCTCAGTTTGTGCATTAATATCTACAGCCTATCATTCTTGAGATTTTCCTAAATGAAACTGACTTTGACGTCCTGCTCTGTGATGTAAACTGTTGTGCTACCTTCAGTCTGGGCGAAGGTAGATGGACCATGAAGGGCTTTTCTGGTCAAACCGACTGAGTAAATATGCACAAACTCTTTACCATCGGCCATCATGCAAACTTTTCCTGTGGACAATAATAAACTACAAAGCACTAAAACTTGCTTAAATAAACATCAAATCTGACTATTCAGTGTTATTTAATCCAAAGAGCATAAAAAACTGCGTTTTCTTTTATGACTTTAAGATTTTATTGTTTAAACATAAAAGATGTAATTGAATCACGTATCCCAATACAATAAGCTAACACAAAAGCTAAAAATAATAATTAAACTAAAATGATGAGTAAACCACCACATGTAAATTTAAATGCGCATTGGCCTGTACGCCAAAGTACAGAAAATGCACGTAAATTGGAAGGGATACTTTTGTCCTCCCTGAAAAAGAAAACAGTATAACAGAATCATATATTAAGTCTATTTTAATCAGTCCTGTTCAGCTGTGACCCTGTGAGTAGATCATCATTGTTATTTACTCTGTGGTTCAATGCTTATAAAGCTAATTGGGGAGGCCCCAATTCAAACTGCACTTACGGCCTCAAACGGCATTGAGCCGGCCCTGCTGGTGCGCTAATGCAACTTCCTTTGTCAATAATACTTCTGGCCAAGAGGAAATGGATCCTAACCACTTCTTCACATTTTCAACAGTGCAGTAGCCTGGTGTGTGTTAGTGATTACCTCCCAGCGGCCATGGGTCATGAAGAACAGGGAGAAGGGGATGGCTGTCCCTGACATGGCGTGGGTGGACGGCATGCTGTACTCAGAGTTGTAAAACATTTCCACTTTCACCACAGGTGGGGAAGCGGGTCGGGGCCAGCCGATCACATCCTTCGTGCACTGTCCCACGTACATGACCCAGACCCACACCATGATCAACCGCCTGCTCACGAAAGCGTCCACATTCCACATGATGAAGGGAAAGAAGATGATGTAAAACGATTCGTTTCCCAACTCTGTCCCGAAGGTGAACAAATAAAACAAGAAGCGGTTCTCGATGACAAACTCCTGCCCCGCTTCGCCCGTCAGAGAGTTTCTGCGGAGGGGTTTAAGAGTGCTGCCCCGCACAGCGGCACTTTCTCCGGCTGGGGACAGAGCAGCCCCGTTCAGGGGAGCGTCTTCCATGTCATGCTTGAGTTTCCTAGGCTCAGTCACATCTGCGATCCTCCTTTGAACTCCCATACTAGCCAAATGTTCATCTCCTGTTTCCCCGGCTGTGTGATGATGGAGAGCCCCGTTGTTGCGAGAACGAACCTTTTCTACTGACCTGCAGCTGTCAGAGGTCGAACTATCGGCAAGAACCGGTTCTGAAAGAGTGCCCCGTATCCCGCAAATAAGCTGAAAGCGGGCGACAAGGTGAGGGTCTTGGAGGTAGCGAAGGTACTCCATAACTCTCACCGTGTTGAGCTGGCTCTATTCGCGAAGGTGCAGGAGGGAACATGGACTTGTGTACTTCCTCTGAGCGGTGGGTGTTAGCTCCCAGGCTGCCGTCTGCTGACGAGGGCAGCTATCTGAGGCGAAGCGCGATCCATGAGAAGAGCTGAGAAAGTTCGGACGACGACCCGTAAAACATGCTCTACACAGTGCAGGAGACAAGTGGCCTGTTCGGTCACAGCGGAAACACAAAGACACAGACGGGAGATTCAGGGAAACACATTTTCTCCATTGCGTTCAAGTGCTATTGGAAATCTTGCTTATTTTGTCATGTTTGTATTTGGTTGGTAAATAATTCACGATAGAACTGTACTGTCATAAACTAGCGCAGGGATAATATTATATTTCAACTAATTGTTGATCAGGTTCCTTATGTAGCAAACATTTTTCGTTGGAGATTTTGTCTTGCCTCTCAGAGCCCCTGACTGTGGCCAGAGTAACCCACACACAACATTAAATGCAACATGAGTGTCCTTACCGTACGTCTGTGTCAACGCCATGTTGAGAGTGTCATATTGACACCCATAATATGTGACGATTTAAAGATTTATGAGACTGAATGTCAATGTTCCCTTTTCTCTCTCAGCTGTGGGTCAATGCTGAAATTAGCTTCAGGACTGTTGCTTGACTGAACTCAAGTTCTGCCCGGCTCATGCCTCATTCTAAAGGTTTATCCTTTTATCCTGAGCTACCTCTGTAGATATGCTATAGGCTCGTTTCTTGTTTCCTACTATTAACCATGTACTGTTCATTAATTTAGAAAGTACTTCTACATCAGCTCTGTTTTTTGTTGGTTTTTTTTGGTGAGGGGTGTCTTCTCAAACCCTGTCAGTAATGGCAGGTGACTGCTCTTACTAAGCTCTTACTAACTTTGACTATCTCAAAATCTAAAATATATTTAAACTTGGTGGAATTATTCTAAACTACAAAATTTTTTAAAAATAAGTTTATGTGAAACTTTTATTTTGTTTGTGAAAATAAATGTTTTAAGAGATATGAAATTGACATTCAGGTATACCATAAATGCTTCACATGAAAAAGTAGTTTTGATAAATAATTTTGTCCATTTGTGAACAGTTTAAGTATCTCAGATTATGAATTATGTGATTCTGATTCTATCAGGTTCTACACAAACAATGCCACCAGCTCAGTATCTGATAAGGTGCGGTGCTGATCCTTACGGTGGAAGACTGCAAAGTGAGGTGAATGACGGGAAGCATCAACCCAAGGAAAGCAGAGTGATCAAAGACTGTAGATGAGGTGGTCGGGAGCTATCCAGACTTATCTCTGTGGACTGGTGTGTGAATGAGCAGATCTGGGACTTCATCACCAGGAATGATACATTACGTCCTGTTAAATCACTCACACAGAGTCAGTCTGGGCCCCAACACCGCTACTTATTGGACTCAATACCAGGAGGTCAGGGTTTTGTGATTAACCTGCTTCTCTACACATATGACCATGTCTCCATCCAGAAACGTTTGTGGGTGAGATAATGGTGGCTGGATCTCAAGCAAAGAAGGTGAGATAGTTAGACAAGGTTGAGCAGATGTCAGAATGATGTACAGTCAATACCAAGCTCCTTTACACCACAAGAATAAATTAGCTCATTATTGACTTTAAAAGAATAAAATTGATATCCTCCACTAGTCACTGGCTGGGCCCATGTGGAGAGGGAACCGGTGTTCAGGTTTCTGGGCCTCAAGCTAGAGAGTAACCTGAAATGAAGTAACAACAACCAGGAGCTACTGAAAAAGGCGGTGCAGCAGAGAATGAATTTTTTTCAGGATCCTCGGGAAGTGCCTTCTTCCACAAAACCTGCTACTTGTTTTCTATTACTGTTCCATTAAGAATGTGATCATTTACAATGTGGCACATCACGGCATACCACATGCTTTCCTCTTTTACAGAGAGGAAAGTGCTTCATTGGATCATCAGGATGGTAAAAAAATTTAATTGGCTGCATCCTCATCCCAGAACAAATGTACACCTTCCAATAAAAAGCTCTGGGCACACAGGACTCATCATGGACATTGCCTCTTCCATATGTTGCTATCAGATAAGAGATGTAGAGCAATGAAAAGCAGGACAAACCATTTAGGAACCATCTTTTTGTCTGACCTTCTTGGCCTTAAAATCACAAAGAAACTTCTTTAAATCCTGAATGTGCAATGGAGATCCAATGAATGCAAAATTAATTAATCTTTTGAGTTGTTAATTATTCTTCAAATTGAGGAATAATGTAGCTTATTGAGCCGGCAGCACTTTTTTTTTTTCATTTCTTTGTTCCTTTGTAAAAAGTGACTGAAAATAAAGGTTTTATTTTTGTTGTGTAGTAATTTGCTCAACATTTTTGTGAAATAGCCCTTTACTCTGGATATTATTTGGATGCTTCCTGTTGGTCAGTCTCAGTATGGAAAACAGGAAAATAAAGACTTGTTTCAAACATGACATGAAAATTGAAATGACTGCTTAACTGATGATTAGATACATCTACTCTCTTTTAACCTGGATTATAAATCTGGCATTTGTCCAATCCATACACCTTCTGACCTGCAGATGTTTCCTGAGCCTAATATGTTATGTCAAAACACACAAAAAGAACAGGTTTTGGTAATCTGTGACACAACACCCTGCAGCATGGATACCAGCATGCACCAGGCATTTCAGCCTGTGTATAGACCTGCAGAGTTGCGGAAATACAACCCCAATTCCAACCAGGTTGGGATCTTGTGTAAAACACAAGTAAAAACAAAATATGATGATTTGCAAAACCCTTTCAACCTGTATTCAAATGAATTCATTACAAAGACATGTAATTTTCAGATGGAAAAATGCTTTTTTCATATGTTCACTCATTTAGAATTTGATTCCTGCAACACAATTAAAAAAGGCCGAGACAGGGCCAACAAAAGACTGTTTCTTTTAGCAACTTGTTTTTCTCTAACTTGCGTTAGATTCATTTGCTAGTCCCCAGTATGGACCAGCTTTGTTTCTGTTTTACCCAAGTGAACAGGTTAATTGAAAACAGGTGAGAGAGAAAACTGGGTAGAAAGACAGTGTCCCTGAGCAAGAGTGGGCGCGGTTCGCTGCTTTGTGAAAGACTGTGTGAGCAACTAGTACAGTTTAAGAATAGTTTTTCAGTGTACAATTGCAAATATTTTGTAATTTAATCATCTACAGCCCATAATATCATGAAAAGATAGTAAAGTTTGACTAATGTCAATTAAAGCACATTACATCACCAGTGGTAAAACGAGAATTAATATTGATAGTATACTTATTCCTTAAATGAAAATAAATATTTCTTAATTTTTTATGTGAAAGTTAAGGTACCGTTTTATCCATTGATCAACTATTTGTATTTAAAATCAAGAAAGATTCAAATATAAAACCGATCGAAGAATTTACAATTCTTTCAGATCTGAAAGAAATTCACTTTCTGATGAAAACTGATTATGATGATTACAATTATAGCAAAACTTACAATAAAGATTAAAAGGGAGCATATTTACAAGAAGAAAATTACTTTTCAAGTAAGTCTACTTCTTAAAGTAGAAATCATATTAATACACAGGAATGACTGATCATTCCTGTGAAAAACCCAACATTTCAAATATCAAACATGAAGGTAACGTCCATCCATCCATTTTCTGTACACCCCTATCCCTCGCGGCTGGTGCCTATTTCCAGCTAATGTTTCAGGTGAGAAGCGGAATAAACCCTGGACAGGTTGCCAATCTGTCGCAGGGCAATGAAGGTAACAATGCCTCTAAATTAAACAGTTTTATTAATGTATGAAATAAAGTGATTTAGGTTGAGAAAAATTGAAAGAACTTACAGGTCTGAGTAAAATATTTTCCAATTAAAATATCGTTTCGTACCATAAATACTGCCATTGTTAAGATCCAGTGCTGTTTGTTGTCTGAACATTTCTGGGTTATTTAAATTTTTAGAAAGACCTTGTCACTATGCTATGTTGTGCAGAACAGTAATTGTATTTTTTATTCAGTTTGATGTTATATGGTAGTTGGTTACTTCCACACAAGAGGGCAGTGTAGTGTCAGAAGCAATAGGTGTGGTTATCTTGCCATCAAGTGGAGAGAGAGGTTTGACACCGTTTTACTTTTGTTTTTACTTAATTTTACTTGAACAACGTTTAGAATCCACAGAGATTCTTTCATGTATGCTTTACCCAAGGTATTGTTAGTTTGCTCTTACTTTTAGTTTTGCACTGGGGCAGCCTCATAAAATCAATGTCAGAAGTTGTCTCTGTAGTCACACCATTTATGTGTTTAGGCCCTAAACAAAAACTGTTTTTATCCCCTAGTTTTAGGGGATGAACATAGTTTTGAACTCAAAGATGAAGAGGGCTGATATATATATTAATCAGAGGAAATACAAATGGAGAGACATGTACTTTTCTCAATGTTTACGCCCTACCTGGAAGTGATGTCTTGTTTTTCACTAAGATAACGGACCTGACTGTAAATAACTCAGAGGGAACACTTGTCTGGGGGGAGACTTTAATGCTCACCTTCAGCCACCTCTAGACAAAAAGCTAACAGTAAAACAATTAATAAAAAAATCAGCAACTTATTGCAAAACATCAGATTAATAGACATTTGGAGAGAAATGAATCTAATAACCAGGCAATATACTCACTTCTCTAACCCCTATTTGGAATATACAAGGCTAAATTATTTGTTTATTTTTAATAAGAATAGACCAAAAGTTATCGAAGCTGAGATATGAACTATAGACATAAGTGATCAGGCCCCATGTACTTGGCAATGGCTTTGGGTAAAAAACCCCCAAAGAAACACATTATGGAGACTTACTATCAGTCTTCTTAAAGATACACCAATGAAAAAAAAATATATTGGAAGAAATATCTAGATATATTAATGAGAATAATCATGGTGAAACCTCCCCACCTATCCTCTGGGATGCAGCCAAGGCCGTACTGCGAGAAAAAAAATATAGCCATAGCAAGAGAAACAAAGACAGAAAAAACTGTAAGAGCTGCAGGAAGGATTAAGACAGCTCGAAAATAGATATGTCCAAAATAAGAACTCACACACATTGCAAGAGATTTGAAAGATAAAAAATGACATTCATGGTTTGACTACCTAAGAAACAATAAAAATATATGATTTTCACAAATCATTAGTATGATGAGAGCGGTGCCAAATTTTCTAATCTAATAGCCTGGAAACTTAGGAAACAACATGCAGATAGGGCAATTTTTGAAATTCGAGACAATCATAGTAATATAATAAAGACTAAACAGGAAAATATACTATCAACTTTGGAGTCCTTTTACAAAAAAATATCTTCTAAAATAACAAAGGCTAAAGAAGAGGAAGTGTGTTTATTTCCAGATACACTTAATCTTCCTCAAATGACCGAGGAGCAAAATAACAAACTTAGTGTCGAAGTAACCAAAGCAGAAATACAAAATGCAATTAAGAATCTAAAGAACAACAAATCACCAGTGAATGACTGTTTCAGCTCTGAATGGTATAAATCTTTTAAAGAGGAACTCACTCCCCTACTTTTAAAAACTTTCAACTGGGCACTTCAAAAGACACACATCCCCCCAAGTTGGAAAGAAGCTATTATATAACTTATTCCTAAAGAGCAAAAGGATAGATTAGAGTGTACAGATCCATCTCAGTACTCAACATGGATTATTGCATATATCCCTCTATAATGTCCAAAAGAATGGAAAATATTATATCAAATCTGATAAATAATGATCAAACAGGATTCATTAACAAAAGACAAACCCAGGATAATATTAGATATAATGCACATCATGAGTTACATACAGAAACATAAAGATAAGGCAATGATTATCATTCTCGATGCTGAAAAGACTTTTGGCTCATTTGATTGGTCCTACCGGTTTAAAGTGCTAAAGGAGTTTCAAATAAGTGATCTAATAATAAATAATATTAAGGAGCTGAAGCTCCTTAATATTATTTAACTTCTAAAATAAGGAGAAACCTAACAGATTCACTTGCACTTGAGACAGGAGTAAAGTGGAGCAGTGGATTGAGTTAAAATCCTCGTAAGTGTTGGAAAGGACCTAATTTTACTGATGTCCATCCATTCCGCATTAGTCCTGAATGCAAAAGACATGACGCCCGACAGGATCACCAGGACCATGCAACTTCTGAAATTATCAGTAGAGCAGTTTTTGGCATTTTATGGTTAAGACTTCTCAAACCTCCAGTTGGTCATGGCAGTTGGCCTCTTTTTCTGAGCCAGGTTCTGGTTCTGCTGGAGGTTTCTTCTTGTTAGAATAGAAAATAATATAATAGAATACACTTTATTGATCCACAAGGGGAAATTGCTTATTAATTGACAAGTTACTCCATCCAATGTGTTAAATATTAATAAATACATTTATTAATATAGTATACTCTTAGATATAAATAAATTTATACCTAACAGTGATGCAAGTTATTCAATATGAATAAATAAATAAATAAATAACAAGCATGCACATGCAAATATGCTAATCTAAAAATAACCTATAAATGAGTGCAGAGAAAATTAGATTTAAGTTACTCAGACTTAGGCATTGAAAAGTCTAATGGTTACAGGAGGAAATGATTTTCTTTGCTGCTCTATGGTGCATTTTGGTAAAATGAGTCTCTGGGTGAAGGTGCTCCTGCAGCCTGCCTGGACGTCTTGAAGCGGACGAGATTCGTGCAAGATGACCTCCATCTTAACAGGATCCTCCTCTCTGTTACCACATGTCACTCACATGTCAATGTGCCCCTAAACAAGGCACTTAACCCCAAGTTGCTTGTCAATGTGCATATCAGTATGTAAATGTGTGTGAATGTGACTCTAGCTTAAAACTTGGGGTGGTCAAAAAGTGGAAAAGTGTTATTGAAGTTCAGTCCATTTACGGTTTAGAAGTGGTTCCAAGTAATTCTGAATTTCACTTTAGAATTGGCTTTGTTCTTTGTAATTTCTGTACAATGATCTGTGTTGATATATAGCTCAGCAGACAGACCTATATTTTGTAGAAACTCTGACTGGATTGTCACTGGGACATGATGTGTTGGAAAACCATGTCTGGTGGCTAACTGGGTCCTTTTATGCCACTTGATGGTGTCGCATGTCTGTGTGATCTGTTTTGAAAAAGAAACTCCAAGAAATTCCCAAAAATAACAAAGGAGTTGAAAACAGGCCTGCAAAGCCTTATTTTCTGTTGGAGGTTAGAAGAATGAATGCAAACAAATGGAGACCTCTGGAGAAGAGTTACAATTTTTACAGAGCTAAAGGAGAAAATCCAACATAAAGATCTATGAACATTATTATTATTATTATTATTATTATTATTATTATTATTATTATTATTATTAACATCATATTTGTTTATATTCACAACACCTATAAATGTTCTGAACATTTCTATTTGTTCTCAATATAATATGAAAACAAACAGAAATGCATGTTTCTGGCGACATCACTTGAAGCTTCTGGAACAGCTTTTACACATCTACTCTGTATTTTTGATAGTAAAGCTAAGACTAAAGTTTTTATTGCCCAATAACTGATTGTTCCCTGGGTCCATTTGGATCTTTAATCTCAAACTGTTGCCATTGACCTGTTTAAACACCAGCCTTGCTAGAGAGACAGCAAATATGGGAACAAAGGGAGCAAAGTTGAAGCTTTTCTGCCTAAATGGAAAATACTATTTGTAGAGGAGAACAGCTATTTATCTCCATAAACACACCATCCCCACAGTGAAACATGGTGGTGGTAGGATAATGCTGGGTTTTTTACATTGAGAGAAGTGCTCTCCTCTAACCTCACAAATACATATTTTTAAAAAAGCTTGCATTTGTGGTGAAAAAATGCTTTTATGTGCTGAATTATTGTACTTTGTGCTTTGGAGTCAAAGATGAATGTTTGTACCACTTTACCTGTAGTCATTTTCACATATCCAAGATGCTGATGTAAACAATAACCTTAGAGGGTTTGGCCAGCGGCTCATTTGCATAATCACGATTATGATGTCTAATCGTGATGCCATTTCACTGACTGCATAATTGGGCAGTGAGTGATATTTCACTCAGACATCGAGTGAAATCTCAATATCTGAGAATAATTTTGTGTATTAAATGTAATGAACATATTTTGTATATCCTATAGGTTTTGAATAGGTCATGTATATGACCTATTCAAAACCTATAATAGTGGGCCTTTAAGAATGTATGAGCATGTCGGCACACAGGTACCCTGACCAAGTTGGCAGCTAACTGTTCATAAACATTTACAAGTGGTTTATATGATTTGACCCCACTGTAATAGAGAAAAGGAATGCTTGCACACACTCACAGACCCCCCTCCCTCACACAGATCTCTAAAATGCCCTCCAGAGTTCCCAAATAACAGGTGACCATGTGCAAATGGGTGCATTGAGTGAACTGGCAGTTGGTTAGAAGACAGGAACATTCATCATCCTCAGGCTGCCACAGTTGGCGCACGTCCCAAAGAAACACACAGAGCAGACACCTCCATTTACGAGCACTCAATCAACAGCTGAACCAACTCAGGTCCTTAGTTCGGCCTCTTGAGGTCACACAACTGAGTTTAAATCCCTGTAGAGGTGCAAGCAGACCTTCTATTAGTGTGAAGTTCAAAGAGATGCACAAACACATCCTCTATCATGAGAGACACAGGGGGCGAGACGGGGGGGAGAGGGGGGTATCAAAAGAGACTGGCCTACTGCAACGCAAACAACAGAAGCACAAGCGATAATTTAACAGTACTTTGTTATTATTGTTTGTTTTCTTAAAGACTCCTGGTTATGCCACAAGTAAATAAAAGGTCCAAATTCCAAATAGATTTAAACTTCAAATAAAAGAAGAGATTTTTCAGCAGATAATGTGGTGTTAAGCTAATCTTGAAATTGTTGTGCGACTCTTTACGGAGATGAAAAGCAGTAAAGAGCTTGATAATATTTTTGGATGATCAAAAGAGTTAATGTCCAATTTCTGATGGGACTATGAGTTAGTAGCCTGAGGATGATGAATTTGATGAGTCTTACACACACACACACACACACCCCCCACCACCCACACACACACACACACACACACACACACAAATTAGCAAACATTGCAGCCAACTCACTGATTTCTTTTTGAAACAACATTTTGGATTAACACCCATCTGTTTTTTGTAATTTGCATTCAACAGAAAGTGTCCAACGATATCATGACCTCCATGGTTTCTTTTTTTTTTTTTTTTAACTCAGATGCATGATATTATATTATATTACATTACAAACCACATTACCTAAATCCAAAAGGTTGCACATTTAAAACAAAAAATAAAGTACCAAATTGTAATTATATTGATATGAATAGCAAAATAATCATCCAATCTGAGCCTTTACCATGATATTTGTGCCAAAAGTGAATTTCTACAAGAAAAAAAATTTATATCTGGGTTTATTTGAGTCCATCAGAACCAGAACCTTGAGGTTCTCTTTTGCTGAGTGTTAATGCCAAATATTAGCAGAGTCAACTATAAAATGTACAGCTGCTGCTACTCACACCCGGCTCACAATAATGAGGGTATAATGGAAATGCTCACTACCGAGGGTAGAACTGAGTCCAGATTGACTGGTCAGAGCACGACTTGTCGGTGTAAAAGCACTTTAAGTGTTCCTTTCACTGGAACACTTAAAGTGTTCTGAGCCCAACTCCTAAAAATCCACCCCACAACATAATCCTCCCTCCACCTTACTTTACACACATTGCAGTCAGGCAAGTAGCAGTCGCCTGGCAACTGCCAAAACGAGACTAATTGGACTGCCAAACAGAGAGGCACCATTCATCACTAGAAAACACATGTCCACTGTTTTCCAGTCCAGTGGCAGCATGGTTTACTCCACTGCATCTGATCCTTTCCATTTCACTTAGCAATGTAGCGTTGGTGCAGCTGCTCAAAAACTTCTTCCATTGTGCTCTTTATGCACTTTATATTACTGTGGCTATAAAAAGTATTCACCCCTGTGTGTTTACATACCCATCATAATCAACAAAATTTGACTTTTGACAAAGAAGATGTAAGCCTAAAACATAATGACAATTAAATGAAATTTTTTAATATAAAATCAGTGATTGCATAAATATTCACCCCCTCTGCAGCGACTGACCTAATTCATCAGAGGTCCAGCTAACTGGTAGTAATGCTCTGACAATGAGTGCAATGATTAAAATGATTGTAGTATGAAGACAGCTGTGTCTGGAAGAGTTCATTGGACTTACTAGTGATAAAAAACATCTTTTCTTTGATAATGATCAATTTGTGAAAGCAATAAAAGGGGAGAGAGACATTTTAGAAGCATTGTTTAGGTGGCATGATGTTTAGAGGACTGTAGCTACTGATCATGCAGGAAGTTGGTAGCCTTTGATAGCCACTTCCTGGATGAGTTGCTGTTGCTCTGTAAGACTCCCTCAGTATTATAATACCACCGGCACCTGGCTGCGGATGGAGAAGTAGTGATGAAATTTGCCCACAAGATCTTTTGCATGTGGCATCCTCTCATGGCACCATGCTGGAGATCACTGAGCTCCCTATTCTTTCACTAATGTTTGTAGAGGCAGTCTGCAGGCCTACATGGTGGACCTGGGCTTGAAAGTGGCTGGACCGTCTGAATGGAACCAGTACACCCAGTAATCCATTGAAATAGTACAGGTTTCTGTTGTCTTACCCCAGATCCAAAACTGAATGGATAGTATTATCGATCCTTTCCACTTGGGGGTGCTGAAAACATCAGCTAATTAAAGTTTGAGACTCTGTGAACCCGGACTATGATGACTTGATCTTTCTAATTACTGTAAACTCAGAGAGGGAGGATTTAAACAGAGGCTAATCTGCATTTAAGATCAATCTCATAAATGCAGTCTGGAGAAGCAGCAGTTTTAATGCCTGTTTATGCTTTATGACAACAGGTTATGATTATCAGCATCAGTGGCGTCACAGAGAGTAACACAGTCAGCAGGTGTTGACACACTGGTGACCAAAGCCAAGTCTTACAGAACAGTAACATTTCTAAGTGTATAATTTTTAATCCAACTTGCTATCAGTGACCATTACTCAGTGAGTTGTTGTTGTTTTTCTTTTTTTACTCAGTGCATGGGTGGAGCATGTCCACTGGGTGATAATTATGCCTCAGATGTCTCAAGTTATGCTGGAGCATGCCATTGGCATGTTGGATGCAGGGACGTCCACCAGGGCAGTAGCTGTATGACTCAAGGTCCATTATCGGACCACAGGTCATTTAAGAATTTGTTTCCAACAAACTGGCACTACTGCAAATCGATCTTATCCTCACAGGCCACATGTGACCACTCCAGGACAAGATCACCACATCTGGCTCATCTGCAGGATTGGCTAAGACCAGCAACACACCCAGTTGATGCGACTATTGGTCTGCACAACAGACGCACCTCAGACTGTGTGTAACCGCTTATGAGAAGCCAACTTGTATGTTTGGGAAATTCCTCAACCTGACCCTAATCATGTTCAATGGACTGTCAATCCACTGCAATTGGCCATACCATGATGTTATCAGTGCTGATATGAAGATCGGTAATTACTGAAAACAAATTTTGAGTTTCTCTATGTACTGCATAACCCAAGTGTTCATAAAACTCTTATATTTGACAAGGGGCGTTTATATTTTTGTTCATTGTATATTCATACAAGTTCAATACCTGAAGACAATCATAAATCCTAGTTACCGTTTGTTTCACCCTCAACATCCACATTAACATGCATCATGGCTTATGGACCATCAGAGTCAGATTCTGGGTAAAACATGGAAGCATGAACTACTGCTGCTAGAATACCTCATTAATTTTACATTTTGACTTTCACTGAATTCATACTCTGATGTAGGAGAGTGTCTTTGGAATGGACACTATGCTGGATGAATGACTTTAAAATCAATGATCTGCATGTTATAATGATTTTTGTGCTGCTCCTCCAGAAATGTTTTTTTGTTCAGTTGAGCACCTGCTGTGGCTGACTTGCTGGCTTCTGCCACCAAACTAATTTTTTTCACTCCTCTTGAGTTGTGAGCTTGACTTCTTGCGTCCTCCTGGTAGGTGATGTGAACATTGTCCTGTTCAGCCTTGTGGACAGCCTGCAGCTTCTGCTCCAGATCAGTCAGCTCATTCTTGTGCTCTTCCAGCAGCCTCCATCCTATAGAGCAGTGCACAACTCTTCTTTCTTCCTCTCCAGGCACTTGAACAAGCAGTTCCACTATATGTTTGTTTAAAAAAAACTCTTCCATTCCTTCTGGGGATGTCGTTCCGAGAAGGTATGCAGTCACTTCTTTTTCAGTGACTGCAGAGCTTGTGGAGTTGTTTGTTTTTGATATCCAGCACTGATTGGAGACTCTTCAGCTCCTGCTCCAAATATAGAATGTCAGAGTTCTTCATTTTGCTGACGTCCATCAGCTTTTTTTCCTGCTTGTGGAGCTGTATTTGAAGGTAATAAGTTATGAAATGACTGAGCTGAACTCACCTAACCCTTCTGATTCAGCTTCTGATGCAGAGCGACTGCTGCTTTCAGGCCCAACATCTAATATAGTCTTTGGTAGAAGTAATTTACTGTTGAGTTCACATGCTCGATCATCAGTTCGGACTAAATGCTCCCGTCTACCAGCCATGTAATGCGATTCTTGTTGTGAGACGATTGATGAGAGCCCGAACACAGAGTGCGACTGGTCTATGTTGGTAGTAGGCTTGGCGTACATACGTAAAGCCTGCAGATATGACATGCTCGCACTCTGGGATGTGTTACTTACAGCCAGCATTTCCTCAGCCATAGCAGAAGGATTCAGTGATGGAGGTAGGATCACCTGGTAGTCCGACAAATGTGAGGGCAGGTGCCTCAGCCGTCTCTGCTCTGTTAATCCGCTCTGCTTGTCCATAATCTTCACTGTCGTGATCTAGATCTGACTTGAAAGACCATTGTAATAAATTGAGACTGTTTTGCTAGGTCCTCATCTACAGCAAGGCTCTGGTTAAAGAGGTGACAAGGAAGCAGAGCTCTTAATTTAGTAGGTTTACTGAAGGCTCACATCTTTTCATTGGAATACAGGACAAGTTGTATGGGTCAATGTAAATATCATAATGCAAACATAATATAATGTAAATAAACCTATAATGGCTACGTCATATACGTGATGTTTAGTTCACTACATTAGCTTATTATCAGTAACAGTGATAAATTACACTACAAACTTATTGTTGTAGATTCTATCTCTTAGCCTCTTTTAACTGTTTACACACACATGCTGCAGCTTACATGATCATGTTTATGTGTGATTGCCAGCAGTCATATGTAAACAGACTGAAACTGATTAGACAACCTTTTAGGGAGGGTACAGATTGCAGAGAAGAATAAAAAGTCATCAGTGAACAAGTCTGTTTGAAAATGAATCTTCATGTACAGCTGGGTCCACTGTGAGCGTTTCTCCTTGTGAGCTGGTTAGGGGCCCAATAGTAAGTTCATGCACCACAAGCCTCTGGAGGATCCTCCACCTTGAGATTCCAGAGGCACCAACAGCTTCAAATAACTGTTTGCTGCTTTGTAAAGGCATTTTAACAGCTGCTCTCTTAATCCCATGAATTTGTCTAACAGAAATCTTCCTCATTATGCCTTTATTTGTACAAACCCATCTTTGTTCTGAATCAGCCACAAATCTCTTCACAGTACAATGATAACGCTTCAGTTTTTGTTAAATATCTAATGTTTTCATACCTTGTCATACGGCATTACACTATCTGATGATTTTTGTCAGCAGAGATCTTTTCTTTTTCCCATATTGCTTGAAACCTGTGGCCTGCTTAATAATGTGGAACATCCTTCTTAAGTAGATTTCCTTTAATTGAGCTCACTAGACAAACTAATCAACCAGCTCTCTAAAATTAATTATATGGATATTGATTCGAAGAGTCTGGACACACAATACCATCCATAAATTTAATAGCACAACATAAAATTTAGTCTTTATGACACTTAAATCCAATTTGCATAATAATTTGGAACACGGTGTTTAACCAAATCTCATTATTTCTCAAGGGAATTGATGCTCAGGGGTTCTGGTCGGTTCCTGAAACTGGTTAACAGACCTAGCAGAGCACAGACACAAAAATTAATTTACTCCAACATTACAAAAAAGAAACGGTCATAACGCTCCAGGAATCACACCCTAACAGGACTATAAGCTACATAACTACACCATATGAAACAATACAAAACGTTTTCAGTCGCATACAAAGTTCTTTGCCTGCTGGGTTGCAATAAAGAAAAAGAAGCACAGTTTAAGGACCTCAGTGTACAATTAGCTTTCCTAGCTGTTGCCTGACCCAATATTATCAGTCCAACCATGCCCTCTAGTGGGAATTCAGAACAGGTTCTGGTCAGCAGATTTTGTAACAGAAAGTTGTCAGTATTTCCAAATAGAGAGAAGAGAGGCTTGGTTGGACTATAGGTGTGAAGATTTGATTGTTATGCTCCAAGGATTCTGTGGAGTTCACCACAGATCATCATTTACCTTTTGGTAAGACAATGGGGTTGTGTATGACATAGGAAGCTTTGATCTTGATAACTTGGGGAAGTTAGCTTCGAACATTAAGGACCTCTTCCCTGACACTGTAGCTGACCAATCTTACGAAACTATTCAGATAATCTAAAGCAAAATAGAGGTGAAGAGTACATTATGCATGTTTCATTTTCATCCCTTTCTTTTGATGATTTTTTTGATTGAAGAATTTGAATTAATATGAGTTCCAACAACATTTAATTTCCGTTTGGGATCAATAAATGATTTTTGAATATGGATTTGAATTATAAACATGGTTCTTTACAGCCGAAGATGTATTGCAAAGATACAATCCATCTTTGATGATGGACTGCATCAGGACCTACCAAAATACCAAAAAGCTGTTGAATTTACATCAAAGTTTGCAGGATTGGTGATATTCTGTAAGCTGGAAACTCCTTTTCCAGGAGATGGTAAATGAAGTTAATTCCAGGTCTCATGATTTCACAATAACCTTTTTTCTTTGTCTGATTTTTTTGTCTTTTAGGTGCCGCAGTGAAATGTTCACCTCCTGATGCAGTGGGATCTGTTTGATCTGGAGCAGCTTCAAAATGAGACCAGTCTGGTCTTTTCTCCACAATATTTGTTTGCATCTGCTAACTTTTTCATTCATTCATTCATTCATTCATTCATTCATTCATTCATTCATCCAACCCTTCTGTTTTCACATGGAAAACAGATCATTTTCTGTCTTTTCTACATATATATATATATCTGTGTGTGTATTTGTATATATGTGTTACTTAGTTGAAGCTTGAAGTGACAAGTAAAGCAGTAACATCAGTAATAAAAGTGGAGAGTGTTCTATTCCAAGAGGAAGCAAAGGTGTTGATCTCTGTGCAAACAAGGCTTGATAATTTAGCAGGCCTGCTTGCTGCAGTGGGGGTGCTTTTAGCAGGGTGAGGTTGGGATGGGAAGTCTGGGAAAGTCCTAATGACAGAGCAGCAGCGAGACGAGAAACAGAGCCATAACCATGAATCACATTGTAATTAATGACCAGGTTCCCATGGCTCAGACTTGTTTGATGGTAAAACAAAAGCTATCTGGACGATGCAAGCAATATTTACACACACATTAGACAGATTAAGAAAAGCAGGAGGCTGAGGTTAGACAGGGGTGTGGGGGTCGAGTTAGGTGGTGCTTGTGATAAGAGGAGGGTAGGAACACGGCCAACAGGTAAAGTAGAGCTGAAGCTAATGAAGGAGTGTTGAACCATCTGGTCGTAAAGAGAAGGGTCAAAGGTCTTCCTAATGATAGCCCTAATATCAGCACACTACACAAGACAAAGAGTAACAGCCAGCGTCAGGACATCAGCATCAGTCAAATTATGCTGTTGCAGCATGCTTTGTTGTGAACTCACCTTTCAACAAGTCAGTTAGCCAGTTTATCATGTAAAGATAGCAGAGACTAAAATCATGCAACCAATTAAAGCAGTTAATCAAGTGTTGAATAGTGTCAGGTGGTTCACTAACTCTTGCAATTAATTTAGCACAAATTATGGAAGCAAAAGGTTCTCTTAAATTGTGTTTTTACATAAAACATTACACACACACACACACCTGTTAAAATACCAATTTTCTTTGTAAAAATAAATGGATGGATTTTTTTTTTTTAAATCAAGGAACCTTTATTTCCATGATAAAGGTTTTCTTCATATATCTTTCTTTTACCCTGTACAACACATCTGAAAAACTGATTACTCTGTTAGACCTCAGAAAGGGTAAAAGAATGCTGGAATAACCTGACTGGATGAGAAAACGCTCCTTTAACTTAATACTATGCAAAACCACATTTGCTCGGTCATGATGGATAGTGGTTGATAGTGAACACAAATGCAGAGAGGCAGGGGCAGCTTTTAGATGAGGAATATTTAGTATGAATTGATGAGCCAAAAAAATTACAAAAAAGAAAAAAAACGTCTCAGAGAGCCAAAGCAGAACACAAATAATAAATCCAAGGAGATAAAAACAACAAGGAGACACGAAGAGAACACAGGGTAGAGAGAGGCAGTAACAGAAGTAGAACAGGAGGAACCAGACAAGCATGTGAGCAGGAGAAGGGTTTAAATGCAGAAACCAAAGACCTGGACTGATGAACTCATGGGCTGCAGGTGTGAGGGGAGAGAACAGAAGCCAGACTGAGGAGAAAGAGAGAGAGACAGAAAGAGAGGGAGAGAGAGAAAGCGTAAGATGACACAGGAAGGGAGGGAGCATACACAAGAGACTAATGACTGCATCTAACTAAAAGTAACTAGACCCTAAGGACCAGAATTATACTAGGGAAACAAGGAATAAGTAGAGACAAGAAACAAACAAAACTAGAAACATGAAGCAGGTCTTTCATTTGGCTTTGGTTCGCTAAAGTAAAACAGAAACAAAACTGACCAATTCAAAGAAAGAAACAGAATAATCCAACCTTAAAAACCATTCTAAACAACCCAAAATATGCCTTGTCTAATTCTAGCAAACTCACTGTTGTTTCGCATTGCTTTGTCTCATTACAGTTCAACTGGAGCCTTGTGGAAAGTGATGCACCTTTCTGTGTTTGCATGACGCCATGTTCGATGTGTCCCAGAAATATGCTAATTCTTGAAGCTCACAATCATAACAGTTATGTAGCCAGCAAAATTATTTAAAAGTCAAAGCAAACGTTTTCAGCCTTCATTAACAAGGTACAAAGTAATGCTGCACAACAAATGTGTTTGCTCTCAATGTCTGCAGTTGCCTAAAGCAACAGCAACCATAAATGTCAAAACCTCTCTTCCGCCCCCCCCTCAATAACACAACCATCATCTTTCACAGCCAAAAGAGCCACACAAAGCATTTTACATTTCATGTAAAACAAGCTTGTAATGATGCTACCCAATTAGAGGCCTTTACGCCACCAAAAGGAAGGAAGTGGATGCTGAGATGTGGGTGGAGCCAGAGCGGCACAAGCAGGAAGTCCTGAAAGGCGTGGGAACAAGACCAATGAAGGCTGGGTGAGGTTTGGATCCTGGTGAATGACACACACACACCCCCGCACACACAAGCATACCCACACACACTCACACACCAGAAGTTTCATGAGTCGACAGCAATGTAAATCAAATTAGTTTCATCTGTGAGCTGTGTGATCCAGGCTATTGTGTTGAGTCTCTAACACTCGGCATTATTTTATTATATTCTAAAAAGATTTCTTATTTAGGTTTCTTCATAATTACAGAAACCTAGTTATAAGTTTCTATAAACTTATCATTTACAGAATGCAGGCATGAATACTCGGACATGCTTTTATTCTTGAACAAAAGCAACTAGGAGTTAACACCGTGGCATCACATGAGGGTTTCAGATGGATTCTCCTGACATTTATGGCTTCCAGGGCTCTTACCCATTTTACAAAAGGCTCTCGTTTGTTCTTGATGACTTTCCAGGTCCAGATAAATATGGAAAGGCAAAGTACAGCACAGAAAAATACTTATATTTGCCAGGCTGTATTCCTCCTTGAGTTGTTTAAGTGTTGCATCCATTCTCACATCCCTTCTTCTGTTCTCTGTTGTTCCATCCATTCCTTCATTCTTTACTGTTTTTCCTTTGTCCATGAACAGATCCATTTATAAAAGTTGCCTAAAAATTACATTTCTAGAAACCTGAGTGTGAAAAACAATGGATCTGCAGTAAAAGGATTACCTCTTTTACTCTGGATCCACTACAGACACATTTAAAAGTGTTTCCTAAAGTTTAGGCTATTTTGTCAGCAGGTTATTTTTCAAGCTGCAATGACTAGTTTCCTCCTAGACTGCACAGCAAAGCAAAAGTTCCACTGTCAGCTTTACCCACGTAAAGCTTCACAGGTGAATGAGCACTGATGATATTCAAGGGGATTAAAGGGTGGAATTTTCCTTTGAGAGGAGTTTCCACCCACGGCGGCACTCTTGTCACATCCCACTGACTCACTGCTATTGTCTGGGCCTCACAATCAGTAGTGATGGCCTGACAACTCCACACTCAGACAAGATGGATCTATTTTCAGCTGTTATCAGAGCAGAGCTACAGAGGGTATGCATGTTGTCTCCTGCTATTGCAATGTGTGTGTTTATGTGTGTTTTAGCATTTCCTACCTTTATAAGGCCCATATCAACAAATACTTTGCAGTGCTCCTTATGCAGAGCATAAAAACTCCTTATAAAACCATATGCCTATACTGGCATTAATCAATGAAGCAGCCAAGAGATAGTTAAGGTGGGTCAATCTGACAACCAATATTAGACATGAACTCCATAATTCTGGCTTTCATGAAAAAAGTGTATAATTAAACGCCTCTTGGTGGTGGCTGGATAATCCCATCTAGATGCTTTTCTTCAGCTGGGACAGAGAAGATAACCAGAGTTGATGAGAAGATGATTGGGGTAAAATGCAGGACAACCCAGGTAGAAAACTTGAGGGACTGGGCCAAGCCCAGAACTGCTGTTTTATGTAGATTTTGACAGTTATGGACCTCCTCTCTTCCACTTCAAATATTGACTGCTTTGTGTATGTCTGTCACATAAAATCTTACAATAATAACAACAAACGTTTTGTGACTGTAATGTGACAAAAGGTGAACTAGATTAAGAAGTATTAAAACAATGCAACACGGTGAAATAACTAATCAGCTGATTTTGAGTTTAAGGTTCTGTGTTTGTAGTGAATTCTGCAAGTGCTAACATGCTGACTGCTGACTGCTGACTGGGGGAAAAGAAAAGTCCAGCCATCCCTGACGGCAGAGCTCCAAAGCTCTACACAGCTGCTTCCTGACAACCAGCAGGAGCACAAGAAGAGCAATAAAACACCAAAGATTTCTGTGATGCTGCAAAACAAGCAATGTACCTAGCAACATACAATATGAAGCAATTTTCATGTGTTTTTCAAAACTTTGGCTCTGCATGGATATGCATCTTATGCTGCACACAACTTTGTGCTTACGTAAAATACTTTCTACTTCATCCACCAAACCATGAAACCTGCAAGAAAAGAAACCGACATCTATTATTGAAAATACAATCTCTCAACACTTCATCTGAGTTTCAGTGAGTCTAACAATGACATCATGGCCATATCACTATCCTAACTGGTCTTAGGTGCTGAGAGTTGTAGGATCTTCTTTGTTGCCAGATAACTCATTCATTTACATGCCTAAAGCTGTTTTTTTGTGTCTAATAGGACACACTGTGCTGACATGTGAATTTCCACGAATAATATATAATAAAGAATAACATACCTAATTAATTAATTAATTAATAACTAATTAATTAATTTTTCATTACTTAAGGCCAACCGTTGAGGTCAGGAGTATAAGACCCCTTGCTTAGACCCTACCCATATCAATGACTGAACCTGATGAAACGTTGACCTTTGGATGCTTGTAGTATTTGGTACATGCGATATGGCTAAAGTTGATGTGTTTTTAATTAGTTCCCAATTTTTTTAAAATTCACTATACAGAAACTATTTTGAGTAGTTTCTGTTTGAAAATTGATATCAACTTAACTGTAAGATAATCAGTCAATCAGTCAAGCCTCATGTCCCAGCTTCCCTTTGAATCATGACACTAACAGACCCAAAGCTGGTCTAGATGTGGACCAAATGCTGTCAAAATTCAATCATTCCCTCTGAGGACAGTTTATCATTCTGCTGTAGAAGTGAAAATAACCTAGAAAATAAACCTCAAGTCATTAGTCACAGGATCTGCTCTTAAAATAACAGCTCACATGGGAAACAAATGCACTAAACAAATCATTCCTCAAACAAACAATGTATGAAACATAGAGAAACACATGCAAAATCTAGCTGTGTGGTGAGATAAAATTGTGATTTGATAGAAAATAGAATAAGTGGCATTGGGGGGAGACGCCATTTGATGTGGATTTCCTGTTTTATATAAGCTCTTCCATGTCTCATAAATCTATTAATACCCCCCTTTGTGGTGTGAATGCAACAAGGCCTTCAAATACACAATTTTCCCTGCTTCCACTGCATTAAAGACTGTGAGTTATATAGAGCTGTTTGTTATCAGCAGGAACCCGAGTCTACATGAGGGAGGAAACGTTACTGATTCCCACCATAACTCAGCACAGACCTAATCAGTTATGGTAGCTTGATGAATGGAAGGCTTACGGTCCACACAGACCTTTGCCGCAAGCTGCTAACAATAAGACAGATTGGTATATTTCACAATTATAACTGAGCTAAAAGGACTCCAAAATATAACCAAATGCATTCCCGCCCTCTTTAGCAGCACTCATGTGGTTTTGTAAAATGAAAGACTCCATGTCTGCATACACAAATCTAGTTATCACTGTAACTGTAGTTCACAGCCAGACTTTAACAAAAGTCAGCATCGTCAAAAAACAACAACAAACAAATTCAAATGCAAAGCAGAACACCTGTAAACGCCTGTATGACGACCACAGAACTGCTCATTAAAAGTAATTCAAGCAGCAATTAAACATGCTTTTCAATAATGCCACATTTTTGTTTTTAAAAGTTTTTTTTATATATATAAGTCAATGTAGTATTCTAATGTTTTCTTTCATTGGCCCGAATGTAGATACATAATCTACCGGAAGGACTTGGGCAATATGAAGTGAAAGTTTCACTGTGAAACTACTGTGGGGTGGGGGGGATGAGTAAAGGGAGGGTCAAAACTAACAAGTCGGAGTACCACTTGATTATATGGTATGATTAGCCAAATAATTGTTAGATATTAAGTTCTATGAATACTAATCTGATGAGGTGACATTAACGAACAGATAAATGATAAATTCATGCAATGGTGTGACAGGAAGTACTGCGCACACATACAGAATAAACACAGATTGATTCTCTCCAAAACATGTTTCTAAACAACATAGTTTAATTTTACACTTAAAATATGTCAGATAATAAACTCTGTAAATAAGATAGCATTGTTCAACTAAAGAAAATAATAAGCAACCTAATAAATTGATAAAGTAATGGATGATAAAAACAAAGAAAGTGATAATGAGGAATAAATGAAACACTGATAAAATAAGTGTTTCAGTTATTCTTTATTCTTTTTTTTAATAATAATCCCAAAATGTGAATTTTCTTTTAACACACTTTTTTGAGTGCTTAAGATTGTAAAAATGAAATAGTTAAATGCAGTTTAAGATGGTAGGAATGTCTTAACCTGTACTTTCAACACATTGGGACTAAATTAACCACAATACACAGATACAAACCCTCATTCTCACATACTTGTATAAATGAAAAAAAGAATTTGTAAAACTAAAAAGTCCGTCCTAAAGAATGTTAGCTCATCCTGTTTTGTGTCATGTAATGGAAAGATTATGCATTTTACAACTGCACAATAAAATGTTGCCCTACCTTTTTTTTTTTACAGAAGGTTACTGATAAAGTGGATGGAGCAGTAAAACCTACAATAAAATACTGGCAGCTGAAGACGTCAGAATTTTACTGCATATATTGTTTCATCACAATGATGAATATGTCAATTTTATGCCAGTAAACTACTGGCAGCTTTTTTTAAAGTATCTGTACTGTATCTACTTTAACAGTAATCTACTGCCAGTAAATTACAGTACAATTAAGTAAATTTACAGTGTGGTTGCTAGTATTTTACAGTAAATTTACAAAATTATTTCTTGGAGTGATCCTTGTCTTTTTTTTAACCACAGAAACTGGAGTTGTTGTGTGAAGTTCACAGTCTTCCCATTATTTACGCTGCTTGTGTCTGAATATTTCAGGAACAATTCATAAAAAAACTTCCAAGCATTCTAATTTAACAAATCACCAGGAACTGAGAGGTGACGATTACCAACCACACGGCCAGAAACAAGAGCCAACTGCTTAGCAGTTTTAGCTGATGGATGCATCCATTCATTTTCTTTGACAAGCTGGTGAAAACATGTAAGAACAGGAGTGAAAGATGCTATTACAAGGCAGACAAGGCAAGAGTGAAGTTTGTGAATCTCCAAAAATACTAAGGAGGGAACTTCATCTTTGAACCACAAAATGGACGTCATGCATAAAAACAATTCCTTCCTCTGGGAACATCTTTCACTGGACTGGATGACAAAGAGATGGAAACAATGGTGGTGAGTGAAGTAAGTGAATTAGTACAGCAGCTTCAATATATCACGGTCAAGGCTGGGGAATGATGTAAGCAAAGGAAAGAGATGAGTTAGCCTGTAAATGCCTTCGTTCACACTCTGAGCTGGAACTGAAGAAATCTGTTTCATTGGATCAAAACTCTTTACCCAGTGAAACAGCAGTGCTTATGAGCTCCTTTTCTTTGGAAAAATCTTAGAAGGCTGATTCTCCACGAATAAACCACAGGAGTGTGCGAGACAGAGTCGCCTTTGTGTGAGCAGTTCAGAGCCGGACGTGTCTCAGTCGTGATGCCTTCAGATGCGGTGCCTCGCAGAAGAATTCACGCCACGCGAACTTTGATTTTAATTCTTTGGCCCCTTATGAAAAATCCACTCTCACAAATTTAGGGCTGAAAATAGACCCCTGCATTAAAATTCGACTGCCAAGTCAACAGTGTGATTAAGTCATATTTATGTAAATTTCATAAATAAATTTACGCCTTTCTTATATCGACAACAGGATTTTTTCAGATTTTTGTCATTGAAATGCTGAAATAATAATGTTTGTGGTCAGTTTTCAGAAGGAATGCTATATACTCTTGTAAGTTGGATAACTAGCAACATCACTGCTTAATTTTAACTAGTACATGTCTGCATCAGGGTACTCAGTTAAACATGGTAAGGTTTTTGCATGACCCTTAAATCTTTGGCAGCTGACATGTTGTTCCTTCAAGAGACTCACATTAGACCAGCTTTTTTTAGATGTGTTTTGAACAGAAGTCTCTGCCTTGTACTTGGGTAGATAAACTATATCGATCTTCATTTTCCAGCAAGGTTTGTTGTGTTGCAATTATTACTTGGAAAAATATTCCTTTTAAACAGAGTTCAACACAATATGATCTGAATGGCTGATGCGTCAGGAAATCTTTATTCTAATCACTTAACACTGTTGAATATCTATGGCCCCGCTATTGATGATTTAAAATTTGACCTTTCAACCACAAACTTAATAGTTACTGTGGATGGGGGTCATTTAGTTCTCGACCCCCATCTTGGAGGGATTTGGTATTAATTTTAATATTGAAATTTAAATCAAATAACTACAATTCTACATAGGACGCTCTTGAACTCAATGGGAACTGAAAATAACTTTAAACTGCTGGCTTATTACTTGTTGAAAAGAAATGAAGCAATATTACCAACAGTTGACAGACATTTAACCCAGAATTCAATCCAAAATAGTTTCCCTTGTTTTCTTCGAATATTTTATTTAATCCTGTTTTAAAATTAATGTTAGGTATTAAAGGGTGCTGTTTATTCAACCTAAGTTATAGTTCTATTTAAGTTAGAGTCAATACTGTTAATCGATTTTGATTTATTTTTTTCATCTTTACTTAGTATTTTTTTAGAAAAAGGTTATGTTTTTTTAGTTTCCTGTTTCGTGACAACTTTTGTTTTAATGACATACTTTGTTCTGTTTGCCAGCTTATATTTAATCTATGTGAATATTATGTTCTGCATTTAATGCTCTTAGAGAGACGATGGGAGAGGACCTGATTTCCTCTAAATCAAAGCTAGAAACCCACCTGTATAGAGTTTTCTTTGATTAATAACTGCGACATTGATCAATATATTTTATGTACCTTTGCTTGATCATTTTGATGATGACATTAGACAAATGTGATGTTTATTACTGTATAATAATGGTATGATTGTGGTCAATGGTCAATTACTTGTTTCATAATTGATTACTGTAATATGTTTTTTATGTGAAGCACTTTGAACTCCCTTCTTGCTGAAATAAACTATACAAATAAAGTTCACTTATTTGCCTTCAACTTCACCTGCTCAGAGAGTAGATAAGAACAAGTTAAAAAGAACCATATGCATGTGTTGATGTACACCACATATGTTTTTCTTAGAAAGAAAAAACAAGACAGGTGAAAATTAGTTTGTGTTTACCCAGCAGAGTAGCTGTCTAGCTGTAAGGCTCATGTATCCGTTCAAACACATTTTCAGTTTTTTCTCAGTTGACCTTCCTCTTGAGATACCTCCTGACATCAGACTTGTTCTGTGGGAACCAGATTAATTTCAGTTTCTTTAGCTGCTAGACTTTCTGAATCCATACAAATGACCTGTTTTGATTATTTGGGAGCTACAGCATCATTAGTTGTGCCTGTGAAGTATAGAAGAGGGGCTTTGAACCTTTATTTACCATTGCTTTTCAGCTTCCCAATTATACTTTCTTCATTAATGCCCTTGGACCGGAACATCAACAACCCAAATACACTGAGAATATGAAATGCGTGGGAGACATATTTTGGATTTGATCACGGAGCTGTCTTGATCTAATGATTATCCTTTACAGGCTGATGGACTGCCAATGTAAACCTCAGGGTTTGGTGTAATACAACACTGAAACCCCGGAACAAGAAGAGACAACAAATTTAAAAACTGGTGTTTGCATCTTTTAGCTATTCAGAAGAATATCCTGCTGTGTGCTGCACTTGGGAAAAATACTTGCCAACAGTCATAAAGCTGGCGTAGATAGGTTTCTAGATTGGTGTGACTCCCATAAACTTCAAATTAACATTAAACAGGCCACATTCTTAAAATATTTAAGTCTGTACATAGATGGTGATGTTAGATAGTGCACACATGTGGCAGGTGTGTGCAAAAGTCTTCATTTACTTGGATGGCTCTAACTGTTTAGTGTTTCCAAAATGACTCCTGTGTTCCCTGAGACAGAAAGCCTTTGAAAAATAAAGAGAACATGACTGCATTGTCTAAGTAGGATCATATTAGAATGTATGCATTTGAATCATCAGTGAGTTAATGTAACTGAGTTGAATTGACATTTTTGTAACATGCTTTGAGTTGTTGTGAATTTGTGCTATATAAAGAAACTGAATTAAATGAAATTGAGTTTGGCGTCATGGTAGGTAAGTTGCATTAATAAAATATGATCATCTGTTTGCATAACCTTTAACTTTTTGTGTTATTTGTATGGATGCTTAAGCGTCAGCTTGTATTCGCATTTAAGGGAGAGTTCATTCAAGACACTGACGCTTGCACTTGATCATTTTTTTTTAGAATTTTCTTTCCATCTATTGTTCATTTTTCAATGGAAATATACATAAAACATGTCATTCTGAATAATTTTTCTTAGTTTTAATTTTTTCCATCCCAGCAACATGGCAGTTTTAAATGTGGTGTGAAGACTTTTCAAACTCACTGTTTACTTAATCCTTTAAAAGGAATGGAATGATATGCTTTTAAAGGTAGTAGTCCATAGGTTGTGAAAAAAAAAAAAAAATCTGGAATTTCACCAAGATGCACATTTCCTGTCCATACCCACAACAAACAAAGCCTGCGTGGGAGAGGCAGCATATGTGAATATTTCTATGGGGGCCGTATTAATCCAGAGATTGCTCTCATGAAACCCTGCAAATACAAAGCATTGCATTGACTAGGCTCTGAGACTGACTCCAATCAAATCCGCTGTTTTTGCTTTTGGTTCCTGATCCTTAATGAAAGAGAAGGATGACTTAGTGTCACAGAAAGTAAGAAGTGATTAATACGCTGAGGTGTGCTGCTTTGTTCCTCGTTTGAACATTACTGTGAGCAAGCTTAACCCTACTCTGCCTTAACATGCTGCGTTAGCCATGCCTAGCTGTGCTTGTCTGGGCAGGGAGAAGGCAAACATTTTGGAAACAAGAGTGTTTCAGTGCTGGATAAAACACTTTGGCACAAAATAAACATCTTTTACACCTAGCCTGAGGGCTCAGGCACTGTTTGATTGACTCAACATGAAAACCTCCATGGGTGTGTGATTTAGTTCTTTCTTTTTCACTTTCGTGGAAATGAGATGCTATTGGTGGCACACCCAAAACTAAGAGTTTCACTGTAGGCTTTCAACTGGGAGAGTAGAAAAAAAAGGTTTTCAGTGTGTTGGCGTTTTATTTCCCTTGACATCAGTGTAAGAAGAATGAAAAGCATTTGTTGTCTCATAATCCTCAACTAAATTCCTCAAATGTTAAATCCTTAAGCAACAAAAGGTCCCTGTTGTTTGGTTACTAAGCATGCATTTGATTCGCTGCCTCTCATGATTCATTTTTTAAAGTGCAGTTAATTAATATGAGGAAAATACCGTTATTATGACTGAATAAAGATACTGATGTCTTTTTTTTAAATTAAAGCTTGTTTTATCATTTTACCACTTTCAAAAGTTGACTCCCCTGAAATTTTGCTATTTTGCAGTAGTAGTCCGCCACTCTACTACAAAATAGTAGAGTGGTTTCCAAAAGTTCGTATTTCAGTCTTTTCACAGGTTGGATGCTTCCCAGTTCAGTTAGCCAGGTCTCAATCTTGGGGGATAACTCAGACTTCCACAATGTCAGATTACACCTCTTCACAATCACCATACAGAGCAGTCCATGTGTTACAATCCAGATTCTCCAACCACCCTAACAGAACAATTCCAGGGTCTGGTGTGACAGTGACTTTAAACACAGATGAGAACCAGTGAAAAATCAGAGACCAAATATTATGTAATTCTGGGCAAAACCAAAAAAGATGTGCTAAAATACTTTCTGCTTTATTGCACAGTGATTTTATTTAGCTAATTAATGTAGGCTTTGAACTACCTTGTACATGTAACCAGTAGAAGCCTAGCATTAATTAAACAAGATGTGATGTTTGTTAATATTTCATCCCATGTTTCATCTTCAATCTCAATAACAAGCTCACCTTCCCAGGCTTGCTTTATTTTAATTGTAGACGTGGACCAGCACTGATGTCAAATGTTTTACTTCAGGGAGACCCAGAACAGATTTTAACAGCACATTATTTTCAGACAGTAATTTATTCAACTTTATAATCTGTCAAACATAGCGCTGCAGTTGTAAATACCAAATTGTCTATTTTGGAATTGACTGTTGGGATTGTAACTGTTCAAAGAAACCCAATTGTTTGTCAACACACTGTGTGCACAATTATTAGACAAGTTTGGTTGAAAGCCTTCTGTGCATCTAGTTGTATCCCTGGTTAGCATAGCCCTCACTAAATGTAAGCCTTTTCATAAGAATAGCCAGAAGATATTTCTGTTCTGGTCATTTCCTGTTGCTCACATGGACACAAAAACAAAAACCATACAAATTTTATATTTTAAATTGACTGAGGAAGATTAAAATGAAAACTAAAGGCTTTTTTTTTTTAAATATCTGGCTTTGAGAGACTGCTGATTTTTTATATATATTATGCTTCTTAGATATGTTTAACATTTATACAGAAAAAAAGAAAAAAGAACAATAACAGGACAAAACTTATACAGCACAGATACAGAAAACAAAAAACGGATGATTATTGTGGCATTGACTGTCCTTATTTTCTTTTCTTCAAAACAATGTTCTTTTTTGGGGGCTTTGTGTTTTCGCAGGTTTTGCAGGACCGCTGCTTTTTATTTTAAATATTACATTGAATATAGTTTCAAATTTTGGTGTAATTGTTTTTTCAGGTTGGCTTAGAAAGTGAACTTTTATTGTTGCAACTCAAATTTCTAAGCTCAGAAGAGTGATTATTGATGAGCCAGTATGAAAATGTGTATCAATATTGATAGCCAATATTAATAGTGACATTATGCCAGCGTATAGTGATAGACATTTCTCTATACTTTCGACACAATCAACCAAACTACCTTACTGCTTCTCTGCTACAGTTAAAACACCTCATAATTCTGCATCAATATCACTATCAAATGACCAAACTAATACTTGATGGCCAACCCACTGGGATTGGCCATTGGGATTTTAACAAAAATCCCAATGTGTAACATTGATATTCAAAGTTTGGTTAATTCAGATGAGACAGCATATATTAATATGTCTTGAACTGAAAAGAGTGCAAAGTAATTTTGATACCAGACAAACGCTACTCTTGAGTTGTAGAGTGATGTTAGTGTGCTTTTGCTTCTTTGACTTTTTGCCTCAGCTGGACTTCTACACAGAAGCATATGGGACTCTCTTTGTTTCAGACAAAAGTTAAAAGGATGCATTTTTTAACTCTGGTTCAACTTGCTGTCTTTCCCACACAGGATGGACCCAGGAAAAATATATCTTGATCCACATAAATTTTATTCTTTATCTTTGCTTATCGCTCCAGTTCTAAACCCTTGTGTTGAAAAAAAAAAGGTAGAATATTCTGGCTTCTCTCTTTTGTGGTGAGTACGATGGAGTCCATTTGGAGAAAACTTTCACTGGAGTTAGAAATGATTATTTGAAATGAGAGGCAGAAGTAAAACAAAAGCCAGACAAGTTGTTTCTCAGGCAGTCAGAGAGTTATAGTTTATGGTGAATTTGTTAATCTAATTTCTTCATGTCATTCTTGGGTTTACCTTTTTTTTTTTAACATTTAAATGAGGAAAAACCTTTTAAAATGAAATATGAGTCAGTTTTTCTCTTAAATGAATTATTGTAATCTGCCAGGGTTCAAAATGAAAAAAAAAAAAAAAGAAACATCTGCAAGGAAATAAACCTGCATTAATTAAACTATATTCCATACTTTATAAGAACAAACCTTAATGGAATAGAAACAGAAGAGAAATGCTTCACATTAACTGTTAGCCCTCATTAGCTACATTAACAACAAATATTGACAAGACTGATTAGATAGAAATCTATTATCTAGAAGTAAAGGAACAAAAAAACAGAACATTCTCCCAGATTTCTTCAGTTGAATCTAAATTTTTTTTTTGACAAACACTGGCTGATACTCTCTGATGATGCACATCTTGTACAAATGCATGACCAGTCAATCTCTGTCAAGGGACACAAAATGCAAAAATACAGCTGAAAACAAAAGTATTTTACTTTTTGTATTGATCATTTTTTTCCCAGCCTAATTTTATGATTTGTCAAATAATTTGTATTTGGGTAACCTTGTAGATTGTAGCATAATGTAAAACTTGGGTTGGCGACAGAAAAGAAGTGACCAGGAACAGAAAGGAGTTCAAGGCCTTCAGATCCAGTTGTCTAAAAATGTTAGTTCAGAAATCTACCAGTTGTATGGTTTTCTACCCTCAACTGAACTTCACCTTCAGGCTGTTTTTGTTCTGTAATTACACTTCTCCACATCAGATGACATATTTAGACTCTCTAGCACATGGGCCTATATAAAAGCATAGGATATGTTTTAGTAATCCTAGATGTAGTTTGGCCTTGTCTGAGGACATGATTCAAGCTATTTGCAGGACACACAACACTGATTTGAAAGTGATCCAGTCCATTAGCTGTGATGAATAGCTGGGTAATCTTAAGAGTCACAGCTTTCCTTTCTGAGTTGAGGCTTGTCTTCACAATGTGTAGTCTTGGGTGGTATAAGTATAAGAAAGTCATGCTGCATCAGTCTGTAGATCTCAGAACCCCATTAAATGGCTCAAGCTGTTCACTGTTGCTGCTTGAAAAAGTGCAACACATGTAGATTGGGAAGCATGTCAGGACAGGAGACTAAGAGAATTATATATTTTTTAGATATAACATGTAGTATGTTGTATATTTAAGTAAATTAGTCTAAAAGTTTCAGAGCTGCTTTTCTTTCTCTTTTAGATGTTTGTAATCAGGGCATTGTAGTCGTTTTAGATCACAAATATTGCTGTATTAAACCTTATTTTAAAACTGGTCCAACTGATATTGAACCAGTCTTAAAATAAAACTGCATATTGTGTTTATGGAAATGTTTCCATACTGATGCTTTTTCCCTCGTACCTTTCCTACAGTTCAAAGATGCTGGAGAGAGACTGACAATGGTTTTGGAGGATGGAGTAGTGCCCCAACTTTAGCTCTGCTCAGTTGGGGCTCAGTTAAGGCCCAAACTGATATTGGTTAAAGGAACAATATCACACTCTTTTTTCACTTTCTCAAACTGTGGAATTTCTACTTATAGAGCTAGTTTATATTTTTGGAAGGGAGAGTCAAGTAAATTGTCATCAGTTACCTTATGGAAGTAACTCTTATCATCATGTGGGGAAACTTACCATGTTAGAAGCTAGTGCCTAATTGAGACATACCATGTGTCAATGTGTTTCATCAGTTGATTTGATCTGTGCAGGACAGGAACATACATGGGCGTAAACTCCCAAGGAATTCGGGGGGTTGTCCGGACCTCCCCAATCTTGGAAAATTCTAGAATTGTCCCCCCAAAAAATCATGAAGGAAACCTTTGTATTTAAACAATATCAATATAAAATGGAAAAAGAAACAAAGAAAAGAAACAAAATCTACCTTTCATCTAAGAAAAAAATGAAGGATGGATTTTCACGTCCCCCAGCCCCCACCGTTGTTAGAACAATGGTTCAGTCCAAAGTGTAAGAGGAGCAACAGCAGCGCTGAACTGCACAGGCTCCATTAGAGCCGCTGAGGTGAGGAGTTAGTCGTTTCTGTGGCTCTGCAGCAAAACAACAAATCCTCCAATATGTAAATACTTAAAGAAAAAAAACCATGTAACACATTTTATTTACCTTCACTGCTCAATAGGAAGAACATGTTAACAAAAATCAGTCCACAGTTTGTTCATTTTATTACTTAGACTGAATCTTAATAAACTGCATTGTTATGTCTTAAAATCAAAACTAGCAAAAAGGTATCAGATTTCTCAATTATACTTAGAATTATACTTCCTACTTTCTTGCTTCGGAGAGTGTCCTTCCAGCATTTATGTCTTGTCAAATGAGCTATGTCCAGATTTTCTTCAAGTGTTCCAGAGTCCTCAGCGTTGTTCTCTGGGATTTCTCTGAGAGTTCCAGCAGTTTCAGCACTATTCCTCAGGTTCCTCCAAGGTTTCCCTAACGGTTCCATTGGTCCCAATGCACCACTCTCCAAGTTTTATCCGGGGTTCCAATGTCTTGTCAACCAGACTTCAGAGGCTCCTAGAGTCACATGGTTGACCGCTGACAAGGTACTTCATGAGTTCTCCATGCCTCCTGGTTGATCCTGACCGTCTCTAGAAGTAAATTTTTTCTCTTCCTTCTCCTGGATGCTTTTTTTTTTCTCTCCTTCTTCCTCTCTGCCCTACTTTTTTCCTTGAGACCAGGATGATTATTTTCAGAGCCTCTCTTTGCATATTTTCCGAATTGCAATCTCTGGTCAGTTGTTCTCTCAATGCAAAGGATCAAATTTTCTTGACGAGAAGATTGAGCAAAGGAGAGCCGTCAGGACGTACGGAGCTGGAGACATTTGGTTTCCTGGGGGAAGTGGAAGATAACATGACTGTACATATTGTCAGTCAAAGATGTTGAAGATATGTACATAACTGGATTTTAATAGCAGAATTTCTGCTTTTTGGAGTCAGTGGTTACCTGGAATATTGTGAAATTCAGAAAAGTAAGCAGCTGTTCTGGCCATTGAGAGGCTGGCATATGAGGGAATGTGCTGAGCATTAGAATTGAACGCTCACATTCAGATGCTTAAACTCGATATTCATAAAACACGGATAACAAAACAGAATCCAATAATGGTGAAGGTTTTGGACACAGTTTGTCACTTTCTTATGTTGAAGATTCCAAGAAGATGGCTAAAATGTAAGTGGTTATAATAATGCAGAGCAAAGTAAAAATGAACAAATATGATTTATATTTTGGGTTCTGTCAAATAGCAACCTTGACAGTTACATCAAAATGTTTGGTTTGCTGAATAATTCATTTTGGTAACTGCATTTATGCCCAATGCTAACACTCTAACCCTAATCCTTAGTAACACATGCCTAACCCCACTTTTAATCAACCATCAATTCATATCAAACGTACAAACTTAATGAGCACAACTCAGCAGAATTGTAAAAAAAGATAGATAAAAAAAGTGAATAAAATGTCCCCACTTCCAATAAAAGTGGGGACATTTATGGTGTGAAAGTGTTTTTTGGTTCTTTATATGTAGCATGTATAAGCACACACCAACTCACAGCAGTCTTTCCTGGAAATGCTCATTGTTTTGAGTCTTTCTCTACGCTTTGAAGTGAAGTACTCAAAGTGAGGCTACTCCTTGTCTCTCAGGAGGGTGAAAGTTTGGTATTGGTAACATCTGGAGGAATGTGTTAAGAAAGGCTCCCTTGGCAGGCGGTTGCTATTGGCACCAGCAAATCTTCCTACCAGGAGCCTTTCATCTCCGTTTGAACATGTGGACGTGGCCCTAACCTTGGGAGGAGTCAGAGGGCTTACTGCTATCAGGCTGGCTGAGGTGTGGTCACTGTGTTGAGCACTCTGTGCCTTTCTTTCCTCACCCTTGACTGAGCTAGTGTATGAGGATACGCTTTACATTGTATTGAAATGTCAACAATTGCTCTGTCAAATTCCTGGTGAGAATTAGCCCAGCAAATGTCTGCTGTTAAATTTCCATCAGTAAGTAAATTGTATTTGTAAAATCCCTTTTCACAAATAAAAATCACAAAATGCTTCAAATTTAGAACAAAAAACATGATACAAAAAACCCCCAACAACAACAATATAACAGTTTTTAGAAAAAGTAGAAAAACAAAAGAGTTACATTTCAAATGCAGAAATATGGAGTTTCAAATATGGTCCTTGTTATTATGAGTAAATTTCAATTTGAGGAACTGAGAGTTCAACTTTGGCTTTGTGCTTTTTATAATTCTGTAATATTGGAGGGAAAATACCAACTTTGACAGTTAAAGACACGACTTCATTTATTTTTTAAATGACAGAAGTTGTTGTCTTTGGAACCACTTGTGTGATTACCATGAGCCCAAATTAACACTTGCTACTTTAATTTTTCCACTTTAATTAAAGCTCGCGGATTTAATTTGTCATTGTTTTGAGAACATAACAAAATTGTAGAGTTAACCTCAATAATGAATAAATAAATGAATAAATAAATAAACAATCTCAGTCAGTCACAATGGGTGTGAGTGTGTCTGCAGACGGTCAGAGGGGATGGAAGGTGGACAGAAGGGATCAGTAGTAATACAACCGACCTTCCTTTGCTGTCTGCCAGCATATTTTAAGTCCAGATTTGAAAACTGACTCAGGTAGTCTGTGTATGTTACGTGTATTTACTCTGCCAGTCACCACAACCTTGTTATTCTTATGAATAACTCAAGCCAACTTTACAAAGCCGTTGAAAACCTGATTGTTTGCATCCATGGACTTCATGAAGCTCCTCCATGATGTACACGCTCTCTGTGTTCACTGAACTATGTCACAATAGGAGAGTGGAGGTAGCTTGTCCACATTGTCTGCCATGTTTTCATTATTTGTCTCATATGATGCCGACAGCAGCGATTTTGTTGATCCATATCTCTCTTAAATATTTGTCAACAAGGACAATATAGTTGTTTTTGTTGGTGTCAAAGCCATGATTCATCCACTGTTTATGCTGCACTTGCCTACCAAGAAGATCACTTGTGGGAACTATACGTTCTTTAATTTCAATGTGTTTTAACTTCAGTTGCTATGGGATTTTAAAGCACACCAGTGTTCAGTACGTTTCACCCAACCAATTCAAAGCCTGGCCAATCAGCTGCTACTGAAAATAATCACTATGGACAGTCTGTCTTCTCAGTAGATTGGACGCTGAGCCACCTGTCATAATAGAATAAGGAGACTACAATTAGTTAAACATAAAACAAGGCTTGCATTGTATCACCCAAGAAATGACCAGTGATGGTGATATAAATTATCCAAGACTCAGTAATGGTGCAATCATTACTCATTACTCCATACAGCTAGTTTTAACCAAACACTATAAAGCATTGATCAAGAAACTTGATCAATGAAATATGTTGGAATGGTGCTGATTAAATGCTTTCCCAGAAGGCTGATGTCATTTGTGGTGTGATTTGATGATTCTGATGGTGGCATTTGACAAAATGTGATGTTTATTGTTTGCTTAAGAGTTGGTGACTTTGTGATGTTTTTATGATGTAAAGAACTGTCAACTGCTGTGAAAATATGCTCTACAAATAAATTTGACTTAATCATAAACCTTACCATCGTACATGAGCTGCCTAATGTATACAAGAATATTTTTCACCACACTTTTTCACCTGCGACTGAAAAGTGTGCAGGATAAATAAACAATCTCAGTCAGTCACAATGGGTGTGAGTGTGTCTGCAGACATCATCCCATGTGTTCTGACCTGAATAAAGTTTTCTTTCAGAGAAGTTGTGATCTTTTCACATGGTTACATGTAATTACATTAGATTATATTGGAGTAGAATAGAAATATCCTTTTTGTATCACAGTAGCAAAATTTATGTATGCTAGCATCAAAGCACAAAGCAAATGAAAGCATGCAATTTCATGCTAAGATAAAATATAATAAAAAATAAGCAAAATCTAGTTTACAACATAAGAAAAATCTGTAGTTATTGAAAACAGCACATGCAGATTCAAAGGAATGTGCAGAAAGTAGGATAATTTTCTAGAGTTTCTGTTTCTATTACAGGTTATAGTTAAAAAGAAAACGTAAAAAGTGCATAATAAATGAGCTAACACAAACAGACTACTCACAAAATTATGAAAAAACTTTGCAAATAACAACAGGGATGCAAGTTGTTGGGAGTTGGGAGCAGTGCTGGTTATAAATTCCAACAACTGCTGAGAGGATGGACCTACGATAACGCATCTTTATACACATTATATTATGCACCATCATAGTTGGTCCTTTGCACCTGAGATTGTGGCAAGGTATCTTTGCCACAATCTCCTTCAGTAACTGCAGTCACTGAAGGAGCACTGCAGTTCTGTTTCAGAACTGAGCTAATAAAATACTCTGCATTTACAGGTGAAATGTAGTGATGTGCAGGCTCAGATATGGAAGAATCCAGAAAAGAGCATTGAACAATAAGAACCATAAATACAGAGGGAGGTGTGAAAAATGGAATCAGATAAACTATTCAGAGCAAATATGGTCCAGGTGCAGCTGGGAGAAACCAGGGAAACAAAGGGAACTGAAAACAAGCCCTTTGTAAATAGGACAAAAATGTCAAATGTAAAAGAAATACAACTTAAGAATACACTAAGAAACTAAACAGAAAGAAATAAAAAAATATGGCAACACCATTCTAACAATACTGAACACTGGGAGACAAACTGACAATGGCAAGACTTACTGAACACAAACACAAAAGAATCTAAATAAAATACAGACACCTGTGAATCCCTGACACATGCATGGGGTGGGACCAGTGCTGATGTCTCATATCCACAGAGATGTGTATAGGGATATATGTGTGTGTCTTTTAAGTTCCTCCACCATAGATCATGGTCAGTAGGTAATTCCCCGCTGAAGCTCATCAACATCAATGACAATGGCAATGAGAAGCAGAACCACTGAAGCAGACGCCAGATTGTTTTCTCACTCGCCAGCAGAGCTGCCTTCTACGTTCTTCCTGAGCGACGCATTGAGACTGCAAAGGTTGTCAGATGTCAGGTCCTGTTTCAATAAAATACAGCCAGTCAAAGTCTGTGTTTTAAAAACCTGATCAAATGTGTAAAGGTTTTTAGAGGGTGTGATTTTCTTTAATTGTTTCGCAAATGCTGTAGCATCTGTTGCTGCTCAGATTAAAATGGCGCCATAATCTCAGTTCTGTCTTTATACAGTGAAATGTTCCCATTGATCCTTTGCATTTAGTGTGGGACTTGTCTGCTGCTTCATGGAATGGCATGTACTATAGGTTACAGGTTAAAAATAGTTAGACTCGAATACAAAACCCATGTAGAGTTATAATTTGGAACTTATTTAACTTTCTCTATAAACGTCTTAGGACCAAGCTAGTAAAATACAGACGAGAAATATTAAGACCAGGAAGTGTTAGTTGGATTTAAAGTCCCAAAATGGATTTAAATAGATTTTGGTCTACATCTCTGGATCAGTTTACAGGCTGCATTGTGGGGCGACATGTGATCCTAATATCATCATGGCTTTGCCACCACCACTCACACCTTCATTGTACTTCTATCCAAGTAGGTCAGTGAGTGTGGTGCACTGTATGTGCATGTGACCCAAACACTGCACCATCCAGGATTCCTAGCACATTTCCCATTCTTCCCAAAACAACTGTCGGGCTAATGAACTCCCAGCAGGGCACATAATGTCCCAACGAGCATTAAGGATATCCATCACAGCTGCTGGAGGCTTTTTATGCAGGGCTGTCTATTGTTAATCATTTCCCACAGTGTCATTATAAGGGCAGATGGAGTCACATAAATAACTCACCTCACTGGCTTGGCACTAAAGGAGACAAGGGATTAATAGTTGCACATGTAAATGTCATACTGGACAAGATCACAAACAATCATTTTCCTGACTCAATAAGCCTGAAGGCAACTGAAAGCAGTCTTCATTATCTCCTTCTCAGCTCAGCACATGCTTTTTATTGTGTCTTAAAACTCTGATCGGGCAAAAGTAGAATGGGCTGTTTGGACATTTCTGGAGACTTAATGTTGGCCATGGTTGACATACATAGTTTTGTAATAACTGTTTATGTCAGCTGAGCGAATGCCACTGACAGATAAGATTTTAACATTCTAACTTTTTTGATGAAAATGTGAATTCTGGAATGGAGAAACACAAAATAAAATAAACTATGATAGTAGTGGTATTAGAAGTAGTAATAAGAATAAAAGATTTTAGTTAAAATGCCTTTTACATCTTCAGATCTTCAATAGCTAAAAAAAGATGTTGTGACCAAAATAAAATGGTTAAAGATTTTTTTATTTTTCTCTTATTCTATTTAATTGTGCTCCACGTTTTTTAGATCTGCATGTATAAAAGTATCCAATACACAGCAACATTATCCACAAGAAGAAATGATAAGTCATCAACAAAGACTTGACAAAATCATTTTTTGTATAAAATACTTTAATAAATAATAGTATTTTTCTGAAAAAAGCCAACTAACAAACCAAGAGTTTTCCAAAATTTTGTACAAAATTGTAAAAACATTCTGCACATTCAGCTCCTCTTCCAGGGCTAACACATAGTACATTTTACAGTCAGAAATTGAGTGTAGGTTCTCTTTCATCACCATTATTAACAAAAATGTTTTAAAAAAAAAAAATCAATTTTCATACACAAATATTGACAATACTTGACATTACCCCGTAAACACTCAAAAGAGGGAACATCAACGATTATACAACTTGTTCCCTTCATAAAACCAGGAAAACATCACAGGGAAACAAAATGATGAGAAGAAACAGAATTAATTCCTACTATGAAGCCTGCAATGAGGATGTTTCTAAAGGCCACTTCACTATCAGGCACCCTATACTGTGTAGTTATCACTATACCTATAGAGTATAGTGATTACACTGTCAACAGACTGTAAAACTGTAGATCTGAACCTGGAACATGAGGAGGCTACAGAGAGACTGCCGGCTGTGACCCATGAAGTGTGAACTGAAAATAGAAATCAGATGCATGTAAGAGCCAACCTCTGCTGGTACATGTAACATTTTTGTGTCAATTTCAGTCCAGTAATCTAAAAAGACAACATACAGCAGAACAATGCAGCCAAAGTCCACGCGAGTTTATATGCTGATCTATCTTCTCATCAGTCCTTCTCCCTACTTCACATTATCCCCACATCATGATGCTGCCTCCACTTTTCTTAGCTGTGGGGATTGAAGCCTTTTCCATTATGCATTTCCTGTTGTGTCTATTTTAAGATACCGGAAGACATGCACAAAAGCATGAAATGGCTATACCAACAACATCTGATCTGTGCGTAGTCAGTTGTGCATCATTTTGTCTGGTAAGCGAATGCCATTGATAGGCAAGTGTCTAAAATTCACATTACTTTCCTTCTGAGAGTGTGTTTTGAATTTGGAGCACAACGTGCTTGATTTGATCTGGATTCGGCTAAAGAGCAACATGTCTGTCATGAATAGTGAACTGTTTCAGTCAGAAGGCCTACAGGTGTTATACTGATCAAAAACAAGACTTTAGACTCAGGATGAAACGAGGAAATTCAGAGCTTAACCTTGTACTAAACAAGAACATTTATCTATTTTTGTTAATGTTGGCCATGGTTAGGTTTTTAAATCATTTCAAGAATACAGTAATACTGGGACCAGTGATAGAACAGTAACAAACTATGCAATGTCTTCAATGTTTTTTTTTTAAAGAACAAAATGTACTTTTGGAAACAAGGATTCAGGAAGGGATGAAAAAACACGTATATCATTTTGATAGTTCAAATATGCCAAAACTAAATATGAAAAGTAGCTTGTCCAACCATTCACAGGGTAAAACAAGGTAACTCTTCAAATGCAGCATTTAATTAGAGGAACAACTCTAAACA
This sequence comes from Poeciliopsis retropinna, assembly GCA_010277075.1. Lineage (NCBI taxonomy): Eukaryota > Metazoa > Chordata > Actinopteri > Cyprinodontiformes > Poeciliidae > Poeciliopsis > Poeciliopsis retropinna. The sequence goes on from VMRM01000028.1 coordinate 8,841,084, forward strand.
ATTCTGTATTAGTAATTAGGTTTGAGAATTTACAAAATCCGAAAATGATTCCAATAAAATCTGCCATTAATAAACGGAATGACATAAAAATCCAAACATACATGAAGCTTTATTCTTTAAAATTACTGTAATACAAATAATTTCTTAACTTACTAAAATCAAATATACACAGTAATTTCTGTCCTATTTACAAGGTTTCTGTACATTACAATAAAACAAGCATTAGAGGCGAGAAGTTTGTGATTATAGCCACTTTCCCTTTATATGTATTAAGAATCTTCTATTATAAAGAAGGGAGAAGTTAGCAATTAAAGGCACTTTAATTAAAAAAAGAAAATACTGAAAGATAACTGCATACAGGAGACGATTCTCATTTTAAAAGGGCAAATGCAAAAAATTGCAAGCTTCAACAAAACTAAAAAAAAATTGAAAAAATAGAGAAAAAAGCTATTATATGCATCAGTCAGCCAGACTAATATGCCAACTTGCATAAATGTAAATTTTTTTTTTTTTTAGTTGTCAGCGTTTGGGCTGAAGGTAAACAGCAGTCAGCCATAAATGTTCACCTTAATGATAAAAACAGAAAGCTTCAGCTTCCCTGTAATGTTTTGAACCAAAAAGAGAAGCTTGCGGCCTCCAGGATCCCTGAAGCTCTTGATTTTTTATGCTACTTTTTAAGTTTCTTTCATGATTTAAAAAAAGTCTCCAGGCTGCAAACAAAAGACTTAAATAAGGCACTATAAACTCAATAGAAAATGAAAGCATCTCCAGTCTTCATTTGTGGTGCAAAAGTTTTAAAGTCTGTGACGCTCAATTTGTTATTTGTTCACACGCAGATGTCTGTAATGTCCTCGCTAAACTTGGCTGCATTCAGGTTTTTACATCGGTTGTCTTTGGGGCTGTATGCTGTCCGATGCGGTGCCTTCACTGGACCGCTGCATGTCGTGCACATCACCTCTGCCTTTATGATGGTGCTCCTGTCCTGAGCTCCCACGATGGCACACTTGTGAGACAAACACTTGTCCCCCAGGCCCAAGACCATCTCCTCGTCTTCCTCCGGCTGCTGCTCTTCCTCATCAGCCTCATCACATGTCCTATCGGAGGGGCCTATTAATTTCTTGCATTCGTACTGAATGTCTTTGTCTCGGTTGTCCTTTGGGGTATTGCTCCGCAGGGGCTCCAGCTGGTTGTTAACGGTGGTGTCTTCGGACAGGGCGGCTCTCTCTCGCTCTTTCTTTCTTTTACGGGTCCACCAAACACAGACCACAAGGCAGAAGACCCAGAGGAGGCTGAAGACAACTCCAAGCACAGGGACTAAATAACCTGAACCAGAAAAATACAAAACATTTTAGAATTAGAAGTTGACTTAAAATGTTGCTTTGCGCATTTATCTACATGCAATTAAGGGTATAAAAATACACCCTATTTGCAGGCAGATGAGATTTTAAATGTATTGTTAAGAAAACTAAAACACATCCTTGTTGGTTACAAATAGAGTAAAGGTTTCAAAATCACAAACTGTGACCTTTATATTAATCTTTGTTTCAGTCAGTCTTAATCACAAAGTATTTGGGATTTTGATCAAGAGTTGATCAAATGCAGTTTAGTTTGATTCAAAAATGATGGAAGGCCTTTAAAATACTGAATTTACGGTTACTAGAGGCTAATTGTAAACCAGTTGCAGCACAGAAAAACCAAATCACTGTCTAAAATCCCAGAATGCTCCAAACCAGAATATTTCAAAATATTGCAGTCATTAAAGTGTTGTCAGGCAACAAGATGTTTTGGTAAAATATAAATAAATATAAATTACATACATTATAAGTTTCAAATGTATGTAAATTCATTATTTTTATCAATGGAAGACAATACAGAGCTTAATTTCAGAATTTAACTAAAACAGCAAACAAAGTCTTAATGCATGCGAGTGTGTGTTTTTGCTTAAAAGCACAAATTTCCTCTATTGCAGTTTAGAATAGCAAAAACATATTTTACAGTAGGAAGCATAACTTTTTAGCTTAATAAAAGAATTGTTAGAAGTCAGCTGGCATTTCTTCTAGTGAAAGAGTCAAATTTAATCAGACTTTATTAGTTGACTGTTTTATGGAAGAACTTATAAAAGTCTTTAGTAGAAGCAACTTTTGTGAATTAGATTCCAACTTCTCTTCAAAAGACAATCCCAACATCCAAAATGCTCCAAGTTACATCATTTTTAACCAACACATATAGTCAATGTTAAAAGCTCTTTTACTACTTCTTCTGATTATTTATTTCGACATGCTGTTTCTTAAAAATGTTTGCTAATATGCCCATTGGAAACAAACAGCTCATATCACCTTTTTCACTGTGCAGAGAGCTGGTGGAAAGCTCCTCACGCTGACAAGAAAAATGTTCTTCTACAGCAGTGGTGAATAAGCTAGCTTTGTCAGTGAAGACAGTAGAGTTGCAGCCAGAGTGAAATTATTGTTGAATTGTCAATAAGTCATTGAAGCAGCTATTCACACATTAAACTTCTAATTACAATCATGTAAGTGTTTCTATTAATGGTTTGGTACATATTACTGTTATTTTGTTTTTTCATGTTTTTTTCCTATTTTCAATAGTCCAAAAATATCACATCACCATTAATCTTCCACCAAGAATCATTCTATCTTTGATTTCTATGAAACCCAGGACTTGTAGCTTGTACAGAATACTCTTCCATAGCCCAGTTGCTGCCACTGATAGAGAGCAGAATGAAGAAAAAAAAAAAATCAGTTTTGCCATTAAAGTTGAACTTACCTTCGGCTCGACATTCAGCCTGCATCTCCACCCTGGCCTCCACTACAGCTTGAAGGATGGTGCTGTTGTGGTATTTGGACAATGCACTAGTAATGGCAGCTGCTGCATTCTGGATATAGCCACAGTCACTGTCCTTCAATTGTCCATCCATTTCAAAAGACTGCAGAGAAGGAGACATGAAGAAATTTAGAGACTTAAAAAATGTAAAATTGTAAAAGTTTTGCAGCAGAGATTAGATCAGTGACACTGAACCAGACTCATGTCTAAACAACATTAAAATTTCCATTTGTCATCTTTGGTCCTGCAGTTTGAACACATTAAAAGAATGTTAAGAGACATATTACTACGAATCTGACTATTAGCCATGAAATTTAAATGCAATAATTACCAATTATTCAGTATACTTTTATACAGTATATAAGTTTCTGCACATTTTACATTGCATTTCACTGTAATTTTGCCCATACCTCCAAAATTGCTCTTAGGAAATATTCCTGTTTATTGTCCCTACCAATAATTAAATGGGGTTTAATTAGTGGTTTGTAACTTCCTCACATTTAATTATATGTAAACCAACTCAATTCAAATTAAATTTTGTTCAAATTATAACGCAGAAGAATCCAGTTGATCACATTGAAAAAAAGTGAACTATTTATGGAAGGTCAGCCACCAACGCTTAACTCCTGTAGCATTCACAAAAAAAACAAAAAAAAAAACATAAGCCCTAGTCCAGGAATATTTTTCTGCTGGAACAAATAAAATGGTGTGTAAATATGAAATGGTCAACATTTTGCCAGAGGATGTGTAATACAACAAAGAGAAATAGAAGAAGAGAAGAAAAATCACATTCTTCATTATCTGAACAGAGGAGATTCTACTCCTGACATCTGGCAGGTTTTTGGAGCTCTTTCCATTCCCTGCTGAGAGCATAGGTGATGTTAATTGCCTAATAAGGTGCTGTGGGTAAAACTGCTATGGAGAACAAGGAGGATTAGCTTAGTGTTGTGTAGTTGAATTGATCCAAGCAATAGAGAAAAAGAGTGTCTGTGCTCTTTGTTTGATCGGGTAAAAAACAGCATTCTTTATTTCTCTTCAGGAAATTAACAGTTCATTCCCACCTCTCTGCTGCACAGGCATGTGACACAAACCCCGACTTGTAGTTACTTATTAAAAGAAGCCTTGAACTGCTGACATTCTGGTGCAGCAGGAGCCCACATCAACCATGAGTATTCATCTATCTGTTGTGTTTTTTGTAAAACATTGCAGTGGATCAGACTCACCACTCCCTTTCCTACATCAGCTTCTCAAAGCTGCCTTCCTTCAGAGCTAATCTCCTCTTTAAGTGTGTTAAAGCTCCGAAATTGCTGATTTCTCTCCAGTCTAGGTGGCCGAGAGAGAGGAGAAAAACACATAACAGGAAACAAAAAAACAGAGATGCACTGGAAATCTGCTGCTGGCTGGAATTGGATTTTACTAGTTGTAATTGATGACCATTTGGTGAATACGTGTGCTCCTCAGTTTGGAAGTTGCTGCTGAATAAAGAAAACTCTGAGAAAAGCAGCTAGGTTTCCTACTGTGGTGCAAGGACTGTTTTTTTTCCCCAGCTGCTGCTTTTAAACATGCCGAGACTTCAGCAGAGAACAGGAGGTTCTTTTGATATGCATAATGACTGACAAGTCACGACAGAAAAGACTATCTGGCTAGTTTTTGAAGAAAAACATTGCTTTATTTTACAAAAATAACTTAAGCTAACATGTTCTGTTTTTATAATGAAAACAGAAATAAGTCTCTCGTTATTCATACTTCTTAGAGACAAAATCTGTATCAGCAGATCTACAAAATCTGTGAATGGTGCAATTGCTAAGAAGCAATGACTCTAAGGATAAAAAAAAGAGAACATGTCAGAGATATGACATTTTACTTTCTTAGGTGTTTCCAACCAAAATAGACATTTCACCCAGAAGTTGCTGAAACTAAATGTATTCTCCTGCCACTTGCTCTTATTTCCTTTTGTTTTTGTAAATCTAATTAAAGGAGGATGACATCAACATCCTGGACAGACTGGCGACCTGTACAGGGCGTACCCTGCCTCCTGACCCTACTGGGGACAAGGGTGAACAGAAAATGGACGGATGGACGGACATCAAGACTTGCTCTATGCTCTAATCTTGCTTTCATTTTTCTAGAAAAAATTTAGTGGCAAGCCATGCAATGTTTGTTTAAGAAAAATAGTAAAAATAGGACATTGTACATTTATTTAATCCTTAAGTAAGTACAGAATCCACATTTAGCCAGCTGTGCTACCTGTGCTAATTGCTTATAACCAAGTCCTGTTACACAGATTTTCTACTGCTGCTTCTGCTGCCACAACATAAATGAAACAAATGCCACCACTGGAGTAGGAAGGCTGGAAAAAATTTAAGACTAATATTATATTAATGTTGATTTTTTTAGATAAATCAGCATCAGTAGGTTGGAATTTCAAACACAAACTAGCTGATTTTGGTCACGTGATTCTGTTTGGTGCATCTCAAGTTTAAAATGTAAAATTCATGGGGGTTTTTTTGGCAGTCATTATTCAGCATTTTAACAAACATCTCATATTTTGCTGAATAGTGAAAATATAAGTGTTAGGGTAAGTATGAGTAGTAATTACCATGGCAACCTCCACAGCATTTCTTGTATAGTAGGACAAGTCACAGAGGATGGTCAGTGTTCGGTCCACAGCCAGCATCTGAGTCACAGGGAGGTATCTGAGCTCAGAGCAGATGTTCTCTACAGCAGTGCCCTGCCACACACACACACACAAACACACACACACGCACACACACGCCCACACACACACAAAGTAGGTAGATTAGTAATAACATTGTCACATTGTTACAGTGGTTTCAGATTAGAAAATCCAGGTCAGTCGAGCCAAAATGATTAGCCTGATGGTGGGTTGGGCTTCTGTGGTGCATTTTATACACTGACAATAAATACACAAAGAAAACTGAAAGAGAATATATGATCAAGTTGTGACTTGCTATAGTCTAAATAGAGGAGTAGGTAGCTTACGGCGTAGAAGAAGGACAAAAATAAAAGATCAGACATCCATGAGACTAAAGCAGTGTGCAGCAAAATAAATGCACAGCAGCCCCAAACTCCACTTCAATTAATCACACATAGAGATGATAAAATCTGAAAAGTTAGAAGTTACGCTGCTTACTCTAATGATAGTCTAAGAACAAAAGCAGTAAAAGCTTCATTAAAATAAAAGGTTGGGTTTCTCCCCGCTTGACGGCTTAACCAAGCACAGAGAGCAGTCTGCTTCTAACCTATGAAATTACACACATCTGTACTCAAATTCACAAAAAGAGAACATGGCTGAAGTTACTAAATCAACCAATATAAGAAGAATTTCCAACAGAGTATCATCTCTGATCTGGATACTATCTGAGAGCCAACAGCGGCGTGTTGAAGAGTTATGGACCAGAGGCTTGGAGCGCGTCTGGCAGCTGAACCTCTGCTGATGGGGGTGTTTGCAAGATCATGTAGGGTTCAGAGAGTCTTGCCGACTTCTGATCACTTCAACTGGTGAAATGTTACCTGATTTCAAAACTTTGTCATTGCAGAGAAAAATTAGACATTACATCATGTTTGATGGTAACATGATGTGGATTATCTGTTCAGATTCCATTTAATTAAATAAAATTGCATTAAATATGATGACAATTAAATGCATTTAAATGACATTATCATTTTAAAAATTCATGGTAAAATTAGATTATGACAGGATTTCTTTTTACACCGTTTTTTAAAATGATGGGCGACAAAAGTCTAGCCTTTACTAGAAATCAATGGACATTTTCGCCCCTTCCACTGTCTAACTTCTCTGTTTTTTTGGAGAATCGGCAAATAACTCATTCATGCATTACCACTACCACCTGGTATGCAGTGTGTTTAGCCTCTTCACCATAGTGATCCACAGGAGGAAAGTCCAGCAGAACAGTGTTATCAGTCTGGAGTCTCGGTTTGCGTTTATGAGTTCAGGTAGGAGTACTTGACGCTGGTACCAGGATACCATGAGTTATATTCTGAGCTTTTAATCTGCAGGTGAACCTCTAGTAGGGAAGGGAGACTCTAAGAATCTCTGTTATTGCAGTACTGGTGTCTGAAGAAGGGGAATATCTTGAAAATGGTTCAGTTAATTTATCTGTTTTAATGAGTATCTTAGAGCCATTCATATTTTCAGAATGAATTTTGTCTCAATATAGATTATTTTGGCAAGCCTTGTCTACTGGGTGTTTCTCTGATTAATGCTTTCCAAAACATCTAACACCTCTACATATGCGTACCTGTGGCACTTTGTCCCTGTTAAAGACGAGAGTGATGTGAGCACAGCTGTTGTCCAGGTAGCCACTATGGGGCTCACACTGGGTATGCTCAGGAGTGAGAGGGTCAGGTGTTGAGCACATGCCCCACTGATGACATGGTGGAGACAGGCATGTGAGGGGCGGATGCTTCACACACTCAAGCCCTCCAGGACAGGGCTGATTGCTGGTGACTGAAGGCAAAACAGCATTTGGGAGGATGCAGGGGCGACGGCCGCACTTCACCTGGAAGTGGACAGTTAGATGGATTTAGTACATGCCTCAAATATTTAAAGTGGATCAGTAATTGCTCTCAGCTTATATATCTGGAAAAAAAAATCTTTGGTTCATCAGTGAAACCTTGGAACAGTGAACTTCGCCATTCACACACTGACAGGTGTTACAGTCCTCCTCCCAGTGGCTGCTGTGAGGAAACTGCAGGCCAGCGTGGCGGCATGACTTTCCAAGTCCCGTGACTGAAAAGGTAAAAGGCAGATTTATTAAGATGCAACTCACTATAAATGATTCTCAAATATGAACTTCTTTAAAATAATCAATCTATATTGTAATTTCACAATAACTTTCATTTAGAGCTTGGGAATAACACAAAGCTTCACAAACAATTTAGGATGCAGCCCTGCGTCTCCAATGCCGAACCATGGATTGGTTCACGCTGAGCTTAAGGGCAGTGGCTATTGATCTGTACTGCCTGATCGATAGACTTAAAAGCGGCATCATATGAACTTCTTTGTGTTGTTTCCATGAAGAGGGGGTATGAGTGTGAAGAAATTTTCCCGTCATGCCTGCTGCTTGCATGCATTTACTCTAAATGAAAATCACCACTCTTTTCTCTGATTTCCAATTTTGACTTCCAATGATTCACTTCCTGCTAAAGACCCTCGTGGTGGTTGAAGAAAAATCCACAGTAAAGCCGCATTCAAAGCGTTGGAAGCATAACATAGCATCTCAATGCCAAACATGTAGCAGCTAATGCTAATGTCAGTGACCAGAGTCCATATTCTTGTAGATGTTTTATGAATGATCAGGAGTTCTTGAAACTCTGGAAATCTGAATGGCAAGAATAACATTGCGCCAATCTGATGGTTGAAAAATATGAAGAACATGACAAAGACATAAAATACATAATGTTAATGCTTATCAATTTAATAATTCAGCAGCAATTCATAATTCATTGAGAATGTTGCTTGGGATTGTACTTCTTCATAAAAATGCAATTCATTAATCACAGACAATGCAATATCTCACCACTAGTTTTTAGACCTGATTTTAAATTAAAACACAAACGATTTAGATGTATTGAACTTACACTGCTGACACTGAGGTCCAGCTTGTCCAGGAGGGCAGACACAACGGTAGGCACTGATCTCATCTATGCATGTAGAGCCTTCAGCACAGGGAGATGTCTGACACTCATTTATATCTATGAAAAAAAACATTCACAGAGATATGAAGTCAATGTTGTTTTTAAAGACATAAACTCAGGATTAGAATTGAATTGTAAACTTAGAAGAACTAGTTGTGTTTTGATCAAGTAAAACAAGTCAAACTCTACATTTGTAGAAGGTGAAATAATAGGCTGTAAAAACCTGAATCTTGATATATTTTAAGATTCATTTGAAAATCTTTAAGGAGATTATTTTCTTTCAATTTGATCACAGTTTGGTCTCCACTCTGCTTCTGCAAAATCTTCTCTGAAAAGCTTTCTAGTCAGAGATGTCGTGAGAGTGCCCGACCAACACAAGCTCTGACCTCGTCTCAGCACAGAGGGGAAAGGTTAACACCGTTTTCATAAAAGGCTTCCAAATCTGTCACCCAGAAACAATCAGCTCAGGCTCCCCCACCAAGGCCCTTCACCTCTGACCCCCTTCCTAACGCCCCGGCCCACCTGACCCCAGCTTCCAGCTCCCTTCGGTTCCCATGCACTCACTGATGCGGCAATCTGGTCCAGCAAATCCTGACGCACACTCGCAGCGGAACCAATTCACGCCGTCAACACAGATGCCACCGTTGTAGCTGCAAAGGAGAGAAGAGCAAAACCTCATTCAGAAATTTGATTTAATCTTTTTGCATCTGTTTTCCTAAATGATCTGAAGGCTTTTAGGTTTCATCAATAAAATATCAGCGCTTTTAAAATCAGCTTCTAGTGCAAAAAATTGGTGGAAACCAAGAGCCAACATTTTGATCTGTTATTCATGTAAAAAGATGAAAATTTGTCTTTATTATAAAGTCGTGGTGCTATTTTCTTTGATTTTCATGAGACCTTCAAGCTAAAGCCAGATCAATGTCCAGATTTCATATGTAAATCCATACAGACCAGGGTCACAGCCCCACCTCTGAACAGCTCCAGTTCTCACACTTTGCCCCAGGTTCTGGGCCCTGAATAGCGCAGGAGGCGTGGCATCACCCTGTCCTGCCTCTCTTCCTTTTCCACCTCCTCTCTTCCTAAAGTTTAACCACCACTAATCCACCTATCAGTCCTTGAAGAGCCAGGGCGAGGGTAGGTGGGGGTCAGAGGGTCAGATTGTGATTGACTTTTGTGAACCTCTGTAAAAATAGCAGCAATGTTACTGCAGTTAAAAACGGATCCTAAATATTAACTTTTTAGTAAGAAAGAATGTAGTTCTGTAGTTATACAGTTCTATTGAAGTTTGGTGCACTATAGCACGGTTTTCCAACACTGGTCTTCAAGGCACGCTGCCCTGCATATTTTAAATGTCCCCCTGCTTTAACACACCTTTCAGATTATTGCAGTTTAGTAAAACCTTGTTAATCAGCCATCAATTTAAATCAGGTGTGCTGAAGCGGGGACGCACCTAAAACATGCAGGGTCGCATTTACCTGCTGGGTGAACGTAGCCTAAAAGAAGATAAATATTACAAGACTAAATTATGGATGAATAACAGCGGTAACTCAAACATAAACATGTAATCTAAATCAGTTTGTCTTACCAAGGGTGTGGGTTGCAGTCATCGATATCTGCAAAATAAAAGAACAATCAAGATCAGATGGCTCAGAATGAATGAGATCATTTGTGCAAGACTTCTCTTCCACAAAGCTTTGGATTGTGCAAGATATTCTCTGTCCTTATTGTGGCATTCAGAAAATAAAAAATGTTTTTGGTAATCAAACAGACTTAGGAATCAGTTAGTCTGGTGTTGAGAATAAATAATTTTGTGTTTTCCTTTTGTTTCTTTTAGCTAGTTGCTAGGCTAAAGCTAAGCTAAACCTACAGGAATGACATGTAATGCAAAGGAGAGTTCTGCTTAGAAGAAATGACCTACTAGGGAACGCCCTCTTTGGACAGAGGCTAACAAAAGAAGTTACCAACTGTTGCTTGTCGCCATTTTGCATGTTAGCTCTTAAAGGTAGCATGTCAGAATGGACTGTCGGTATTTTGGTATTAATAAATGGAATTCATGAATTCAACTCACTGACTCTTCTTTAACCTCATACATCAAGAACGGTTAATTCTCTTTACTGGCTAAGTCAAAATAAGGCAGGCATCTTTTTATATAGTGGCTTATATTTAAGATATAATAACTTCTCTCTCTGTTTATGAAATAGAGGCATACTTTTTTCACAAGTGGGTCCTTCCCACCCATCCTTGCAGATGCAGGTGAAAGGTTCTCCTCCAACACATGTTCCTCCATTCTCACATGGGTCTGAATCACAAGTGCTGTTCTTAGCTAAGGCAAAACAACATTTGATCAGCCACTGATTTAATTCCAGTGGAATTAATTCCACTGGATTTAATTCCAGTGGAATTAAATCATCATGATTAACTTAGTTGCATGGAAACAATGGCTGACCTGTGTTGCAGGTGTTTCCTGCCCACCCTGACGGGCAGCGGCACAGGAACGAGTCTCCACGGTCATAACAAGTCCCGCCGTTCCTACATGTGTTGGAGTCACATTGGCTCTCACCTGGAGAGTGGAAGCACCACAAAACACTGCTGGTATTTGTCTTTCTGCCATTGTTGCTAAGTACCTACTTCCACGCCATATAAGAAAAGACCAGAGTAGTAAGAGGATCATGTTCACTGAGATGTAAGCAGTTATGGAATCCTTCCACACCCCAAAGATCAAGTAGATTAAGTAGTTCAGAAATATAAGACCTGACATGCAAGGAATGTGAAGGAAAACATATTGCACCTTTTTTTTTGCTGGCGAATACTAATAAGACAGATATGCAAGTGGGAGGAAGATCTAACAGTTTGTGATAATCGCAAAAATAGTTTTCAACGTGTGCATAAATGACTGCAGTCGAACTCACGTAAGTGACAGTTTTTCCCTTTCCAGTTGTCTACACAGTTGCAGTAGAAATCATGAAATAGATCCACGCACTGGCCTCCGTTCTGACAGGGGTTGCTGCTGCACTCATTCACATCTGGAAATGAAAGGTCGGTTTGGGTTATGGAGAGGTATGAGGAGAACTTAAATAAAATAATTAGGAAAGATGGATAGATGATCACATCAAACCAGAAAAAGGACTAATTTTGCTGGCAAGTTTTCTCATTTAAAGCAGGTGTCGGTCTTTCACATTTTTATCATTTCATGCCTTTGAAGATTTGGTTATTTTGTGATCAATGTGTTTTGGTACAAAAGCTTGCCCCTTATTGGTGGACATTTTTTGTACAGATCAGGCAACAGTTTCATGTCTAAAGTAAGAAGATATATATAATATACAATTTTAACAAATTATACAGATTTGAACATTTTTATCATCATTCATCTTCATAATTGGTGAAATCAATTCACTACAGTTTGAGTAGCTAAACAGTTTTACAGTAATAAAATGAAAGTACAACGAGAAACTAAATCACAATGTGTCGGTATGACATGCAGAATCGGCAAAGGATTGGGTTGGACCAGCGCCTTTACAATGCAATTAGCAGTACCATGTGTTATATATGAGCCCAAACAAGATAAAACAACAACAAAAGAAATATTGTAAACAAACCAGAAACAGCGGTTTGAGACAAGCTTAAAGAGAAAAAACAAAGACTTCAGTCTTGACTAAATACTCATGGTCTGAGACTCAAATTTTATTCACAATCTTTATCTTAAGTGATCAGGAGTGAAACCAAGAGACTGAAACTTTAAATTGTTTTTCTGTATCTTGAAAAGTTAAAAGATAATTGTAAATATTCAAGTGTTAAATTAGACTTTAGGACAAACATTACAGATTTTCAATTCTAAGCTATATTTATGCTGTTATTGTCAGACGAGTAAGGTTTATTCACATGACTTCAGAAAAATGACTAGTGAACATGTTAATGCTCTAAAGTAAAACTGATGTAACAAAGTTAACATTTATTGAGCCATATCAAATATAATGACACACCTTATGGCTTTGGAGAGATATAATAAAAAATTATAAAATAATGTATAATAATAATTTACCAAATAGCATCACTTTTGGAGCTAAATCATATGTATGCATAGGGGAGTCAGTTATGGTGGTTCTGTAGAAGAAGGCTGTAACTTAAAAACATTTTTCTTCAGATTCCCACAGGAGCTGTTTGACGTTGCCAGTTTAAATTTGTGCTGCCCAGTCACACACTCACCAACATCACAGAGGTCACCCTCCCAGCCGCCTGGGCAGACACACTCAAAGGAGCTGATCCCATCTATGCAGGTGCCTCCATTTTCACATGGGTATGATGCACAGTCATTGATATCTACAAAAACAGTTCGTATTTAAGAAAAGGAAGTTGCTAAAAATAAATAGATTAACAAATGGTATGCTCTCCTTTCTTTGTAAACCAATGGAAAATAAAAAAAAAATCCACTTCCTGGTTCAGTTGTTAGCAATTTTTATATATATGTATATATATATATATATATATTTGACCAATGTGCATTTTAAGATATCCACTGAACTGAAATGTTTTTTTGTTTTTTTCTCAATGGGCCTTTATTTTACCAGAATAAAGACCCATTGAGATTAAAGCCTTTTTCAAGGGAGTCCTGGCCCAGAAGCAGCAACACACAAAACAAAAAAATGCACAGTTAAAAAAAGATGCTGAGCTATAAAAACCGGCACATGTCAACAGTAACAAACAACTTAGAAATAGAACGAGAATGGTAACACTGTGACATGTAGCTCAGATTTTCCTCTGGACATTTTATTTCCACTATACACAAACTGATGGTGATGATTAGCGAAACTTGAGCCTGAATTACCATAAGGCTTGTGGTTCCTAGTGATGGTAAATGGTGATAAATATAGACCATGTGTGAGTGTCAAGCTAATAATGACTCACTCTCATGGCAGTAGGTGCCAGTGAATCCCGAATCACAGGAGCAGCTGAAGTTCCCGGCAGGCAGGCTAATGCAACGGCCGTGTGGCCCACACACATTTGACGAAATGTGCCACACTTGTTGTTGACTGTCATTGGTTGCAACGGCAACAGTGCAGCTGTCAATCACTTTGGGTTAAAGACAAGAAAATGGTCAAAATCAGCAAGTCAAAGCATTGCTGCTGGTTTGAAAGAAATAATGAAAAAAAACAATAGTAGGAGCCTTGCTACCTTCACACTGGTTGGTCTTGCAGTGGTCCTTGAGCTCAGAACAAGTTTTGCCCTCATAATCATCAGGGCAGCTGCAGTAGAAGTCACCTGCTAGCCTGTTGCACTGAGCCTTACTTTGGCAAGGATTTGGATTACAAGGATCATTTTGCACCTTCAGAGAAGAAATCAATAACAGAGACATTTAAACTCTCCACAATATCAATGTTATTCAACATAAGAAACAAAACAGTTGTTTTACATCATATTTCATAGGGCTATAATGAGCACATCTATCAGACAGTCTCATTGCATCAATTGTTAGGTAATAGCTTTATTGAAGAACTAAAACTGAGGTTGGCCATTTTCTTTAAAATATTAAAATATCATCTTGTCTCATTCTCATTAACTGTCGCTATGTTTACAATACTTTCCTCACCTCACAGGTGGTTCCAGTGAACCCCGGTGGGCAGTCACACACAAAACCTTCCAGATGCGCATGGCAGCGGCCTCCATTTCTGCAAGGACTGCTAGAGCAATGGTTCCTCTGAGCCTCACAGTGCCGACCCACAAAACCTGGCAGGCAAACACACTGGTAGCCTCTGGCTGTGTTCTGGTATGAAGACAACAAGTGTGGTTCTCAGCAAGCCAATCAATAGATTCAACAGCTTCAATAGATTCAACAGATTCAAAAGTAACTCAGGGTTAAATTCTCATTTCACTTAGTTGCAAGAGAGACAAGACCAGATCACTAAAGCAGCACCACATAATCTCCTTAACATAAGACTTTATCTAACTGCAAAACTACACCAGCTAATGCATAATTCAGTCATCCAGCAGCAATAAGCTTAAATCCAACTCAACTTCAAAGACATTCTAAATTCAGCTCAGAGTCAGCAATTATTTATCAATAACACTAATCATTTTCTAATTCATAAAACAATGCACAATGCATTGCACAATGCACAATAATGTGTTGACAGTTTTATCATACAATGGCATCTGGTAAAGTGGTTAGGAAGCATGGCTTAGATAGCAGCTGAAGTCCTTAGAAACTGTTAGAAGCTGCCGAAAACCTGACACTGCAATGTGATGGTCTATTGTTCTTTTATTCACATCTTCAAAAAAGTATTTAAAAAAATTAATTAAAACCAGCAGCATGTTTGAAGAGAATGAGAAGTGGGCCTTACCTTACAGGTGCCTCCATTCTGACACTGTCCATGGCAACTGTTCATGTCTGAGGAAAAACCAGAAGTTTGAAATAAAATTCAATGAATATGAAGACAGAAGCACACTGATGGAGCGAAAGTGGCTGTTGGTGCACTGGTGTACACTCAGTGCAGGGTGATCAATGCCCAGAAGAGATAAAGATTCAGAGGAAGAAAGATGTGGAACTAAAAAATTATACTAATTAGGAAAATCTCTCATGGATGACTGAACAGAGCTTTTAGAAATTTTAGATTTAGTCAGAGACCCTGGAGCCCAGGTGAAGCATGGAAAAATCCAGCAGAAAGGCATGAGACTAAAGACAGAGAAGAAATTCCAGCAACCTCCACTGACCAGCTTCTATTGCACTTACATCAACCAGATCAAAAGTTTATATTCACTCATCATTTAATGACGTATTTGAATCACTCTATCAGGTGGAATGGTTGATGAAAGAGTTCAAGAAATATAAAAGCTATGAATTGGTGTAAAAGACTGCATTTACTGTGGATTTCCTAAATATAGCTAAAATTATAGACACATTCCTGCTCATTAAAATAGAAATTCTGCTATTACATGAATGTATATTGGGTTGAGATATGGCATGATTTACAAGAACCAGCTTTCCTGTTTTTGATCACTGTCAGGCTGGGATGTCCAACTGTTTCAAAGTTTCAATCATCTGACCTAAACTTTGACCTCTGATGACAGGAAATGAGGTGGGATGTTCAAAGACCAACTGTGACCCACAGTAACAGAGTCCTGTTCAGGATGGGATTCTTTCCAGCTGGCCACACGGTCAACCTCTGCTGGTCAGACCAGACACAGACTGAACTGCTGTATGTCTCTGCGGTAAATCAAGGTGAGGCTTTTCATTTCTAAGAATACAGTACCTGCTGTTAAGCATGGTGGAGGTAGCATTATGCTGAGAGACTGTTTCACTGTCGGCGGAACTAATGCAGCGTATAGTAAAACGAACTAGTACTTTTATGAATGCATTTTAAGCTTCTGATGTAAAACCAACCAACAACATGAACAGGATGTTGGGGATTATTTTAGAAAGAACACCCACATATATAACATGCTGGCAGTGGAACAGAGGTTGGTCAGAAAAGGTTCTGGATTACAGTTCAGAGTGACGCAGCCAGACGGGAAACAGACTGAAGACCAACACTTTTCTGAAATCATACTGACTTATGTGACAGTTGTGGCCCACCCATCCAGGAAAGCAGGCACAGTGATATCCACCAACCATATTTTTGCAAGAGTAAGCATTGAGGCAAGGCTTTCCCCCACACTCGTTAACGTCTGCAAAGTGGAGACGAGAGGCACAAAGACAGGGAGTAAGAAGCCCCATCACCAAGCACAGCTGTGTTACACTCATCCCACCAAAATCAAAGCATTTACATGTCTTGACATTTCATTAACATTTACATTGCTATGTGGTGTTGTGTCATGGCATTGCATGTCATTTAAACATATTTAGTAGTAAATTACAAATGAAACTAAATATGATTCCTCTCCAGATCTTTGACTGTAAATAGTAAATTAGGTCAAAGAGCTCCAAGATGTGTTCTCAGAAGACGTTAAAACTTTTTTTTTTTTTGTATGAGATTTTGATCCAAATGTAAGATTACCAGAAACATTTGAAGCAGATGTTGAACAGTGATTTATTTCCTCCACTGCTCCCCCAGGGTTAATATATCTCTGTTGAATTCCCGAAAGGCCAACCTGTGACATTCCAAGTGGTCAGTTTCACCACTTCATCCACTAAACCCAACACAGAGCATTAATAGTACTCCCAGGAGGTGAATGGCACCTGTTGGCCTTCTTAAATGAAACACCCAGAAGCCTTTGCTCCAAACCAGTTCTCTGTGTCCCACAGGGTCCTCTCTGCACCCAGAGCAAACTGCTGCTACTGCTGCTTGTTAATGTTTCCTGGGAGAAGCTGGAGGGGCAGACCGTAGAGCATTTACTCCTCTGTTACGTCCTGTCTGGTGCCCTGTGCCCCTCCCCCACAATTCCCTTTACAGGATGATATTTGCTCCTAAGGCCAGCAGCTGCCAGGCAGCGGTTATTTTTAGCTTTACTCAAGTCACCTGGCTTGGGTTGCAGATACTACCACTGCTGGGGTCGGGCGTAGACAACACACACTCACACAGATACAAAGACATATAACCTTGTAATAGTTTTTATACTGCTTCAAAATGTTCCACATTTTTCACTTTAAAGCCATATGCATTCTGTTTTTTTATTCATTGTGAGAGACCAACACAAAGTTTGATGTGCCTTTATATTCATAACCCTATACTTTGATACCCCTACATGAACTCTACTGCAACCTTCAGCAGTGACCTAGGGTGAGTCTGACTGTGTGAACTGAATGCTAGTCTAGCTCCAGTTGTTCTGTTTCTGACCTCAGAGGTTTGCTAGAGATCATACGAGAAGAACCAGCATCATGTAGACAAAGGAACACAGCAGACGTGTCAGGAAGGAAGTTAGAGCAGAGTTATGTTCTAAAGCACGAGTGGTTAATAGGAGGGGCTGCTCTCAGGTCAACGGCACAATGCAAGCAACTGTCTGCTGTCTTTACATGCTCCTCTAGGAGGAATTGCTGCTTGTCATTGACTCAGAGCAGCTTTCTGAGTTTCTTTTGATAAAAACTAATCAATTTGAATACTAAACAGAAGCTGCCTGAACTGTGTGTACTTTACTTGGAATCTGCCTCTATGATCGGATTGAATCAACTAGTTTTGTTTTCGCAAAGTGGTGTGAGAAGACATTTGCTGTGAATTGGCACTACATAAAAGCTGAATTGAACAGAAAAAGTCCCAAGCATTGAGCATTTCTCTGTTCAACCTGAACATTAAGAGAGAATGGACCAACTGAGACATTTACGTCCTCCTACACTGACTGGCTGACCAAAGAGAGCATTAATCAACAAACACCCAACATCCCTATACCCAACTGCTCCAGTGGGTATCCAGTGGGGGACTCTCTCAACAGGACAAGAATTAAAATGCAGCAAACATATTTAGTCTGTGTGAAAGAATGGCAAGAAGAAGGGCATTTAAAACCCCAGAGGATAATGTGTTTTTAGAGTGCACAGTAAACAAGAAGATGCTCTGGTCATGCGACCAAAGTTGAACTTTTTGGTCAACATGCAAAACCTCATGTGTCGAGGAAAATCAACATTCTGGACTAACCATCCACAGTGAAACACAGAGGTGGCAGTATCGTGCTATGAAATTTTTTTTTTCAGCAAAGAAAAAAGTGGCTCACAGGTGAAAGGAAGATGGTTGAAGCTCAGGGGAGGAGAATCCTGGAAGGAAAACTGTTACAAGCTGCAGAAGACCTGACACTGCAATGTGATGGTTTACATCAAAGCAGATTTGGCTGTTAGTTAAATTCAAACTAAAAATATGTGGGAGAATTCGAAAACAGTTCACAGATATTCCCCATCCAACCTGATTTGGCTACAGCTGTTTTGATGTTCAGTCTGTAGATGTTCAAATCTGCTAGAGACAAACCTGCAGTAGTAGCAAGTCCTATCAAGTGTTGAATCAAAGGCGCTGAATACAAACGCACCAAATTTTGTATTTGTAATTATATTTAACAGTTGTTTTAACAGACAAAATGCGGAGATGTTCCTTCCCAGGTTACTGTACAACTGTGAAATGAAACAACTTATGTAATAATACTTCATGTTAACCAACACAACCGTCACTGTTGCTGCTGCACAAAGGGGTACACACCAGCATTATCACAGCAAAAAGTCATCTCACATGTACTAGTTAGCAATTTAATGCTAAATTGGCCAAGCTCTTTCTGAAAGCAGTGGTTGTTTTACTAGGAAAAGCAGATCATTTGTTGGTATGTGTCTGTCTCAGGATGACCAGACAAAGACAACAGGGACAACACACCAATCTGGCAGGTCTTTCCTGTCCATTGCACAGGGCAGAGGCACTCGAAGCCGTTCTCCATGTCGATGCAGGTCCCTCCATGAGCACAGGGGGCGGAGGCACATTCATCTGTATCTGAAATGTAGATATACAATACAGATATTATCACAACACCCGCCTCTGAGCTCTAATTGTTTTTTTTCTAGGTTACACTGGGAAACTTAATGCTGCCTCTAATTTTTCTATAGATTAGGGCGTTTGAATTAATTACTTTTAACAACTATAAGCAATCATTTTAGTTCTCCTAATCGGTTGGTTTAAAGGGAATATGTAATTTGCATAAAGGACGTTGTTCTGAGTCTAGAATGTGTTTTTCCTTTCAGACTGCTCTACACTACACAGGCTGCCACCAATGAAAAGCCCCTGTTGATCAGTTCTTTATGTCTGCTCTTTTATTCTGAACTAAAAGGGAACCAAGCATATCTTCTGCCTCTCACCTTCAGCACAGGTTGGTCCAGACCAGCCAGCAGGACAGTGACACTCAAAGCCTGAAGGGACTTCATGACAAGTCCCCCGGTTGGCACAGGGGTTAGAGAGGCAAGCGTGCTCCGCTAGAGAGACAGTTGTACATCTTACTTCAAATTTTTTCAAATTTTCAGGAATTTTGTTGCAACAAAACAGTCATATTTTTATATACTTTGGGTATTAATAACATACTCACCAATCTCACAGTTTTTGCCGGAGTAGCCGTCAAGACAAGCACAGTTGTATTCATCTGGCTCTGTGTTCATACAGGTTCCTCCATTCTTACAGGGCTGATTGGTCCCACAGTAGTTCAGGTCTGGACACCAAAATCAGTAATAAACTCTTTAGATTAGACTGAAGCTTTGTGCTGTTGCACTTCTGGAATGGGACATGGACATATTATCTATTTTTGAATATCACACATAGATTTGATTAAACAAAAGGTTAGAGAAATCTGACCTTTATCACAGAGCAGCCCACCCCAGTTCTTCTCACAGGTGCACTGCCAGGGCTCAGTACAGGTCCCGTGAACACATCCCGGGTATGGGAGGCACCTGTCACACAGTGGGCCATCCCACCCATAGTTACACCTGGAACACATTGGTATTATTGTTAGACATTGTGCACCTAAGTTGTAAATCTATGCATCTCCTCCAGAGTTAGCATGGGCATCGATGCTCTCCTTGCCAACCATTGTACTCTCGGTGAACCTCCATGTTTTGGTAGGTCTGCAGGTGCTCCTCTACATGTCCAAATAATGGCCTGAACAGATGATCAGAGCTTGAGATGTTGTTTTAGAACCTAATGAAGGGTTAGCCTTATGAAGCAGTTGGAATTAAACATAAGCATAGCATATTTTCATAAGTTTATCTTACAGTTGTTTTTTTTTGTTAAAGTAAAAACAGCTTTTTTAAATGCAGCTTAACTGGACTGAATGAATTCAACAACCCAATCTGTTCTCATATCATATCATGTTAAGAAGACATTGTGCATGCTCACAGGTCCAATTTGAAGTAACTTCAGTAATACAGAATGATTGTTTTTATGAAGACATTTTTGGTGGAAAAGTAATTGTGGTTTATAACTGAGAAGTTAAAGTTTTTGGAAAAAATCCTAGAGGAGTTTTGTAACTAGATTTATTTCAGACACATTTCTGTATTTTTTCAGAAATACAAAAGATTTGTTACACCTCCTCAAATTCTTCAGTACAAGACACAGATTGTATTCTTTGAGTCACACTTAAAAAGAATCTTACACTTACAGTTTTGTCCCAAATCAAACAAAACACACAGTGCAAAACAAATTCACATATGCGACTCAGAAAAAAATAACTTGTGAATATTTGTTGTTGGTTTATTCTAGCTATTAAATTCTAGTGAAAGTCACCTGCCATTTCCTTCTGTTATCAGTAGATAACTGCAGTATTAATGTGAACGTGTAGAGACCCACTTTTCCTACCAGTTTGCTCTTTGGTGAATATTGTTTAACATTGTGAAGACCAATGAAGAAGATAAGGTTCAGGTGTGACTCTCATAGAAGTTCTATCACAGAAAACTGACTAAGTTTGCAATTTGGGTTACTGAGATATGCAGTGAGGTGACAATAAATACAACAATACATACTTTCATGCTTTGAGAGCAATTGGTGCCAGTGAAGAGTGCTGGATGAACTCTAGATTAAAATAAATAATGATGATCCTTGGGATTGTTTTAAGTTGGTGGTGGAGGCCAAAGATCAACAGAGAGAGGGTCAGACTGCACAGACAAGTGCTGACAAAGCAGTGTGACCACAGGAATCTGCTTCCAGAAAATCATCCTCAAACTGAGTGACAGTCTCTATTTTTAGAACAGGAGACAGTTCTCAACAGACACTGTTTATTTTGTGTCTGTGTCTGTGTGCATGCGTTTGTACAACTACCTTTTTCCAAATTCAGATTTCATTTGTTGTTTCAGCTCTTGATTTGGATCCTATTGAAGTCTGAGATGGTGACTTGTTTGAAAGTTGCAGCAACTTAAGGCGCTGCAGTTATGGTTGACATGTCGACCATAACTGCTCTATCTGCAGTGCCCCATGACTCAGAACAGCTCACATATATCCATCATTACTTTTCAAATCTGTTTCATTAGTTTGTTTTTATGATTCTGTTGAACCACATTTGAAAACTAATGTCTGACTTTTTTTTTGGTTAATTTTCAATACATTTTAATTTATTATTAATATAATCAGTTTCAAAATTATGTCTGTGGCCATTGTGTGTTTTTGGTCATAAACAGAGAGGAAACAACAATCTTGTCCACTAACAGCTAACGATCTTATACATTACCACGTCAAAATACATCAACACAACAAATCTAATATTGCACTTAAAAAACAAGTACTTGGCAGTTTGGCTACATCGAAGCTCAATGTAGGATAAAAAGGACATCCGGAGTGACAGCACACAGGTAAAACAGCACACAACGACCAACAGTCACCCGGGTTAGGAAGCTAAACAAATAAACCAAAAAATAATTTAAGTCTTCGAGCTAACGGCGAAAGACGTTGGTTCTGCTCTCATTCTTGGACCGCCACTATTCGCTACTGATGGTAATATTTCACAGACGTAGCGTCGCTCAACCTGTCCCTGCAGTGAACTCTCACACTGAATGTCTGATTAACGCTGCAACATGCAACCTAAAACGATTTTAGATATGTATTAAAACTTTCGCTGTCCTAATAAGACAGATATCTGAAAATAGTTTATCTCCTCTGCCTCCTCCCTGTGTTCTGCAAAATTACTTGGTCAGAAACAGCCAGTCAGAGCTAGCATTAATCAGCTAGCTATGACAAAGTTTTGATTCAGTAAGTTAGAATTTTAATGCAACCTGCATTTGACTTTGAATGAATGTCTCCTCTGTCAGGAGACATTCATGAGGCAGGTTTATTTGCCTAATAATTTAGAGTACAGGGACCTTACTGTTAAGTATTATTTTACTGATTGCAGGTTTTTCAGTTGTCCTTGTGCTTGAAAGTATTTAGCATTTTTATGTCTAAATCTGGTGAATTTATTGCCAGATCACTTAGTATCATTTATACCTAAAGCGAAAAATTAACAACCATTCCAGGCAATCGGCAGAGATCGGCCTCATGGGTGATTGGTATCAGTATCAGCAGCAAAAAACCTGACCGAAGCATCCCTAACAAGGACTAAATGAAGGAGGTTGAATTAAAAACTGGGAGAGTTAATGCTGGAGCAATAGACCTGGGTTAATGGGTTACAAATGTGAGAAGAGAGCAAAAGACAGAATGAGGAAAGAGAGAAAGAAAGAAGGAGTGACAGGGGGTGAGGGAGTGTACACTGGGCACTAATAAGTTAAAACTCACAATTCAAGATTAATAAACTTAAAAACAATGTTTAGATAACTTGTCTCTTGTTAAATCAACTTCATAAACTTTAATTTCAGAGTTAAAACCAATACAAGTTTCTTATAGACTTAAGTTGCATTTTCAAGGCAGCAGGTGGACTTTCATTTTCAAGTTAAACCACCTTCAAATGTTTTACAGCGTTTTTAATACTAAGAACTATTTGTGTGATACTTTATATCTGTTGCTGTTGCGCCTGAATTTCCTTTTTGTGTGATAAAAAAAACAAAAAAACATTGTTTCTATTCTTTTCTTTAACTCTGGCTTTGTGGTGGAAGCTGAGCTGAGGTCAAACTTGGAATGACCGGTTGGCGGTGTGCAACAAGAGTTTGCCATCTTGAAGGGGAGGCTGCTCAGGGTTAGCTAATCTGTTGGTTTATCACAGCTCTCTGTTATTTCAAGGCCACTGGGTAACATTGCCCCCACCTGTCTTGTCATTTCTCTCTCAGGTCTATTTTGGGAAGGATCCTGCCTCCTCCATCCCTCTTTTCTAGCTCCCACAAACACTCCAAAATAGATGCTGATCAAACAGTAGAGATATAGAGCACTATAGTAGCAACAGGGAGACACTGTAGTCCTCAGGTTAATCACTAACCTGCTGCTTAATGGTGACACATAACACTCCGACTTGACGGTTTAACTTGATCAGATTTTATTCAGTTTCATGCCATCCGTATTTCCATCCCCTTTAAACACATCACACATGTCCAGTTATGTTTTATGCACATCCTGCACAGGCAGCACATCGATTTGTGCATCTTGAAGTTGTTCACATTTTGTCATTTTCAATGTATTTTATCAGGAACACAAAGTACAAACTATCTGTTAATTGGAAGGAAAGAAAAATATGGTTATAGAAAATGTTGACATATTCCCAGAGCAGCGGCGTCGGACCACTTTTTTCAGTAACGAGTAATCAAACACGTTGTTATTTCAAATCCAGTAGTCAGACTTCAGTTACTTATCGAAATCACTTTGCATTAGTATTTTCTTTTGGAATTTAATTGTATTTACTCTGCGCGTCTTGTCAAGCGATTGCCATTTCTATGCGACAGTGTCAGCAGTGATAGAAACGCAAACAATGGAGGGAGATGCACATTTTGTTGGTGGAAAAACAGAAACCAAGTTGAGTTTCTGTCGCCAAGTCCAATTACTATAAGCGGCTTTGGGTGTGTTTTTTTTTTTTCTAAGTCGTTCACAAATTTAATGAGTTGCGGGTTGTGCTGTTGGGCTCGTTTTTGAATGTGAAGTTGCTCATTTGGACTTGGAAATAAGCAGAGACTCATAATAAACCCCAGAATGTGTCTGACATCCAGTTAGTTTTAGTCAGGCCTTCCAGGTCCATTTATTCCTGGATGATCCGTCCCGCTGTCTTTGTTAATGATAAGTTAATATATTTCCTGTCAATTTTTCCATTTTGCCACCTGATTGGAGCTTCCCTATTCATAATATCTGCACCCAAAATATCTTCTTAAAAACAATTGTACCACTAAATTTACTTCACAGTCAGCTTCTGAGCATGCACAATGTCTTCTTAATGCAATATGATATGGGACTTTGAAAAGGAACAGATCTGGTTGTTGAATTCACTCAGCCCTGTTATTTTGTATTTAAAAAAGCAGGTTTTTCTTACTTTAACAAGTCAAAAAAAAAAATTAAACTTATTAAAATATGCTACATTTGAAATTCCAACTCATATTTGCTGCATAGCTTCATCTAGCAACAATTTCTGAGTTCATTTTTTTAATGTCAGAGAATGTGGAGCAGAATCAAGAGTGAGAGGAGGGTCTGCTGAGCGTGGCTTAGTCCGGGTCTGCGGTCAATGCGCTTCTTACCGTCAGCCTGAGCAGCAGTGCTGTCGGTGTGGAGAGTCTGTCTGCTGCAGTGTGGGAGGGTATAGAAAATGTCTTAGGCAGCAACAAGCCAAAGGGTGGCATAAACCATGAGCCCTGTCACTGTCCCATCAACAGAAGAGGCCCTTGGGGCTGCCAGAGCCTAAAATACCTTTGCTGGACACAATGCCCGCCCCTCAGAAGCACTACATCCAGGTGGGCAGACGCAAAGGTAAAGGAGGAGTTCTATCATATCATACGCTGTCAGAACAGCATACATGCAGTGAGTACGCATGCCTGTGCATGCGCATTAAGAAGTCTGACCTTCAGAGGAGTTTTCAGTTCAGCATACATGACATGTTACGACAAAAATAAGTCAATAAATTGTTTTCAATGATAACTATATAGATATACTTGCATTATGGTGGTTTCAAAGTGTATTTAAAGTAGGGACTGTAGTCAACTACAACACAGGGCTGTGTAAAACTCGCCGTCCTGTTGTTTGATGATGGTCTGACTACGTAACCACTAAGTCAGGATGTCAAATAGTTGTTAATAGCAAAGTGTATGAGGATCTACATCATGATTCTATGTTGGTGATTAAATAAAATCATATGGTAATGAAACGTATACTTGTCTGACAGCTATAGCCGTCAGTTCGTGCTAAGCGTATGCCGACCTGACAGAACAGGGGCCTGACAGCACACATAGGACCACTGAATTATGCATAGGCAGATTTCACAGCTAAATCCAGCAGGCTGACTTTAGTCTGTTGTTGCCTGGCGACTGGTTCGGTAGTGTCACACATGGGAGGGTAGTTTGTGTCAGAAGCTAGAACAAGACTTCTGGTTTCCTTTTTCAAGGCTAGTCTGCTTGCATACTGCTTAACTAAATTTATGAGTGCTTAATTAAATCAAATGTGAAAGATAGTGAGCATTTGTTTCTTCCATTCTCTAACTGTTTTTACCAGTTTGTTTAGGTTTTCATATCTATAAGAACAATGTCATTACTGTTTACTGAAAGTTGTCACTTCACAAAACATCTGGTCTATTTCAACTTTTTATCAAGCTTTGAAACATCTGACTACTGATTCAAGATCTCTTCAGTCAGAAGAGATTTCTGTTACAAGTTGACAAAAAAAAAAAAAAAAAAACTGCCACATATTTCTACTAAGTGCATTTTAGAGAAAAAATGGGACTTTTCCATTGTTGTTTAGCATTTTGTAGCTAAATGCCACAACATGGAATTGTCCAAATGTCTTGGTATGCTGAAGCATTTAGAGTTCCTTTCACTGGAACTAAGAGACCAGCTTAGCTCCTGAAAAACAATCATACACTATGGTTCACCAAACTTTACACTTGGCACTACGTAATCAGAGACGTACCGTTAACCTGGCAACCACCAAACCCAGATTCGTCCATCAGATTGCCAGATGGAGAAGCATGATTCACCACTCCAGAGAAAGCACCTCCACTGCTATAGAGTCCAATGGTGGTGGCTTTACACCACTGCATCCAACGCTTTGCAATGCACTTGGTGATGTTTGGCTTGGATGTAGCTGGTTACCATGGAAGCCCATTCCATGAAGCTCTCTGTGACCTGTTCTTGAGCTATTCTGAAGGCCACATAAAGTTTGAAGGTTTGTAGTGACTGACTCTGCAGAAAGTTGGTGACCTCTTTGCACTATGTGCTTCAGCATCCACTGACCCGTCAGTTTATGTGACCTACCACTTGGCTGAGTTGCTGTCATTCCCAAACACTTCCATTTTCTTATAATACAGTTGAATGTTGACTGTGGAATATTTAGGAGTGAGGAAATTTCACCACTGGATTTGTTACACAGGTGGCATCCTATCACAGTTCCACACTGGAATTCACTGAGCTGCTGAGAGTTCAGTGAACCCTTCTGTTTGTAAAAACAGAAGGCAGATGAGATGGGGCTCACTCTCTCCTGCCATTTGTACATCTTTTGCTGTAAAAATAAAAACACTACACCTTTGTGAGCTCGCCCTCCCATGTGGACCAACTTCCATGAGAGACATTCTTCAGCTTATTAGAGGCAATTGTTGGCTGCCTGGAAACCACTGAGATGACTTCAGATGATTGTAAAACATGTAACTGCTTCTTTAGAAGCACCTAACCCTAAGCCTAGGTACTTCATTTTATACACCTGCGGCCATGGAAGTGATTGGAACACCTGATTCCCATTTTTTGGATGGGTGAGCAAATAATTTTGTCAATATATTGTACTTGGGAGCAAACTCATATATTTGGCACTTTCTAAAACAATGATGTGAAATTTAAGTCAAAATCGGTGTCATTCATTTCCAACAAAATGTAGACATGTTTTAATAATATATGAGAGTGATTGTCATTTGTGATGTCCCATTAATCAAAAGAAAGTGGCAGCGAAAAGTTTAGAATAATTATAATTCAGAAAGAAAAAATGAAGGAAAGTGAACATGAGCTGGGAAACCTCTGCTTTTTATAGCAGGAGAGCATTGTAAGCCATGTTCTAATTTTTCCTGAACCAAGTTCCTGTAAGACCCAGCAGACCCAACTGACTTACCCCTAACCCTACACCAGGAAGGCCCTTTTTCTGCATCTGTTTTGATAAGTTTAAACAACGACCCCGAAATCCATAATAAAGAAGCTCTTATCCTCTCTTCTCTTTTCACAGGAGTCAATTTGTGTGTGTTTTCCCTCATAGCCATGAAGCTTCAGATCACATGTTGAGGCACATTCCTGGGTGTTCCTCTCTCTCCTCTGGCCATTTTCAGTGAGAAATGTCAGCTTCATTATTTATGAGTGCTTAACTAAATCAAATGTGCATCTTTAAAACGCCCTAACCCCTCCTTCTCACTGCTCTCCTGGCATTTCCAAGCTCTCAGCACTGTGCTACCTTTGTCTGCTGGCAGCTCAGTGTCTCTGCATTGTTAAAACAGAACTTAAATGAACTACATCAATGTACAACACCACAGACTGGAGCTTGAAGATAACAATGTAAAAGTTGTACATCAAATCTAGCTTCAAACCAAGTTCACACAGCCCAAAATACTTATCATTAAACTAGTGTCTCGGAAGGTGCTACTGAATTGTTTTAAGATTTATTAATTTCTTTAAAGTTAGACAAACATAAAAAACTCAAAAACAATCATCACTAGAAAACTATAGGCTAACTACTGACTCTTTAAAACATGACAAAAGAAACTTTTACTTTAGTTGTGTGTCATCTCTGCATCAATCTTGTGTATTATCATGTTTTGCGAGTTGGATGTATTATTACAGTCTACATAGCCGATATCTGAGTGCTTCGGCATAAATACATTTATTTTGCTAGTGGCCTCTATTTTGTGTTTCAGTCAATATTTGGTCAAGAAAGCAACTTTAATAGCATGTGTCCACACAATTAGGGACCTATTTGCAGGAGTGGAACGATGCACCCAGCTCCCAATACAAGATGACACATAATATTGCTTTCACATAAATGGTACCAGATTTTTTGTAACATCATAATTACTCATGTTTTTATATTATCTTATAATAACACAGAATGTAGGTTATTGCTAACAAAAGAAAATATGTTGCAGACAAAATGCATGTTAGAGAGTCTGTAATAAGTGTTGAATAATTCAGTTAGTGTTTGAGTATTCCTTGAGTAGTTCTCATTGACTTTTTTTTTTTGCTTTTCCAGTTTTAAGGAAGTCCTAATGCCGATGAAACCCTGGCAAATGGTCCCTGTTTGTGTCTTTGCAAATAGATTAAATCCGTTTAGTATAAAATAATCCTGTTTAGTTTTATCTGGCTAAACATTCTACAATTTAAACGACCGGTAAGCAAATATAATCCTAACTCAACAGAAAATGTGAAACCAACTCTCAAGGAGAAGCAGATGCCAATTTTAGCAGCAAACAATTAGCGAGTATCATTTGTCTACAGAGGATGCAGAATGCTGGCACACAAACGGTTTAGAAGTGCCATTTCAATGCTTCTAGAACCACGCATTCATCGTCTTAAAGATGAACTAAATCGCAACACTTTGCCACCCGCTGTTGCAAATGGAGAACTTCCTTTGACTATTTCAGCAAAAACAAAAAATCAAATGTGAAATTCTATGATTGGGTTATTTGCTAGGCGTTAGAGACGCATTCTGCATCAGGTTTTTTGCAGTCGATTCTGAGGGCCAATCACTGCCGATCACCTGGACTGGCTGTTAATTTTTCACTTCATGCTACTATGCTAGTATAAATGCTATGTGATCTGGCAAAATTTTAAAATGATCTGACAATAAATTCACATAATTTAGACATGAAACATGCAAAATACTTGTAGGCACAATACAACAGCTTCTCAGTCAAAAGGACAACTGAAAAACCTGCAAGCAGTAATATAATATTTAACAGTAAGATTCTCAGTACCCTAAATTATACATGAGTCAAATAAATCTCACAACAATGCCTATGTCATGATGTCAAGTCAAAAAGGACACATACATTCAAAGTCAAATGCAGGTTGCATCAAAATACACAGTCCTGAGTTACTAAATCAAAACTTCCTGAGAACATGGCATTGTTTTGTGCTGGCTCTGATCTTTCTCACTGAGCTGAGGAATGCTGCAGAATGCCAGGAGGCAGAGGAGCTCGATTTTTTAAATATTTTTCAGAGATTATCTGTTTTATGGGACAGTGAAAGTTTTAAATATTTTGTTTAAGTTGTACAATTTTAAGCAGGCGTTCGGTGTGAGAGTTCACTGCCGGGTGGAGGTTGAACGGCTCTCCGTATCTGAAATATTACTACCAGTAGCACATAGTGGTGGATGAACAACGAGAGCAGAACCAGCATTTTACACCGCCAGCTTGTTGACTTAAATTATTTTTCAGGTTATTTGTTTAGCTTTCTGACCGTCATGCTAATCCAGGTGAGTGTTGGTAGTGTGTGCTGCTTTACCTACCGTCTGTTTGCTTTTTTTCCTCAGTGGTCCTCAATGTAGCCATCTTCTGTCAAGAGTTTGTTTTTTAAATGTTATATTAGACTCGTTGTGTTGATGCATTTTGAAGCCCTTCACCCCTGAATTTTCCGCCACAACTTGCAAACTTCCTCCATTCACTCTCAGAGTGTTGTAGTCTCTCACGACATTGCTTTGGATTTGCTGCTTGCGTGATTGCGCAGTGTGAAGAAAAGAGGAGATCAGCTGCACACGCACGTTGAGAAGTGAGATACAGGTGATCGGTTTTAGTGACCGTCAGCAAGAGACAGTGATAACCAATCATACACTTTTTTATGGAAATCACTTGATTATGATCGGCGGCCGATCGATCGGCACATCTCTACTAGCCACCCACATTGTACAAATGAAAGGAGTTCCAACAGTACACTATGTTCTTGTCAATATTGCCAACCTTCAACAGGACAAGGTGATGAGAGCTACAAATAGTCATGGAGAGCAGAAGCAAGTCATGTCAGTCTCATTCTAACTGCGTGTGCATGTGCTGTGTATTTGATGCGCTGTGGGGGGGCCCATTTTCCTCACACATATTACATTGTGGAGACCCACAGCTCCTTGAGGGGACTGAAATCTGGTCCCCACAAGGGGAAATTTCTTTTTGGATGTAGGGTTAGGTTTAGGACTAAGATGTGATTTGAGTTTTGTTTAGGGGTAGTGTTAGGGCTAGGCTGCATGGAAGTCAATAGAAAGTCCCCACAAAGATAGCGTGACAAACGTGTGCGTGCGTGTGTACGGCCAGGAGCCGGCCAGCTTCACGACAGGAAGCAGAGCAAGGGTCTCAGAGCAGAGCGAAACGATGAACTTGGAGCATGCGGGGCACTTTGCAAGATTAGGAAGGGGAGTGACACTGTCTAGCCTGCGTTAAAATAGAATAGGATATACTTTACTGATCCTCAAAGGGAAATTGCTTATTTGTTGAAAGCTACTCCATCATAGGTGATAAATACAAAGTTTGCATATATAAAAAATTCCCTTCTCACCCACCGAGGGTGGTTCTTATCCTCTGAGCTCGGGTCCTCTACCAGAGGCCTGGGAGCTTGAGGGTTCTGCAGTATCTTTGCTGTGCCTAGAACTGCACATTTCTGGACTGAGATGTCTGATGTTGTTCCTGGGATCTGTTGTAGCCACTGCTCCAGTTTGGGGGTGACTGCCCCGAGGGCCCCGATGACCACAGGCACCACTGTGGTCTTCACCTTCCAGGCCCTCTCCAGTTCCTCCCTGAGGCCCTGGTATTTCTCCAGTTTCTCCTGCTCCTTTTTCCTGATGTTGCAGTCACTCTGTATTGCTACATCCACCACAACGGCTTTCCTCTGTTGTTTATCCACTACGACAATGTCCAGTTGGTTCGACCTTACCATTTTGTCTGTCTGGATCTGGAAGTCCCACAGGATCTTAGCTCGGCCATTCTCCACCACCTTTGGGGGTGTTCCCCACTTTGATCTCGGGGCTTCCAGTCCATATTCTGCACAGATGTTTCTGTACACTATGCCTGCCACTTGGTTATGTCGTTCCATGTACTCTTTCCCTGCCAGTATTTTGCACCGTGTTGTTATGTGCTGGACTGTCTCAGGGGCCTCCTTGCACAACCTACACCTTGGGTCTTGTCTGGTGTGGTAGATCTGGGCCTCTACTGCTCTGGTGTTTATGGCCTGTTCCTGGGCGGCCAGGATGAGGGCCTCTGTGCTGTCCTTGAGTCCAGCTTTTTCCAGCCATTGGTAGGACTTTCTGATATCAGCCACTTCAGTTATTTGCCGGTGGTACATCCCATGTAGGGGTTTGTCCTCCCATGATGGTACCTCCAGCACATCAACTTCTGTTCCCCATTGTCTGAGACATTCACTGAGCACATTGTCTGGTGAGGCTTATATATATATTATATATATATATATATATATATATATATATATATATATATATATAATAGATTCAAAATGACTAGATATAAACAAATACATTTATAATAAATTATAAATTATTATGTGTTTGTAGGAATTAAATCCATCATCTGATATGAATAGATCACCAACAGCATGTAGCCAGAGGAGAGAAACAGGGACAAACATACACATGCATAAAAGAGCTGACTTACTTGCATTCCCCAGGGGTGCTGCAGGTCCCATGTAATGAGCTACATCCCTGTTTACAGATGGCTTTGAAAAAAGAAAACATAATTTTGAGTTATGAAAAATGTTCCTACTGATTACCTATTTTAATTCACAGAAAACCCCAATATTGCTCTGGAAATCTGAATTTGTGTCTTTGCTTGTGGGATGAAGTTGTTGTTTTTGCAGTGGATGGGAAACAAACTGTGAAAGAGTTGCGGGTGCTGTTCAACACTGACAGGAGTTTGGAAGCATTCTTCAGATTCTTGTAGAATCTGACACTACATGAACTCAGCCGCTGACCTTTTTCCAAAACGGCAAACAAGGAAGTCAGATCTGACTTTGGACGTGTGACCAATGACCTAAGGAAGCATTTCTGTGCAGTTCTTATTCTGGCCAGCTGTTCTACTTATGACTCTGCTCTCTTTTTCTCCCACTGCCTTTGAATTAAAAAAAAAAAAAAAAAAAAAAAAAAAAACCATCAACTCCTAATTGGGAAAACAAGAAAATTTAAATTAATTTATTTTTATGTTAAAATTTTGTTCATTGAACTGACTTGTGTCCAAAAATTTAGAAGTATGTTTTTAATTTGCAACTCTATTCCCTTTTAGTCTGTATTCTTCTGTATCTGCTCATCTTTTTTTTGTTTGTTTGTTTTTTTCCCTTCCAGGGGGGTTTGTATGCTGTAGTGTCCCTTTTATGAAAGTAGGCTGACAGGAAAGGGGGCAAGACATGCGGCAAATATCGTCTGATCCAGGAATTGAACCCGCGGTGGCCATGTCCAGGGCTCAGGGCCTCCAAGCATGGGTCGCGTTATCCCCTATGCCACCACAGCACGCCCTCTGCTCACCTGTTTTGCAATCCTCTCCATCCCAGCCTTCAATACAATGCCTCTTCCCAAAATGGTCACACACATAATGTCCAAAATAGTCGTCACGGGGACGACATACGTTGTTGCATCTCATGCCATAGTAGTGTTCATCACAGCGCACACGCATGGTGTATTTAATTGTGGCAATGACGCTTTTATGTTCTACTGGTTGCTTCCCCTCGCCAGGATTAATCTTCCCCTTGTAGATGCTTCGCTCAATCAGCAGCTCATCATCTGCAAACAACAAAAGTACAAAGAGATTAAAATAACATAATTTGTTAGATATGGAGGCGAATGACAATTTAATTCATTTTGTTTGAATGAAAAAAATATCCAAATTAGACATTACATCTGGTTATACTTGTTATATAGCAAATATAATGATTAAAATTGTTACAAATAGGTGAGTGTCATCTGCATAGAGGATTATTCTCTGATCTTGAAATACAAATGTAAAACTTTTAAAGGCCATAAACTGCCCCATAACAACAAAGCTGGCATTGAATAAACTATGCACTTTGTTTTGATTTTAAGAGGACATATCATGCAAAATCCACTTTTTTAACCTTTAAATACATCTTGTGTGTACTTTGAGTGTCTAGAAGTGCAATTAAAAAAAAAAAAAAAAAGTATTTTCTCTTTGTGCTGCATTGAGCACACCCGGTTTAAACCAGCTAAATCTTTGAATAATATTCAATTTAACAGGTCTGTGTGACTCCACCAAATGAATCCACAGAGCTTTGGAAAATGCCAGTTGTTAGTCCACATAAGAAGGAAGGATCTCCTATCAAACATCTCCATGCTTTACAAGAATGTAGAAGAAATAAGTGGAGGAAAAGGTGGAAGAGAATAGAAAAATGAAGGACACACAAACAGAGGGTGTAGCAGCAAGGCCTGTGTTAGCTTGATAACCAAAAAGCGTTTTCCTGCTCAGTAAAAGGCTTTTCTGCCCCCTCCTCCATCTTCCCCTCTCTCAGGATATTCGGCCCTGACTTCATCGGAGCCAAGAGGGAAATGATATGAAACGAGGGACAGGCAAGGAAGGGCAAAATAAGAAAGGCACTTTAGCTTGTTCTCAAGGAACAGAAACACCCATGACCCAGCAGGTTTGCTCCTGTTGCCCTTTTAGTCATTTCCGTTGAGTTTAGTTAATGCTGCAAGTTTTTTCATAGTTGCAATAATGTAATTTTCACTGACATAACTGCTCAAATGTCCACTGAACAATATCCAAACATAGAATATAAAGTAATGAAAGCTGCTTGTGACAATGCACTAATAACCAGGTTTTTAAACCTGAAACTATTATTTCTTCATTACATTATCCACAATACTACAAGTCTTTGAGTTCTGACCAAACTGTGCAAGAACACAGTAGCAAAGTAACTAACTAGACAACCCATCCAAAAGCCCAAAGTGTAATTTCACCTAAAATATCACAGATATTTTAGGTGAAAATATCACAGATATTTTAGGTCATAAACACAACCAGGTTTATGACCTGGTTGTGTTTTGCAAGTAGTGTGATGTGATGGTAACACTGCATCATTAGTTAGGAGACAAAGAAGTGGCAGCATCATGCTGTGGGGACGCTTTTCTTCAGCAGGCCAGAGTCGATGGGAAGGTGGACGGTGCTAAATCCAGGACAGTCTTGGAACAAAGCCTGTCAGACGCTGCAGAAGACTTGAGATTTAGGTGATTCTAAACATCCAGCCAGAACTACAACAGAGTGTTTTAGATTGGCGCCTCTTCGTATGATGATCTAGTCAAAGTCTAGACCTAAATTCAACCAAGAATTTGCTGTAAGACGTGGAATGTTTTTGTTCACGGAAACTATGGCAGTCATCTGGATTCATGGAGGCTGAAATGCCCATCACAGATTTTTTCAGATTTTCAGTTGTTAGACATTTTGAAAACCATATATCTTCATTCTTTCACATCAGTGTTGCACTACTTTATGCTAAGCGCTCATAAAATTTCTATTAATAACATGTAAATTTGCTGTAAGGTAGCTTGCATAGTCTCAGTGATGCTTCTTAAGCTAAAGTCTTGGAGTTCCAGTGTTTGTTTTATAATAGAAAAATGTGCATTTAGCCTTCACAGTCTTGCACAATGAGCCATAAGCACAAAATAGGAAAACAAAATTGCAGTAGATATACCCAAAAACTATTAATGACACTGATTTCCACATCAATTTCAGAAAGGTAGCTCACTTAACCACAAATTCTGTTTTATAGTGTGCAGAATGTGACACTGAGCTTGCATGCCTTTCCATGTTTAACATAATCAGTTCCTTCACAAAAAGCACAAAAAAAGCTATTTTTTCACTGTCCTGGTTTATTGAGTCTCACTGAGAATTAACACACTGCCACAGATTTCAGTTCCACACCCACCACCTGAAACACGGCTGTTCATCTCCAGCAATTAGATATAAAAATATAGACCAATCAAGAACTCCCTCTGAAGTGGAGGAGCCATACTGAGAGAGGCAGTTGTTACTAGGGAGAGCAGCCAGGGGGTTATTCAGGGGTTCTTAAGACCAGCTTACATAAACAGTGAGGAGCTCCAGATCTGAGCAGCTGATCATGTCAAGATCAGCACAATGAAACATGAAAAGGAACGTCTTTTTAAAAGCAGAGAGCAAAACGTCTTTAGGTCCTGGTGAAGGGCTTCGTTGGGGAGCTCCAGCTCTTTGGCCCCTGACTTCTTTTAAAATTGTTGTTTGAGTCAGAGATGAACCTTGACCTGGAGCCAAGGCCTTTACCTTCGCATAATGTTTCTCAACAGCTGAAGCTATTTCTCTGTCAGGCTATGTTGGCATTCAGAAACCAAGTGTGTAGAAAGGATCAAATTCAAGGCTGTATGTGTTCATTTCAGTTCAAACCACTCCACTGCTATCAATGACCAATATTTACCCTGTGTGCATAAAAATACGAAATAAACAGCTGAATGAATCACACCTTCTAATCTAATCACTATGAACCTTGATTGAATTTGCTCATTCAGGACCGTAACAACATGGGGTCTAACCTTTCATACTCTCTGTTATTTCTTACACCAGGTGTGACAGTTAGAATAATTCAGGGTGTACACCTGGAATGGAAAGCTCTGCCAAAGCATTACTCATGCAACAGTGAATCAGCAATGAAAACAGTTTGACTTCATTTTGTAAGAAATCTTCAGAGCAGCCATGTTTTAGAGAAGCCCTGTTTGAAGGTAACCTCAGTTCAAAAACAACTGGAAAGAAAATTAGCACAAGCACATTCTGCAAACATTTTATAATCAAGCACAGTGGTGGAAGGTTGATGATTTGGGCTTGCCATTTTGGTGATCCCACACAATTACAAATGTTAATGGACAACATCCATCCATCCATGCCCTACGGATAAAACTCATTTCGGCCCCTTGCATCATGACCCAAATCCCGTGACCATAGTTGATGTTAGGAACATAGATTGAGTGGTTAATCAAGAGCATTGCTTTTTGAGTCAGCTCTCGCTTCTCCACTACAGACTAGTACAGCATCTGCTTCACTGCAGACATTGCACCAATCTGTCTGTGGACAAGATCCCGAGATACTTAAATTCCTCCATTTGGGACAGGACACCCCCCTGACCCAGAGAAGGCACTCTACCCTTTTCCAGTTCAAGACCATGGCCTCGGATTTGGAGGCACTGATCCTGATCTCGGCCGCATCACAATCAGCTGTGAACCGCTCCAGTGAAAATTGTAGCTCACGACTAGATGAAGCCAGTAGGACCACATCATCTGCAAAAAGCAGAGATGCAATTCTAAGACCACCAAAATGGATCAACACATTGGCTGCTACCAATGGGCAACAGCTGCTTATATATTAAAGCTTTTGATATGTATATATAATTTCCAACTCATATATAAAAATTGATACTATTAACAATTTTCACTCTACAACTTTTATAATAGAACCATGTAGGATACTAAAAAATACTATTCATTAAGCCTTCATGTCTGTATTAAAGTTTTTTATTGACTTGACGTACTGCAATGGACTGGCAACCTGTCCAGAGTCTATCCTGCCTTTCACCCAATGACTTAACATTCAGATGTGTTTCAGGTTTAATGTGGTCATATATTCAAGCTTAGTCAGGTTTTTTTTTATTATTATTTGTTTGGTTTTGTCTTAATTACTTAAATATTATCAGCAGTCTGGCAGCATTAATCTGTCCCAAGCAGACATCTTACACACATTATGTAATGGAGCTGTATTCAACATGAATATGTAGGATAATGTCATCAGACCTGTGCTGGCAGAGAACTAGAGGATTCACGTTGGGCTTTGGGGCAAAACAAAACTTCACTGCAACGTCATTAGATACCTTTTCCTCTGCACACCTGGATAGATGAGAACTTTCTCTCTCTATAATTATGATACCACATCACTAATGTGGGCTCCACCTGCATATGTAAACTCGATTCTACAGGTTTCTACCTGCTCTCTGACGTTTGTCAAAAGCATTTCTGGAAAATGCAGGAATTCCCAGACAGAAGAGGTGGAAGTCTCTGCGAGCATAACTGCACGCAACAAGAAGGAAAGGATGTGGTTTAAATCCCCAAGATCCTTATTTAACTGAATAGTCACCCCTGATGGATGAAGCATCTCTACACAAAGTGGTTAAGCTTTCACATCCCTTTCATTTTTTTAGATTCTGTGACTTTACAACTTTAAGATTACATGTGTTTTATTGGGATTTTATATGACAGACCAACACAAAGTAATTAACAAATTGATAAGAAAAGGACCTCTGTTAAATACACAGTCACAGTGTGGTTTGTATTCAGCATTCTGATCGATACCTTGAACAGCGGATATCTTCGTTGTTCAAGCGAAGATATCAGGTATCGGATTGATACCTGATATCATTGATCAGGTATCAATCAGGTATCAATCTGATTGATACCTGATTGATACCTGATTGATACCTGATTGATACCTGATTGATACCTGGTCAATGATATCAGGTATCAATCAGATACCTGGAACTGCAGCCATTAGCAGCCATTAGCTGCAGTTCCAGTTGCAGCTAATGACAACTCATCATTCTACCAGAATGAAAGGTTTCCCATTCTACTTCATAAAAGCTCAAGGTCAGTCAGTCATATAGGATGGAAATCCTGGTCCTCCCAAAGAAAACATCCCCTCAGCAACCCATCTTCTCTAGGACAGTGTGGACAGAGTGATGTGCAGTGTAAGTTTTTCCACCACAAATAATGTTTTAATTATCCATCCATCCATCCATTTTCTTTACACCCTTGTCCCTAGTGGGGTCAGGATGGATGCTGGTGTCTATCTCCAGAGAATGTTTCGGGCGAGAGGCCGGGTACACCCTGGACTGGTCGCCAGTCCCTCACAGGGCAACACAGAGACATACAGTGTAAACAACTGTACACACATGCACCCACACACACACCTAGGCACTCATGTTTTTGGACTCTAGGAGGAAGCTGGAGTACCCAGAGAGAACCTACCATGCACAGGGAGAACATGCAAACTCCTGCTAACCCAGGACCTTCTTGCTGCAAGACAACAGTGCTACCAACTGTGCATTTAATATTTATTCATTGAATTTCAGTTTTGTTCTCTGTTCAGATCTTTTCCCACATGTCTGCTGCAGTATAAACTACAGTCAGCACTTCTTATAGCTTTCTTTCAACAATGGGTGAAAACCCTGCCGCGAAAGTCAGATATGTACAGTGCATGACAAATAGTGACAGGTACTTCACCTGAGCAATGCATCTCTGCAGTTCCTCCAGAGTTACCAAGAAACTGTTTCTCGGTCATCATGAGGTTGTTTGTTGTCTAATCTAACAGCTCTTACTAAATGTTTGCCTTCTGAAGGAAACTGGTTGGATGTTGTTTAGGGGAATTAGAGTAAGTTACAAATGCACGCCACACTTTTTCAACTTTTATTTGTTCCAAATTTTGAAATGATGTACCCTTTTACTTCCAATTCACCACTACACATCACGTAGTGCTCAATAAAACACACTCAGGTTTATGGTTGTAAAATGACAACCAGTGGAAGAGTTATGGGGTGTGTAGTGCTGACAGTGTCTGTACATGAACTGGGACATGCAGACCCTCAGTCATCAACATGCAATGTTTATGTGAAGGTGGTAGAGCATGTAAAGAGTGAGTCCGTGGCACAGCAGGCTGAGTCTGGGAGCAGCTGGAAGGTTAAGTAGGAATCAAACATCAAAGGAAGGAGCACATCGGGACAGAAGGGCCTGTGGACTGTAATTAATTGCTTAACGAGTTTCTGCTCGTG
The DNA here is from genome assembly GCA_010277075.1 of Poeciliopsis retropinna. Taxonomy (NCBI): domain Eukaryota; kingdom Metazoa; phylum Chordata; class Actinopteri; order Cyprinodontiformes; family Poeciliidae; genus Poeciliopsis; species Poeciliopsis retropinna. The sequence continues at coordinate 8,879,896 of VMRM01000028.1, forward strand.
CTAAAGACAGCATACAAACAGAGAGAAAAGAGGGAGAAGGTGACAGTGGAGCAAAATAATCTGTCTTTTACAAGTCAGAGCAGACTCTTAGAATGGCTCTTCATTTTCTTTGATTTAATGAACAGGAAGCATGTTGAGGCAGACCCTCTCTCTCTGCAGTGACACACCTCCCCTTATTCATCTCAGTTCACTTCAAGCGTTCATGTGAGAGGCAGTTCAAGCCTCCTGGCTTTCTCTCTGTCCACTTAAATCCTGATCTAAAGGTTTCTATTATACATCTGGCTCGAAAGTATATCACACCGAGTTCCTGAGAACAAGAAGAGATTTTAGCTAGATTCCTTGGGAAAATTTTTTTATGGTTTTGTTTTTACACAAAAAATGTTTCACATAACAACTATGTTTGAAAGGTAAGGTAATTTTATTTATCCATCTTATTCCTAGCCCCCATAAAGGTTTGCATGATTTATGGGTGCGACTTCTGCTGCAAACCGGAACCGCCATTTGTTTAAGTTAGCAACTCGCTAACTGCAATAGCCTACAATCCACAGTGATTGTAGGCTATAAAATATGTGGGAACACCAGCTATCACAGCTTAAATGTGGGAATATTGTTTTACCGTTACCTACAGCTATTGCAGGGAGGGATGGTGACTTGAAGAAATAACCCACACTAGCATATGTAGCTACTTCGCTGACTCAGTTGCTTTGAATGCAGATGCAGGTTTCTTCCGTTGGCTTTTTGTCCACACAATGAAAAGAGCACACATAAAGCATTTTGAGTTCTCTCTTCAAGTTTAGAATTTTTAACCAAATTCTTTTTGTTTTCTTATCCCTCGGTAGGCGATGAAAACTGTGTTGTTTTGGGAGAACATTCAAAACACACTTGCTGCAGCCACAAACTAAACCTGGCACAACAGTTACCCAAGCTCCGCAAGGGCAGACACTTTCCAGTGGCAAGTTACTCTCTATAACAGGTCAATGTGTGATTCGGTTTGGTTCTAGTAAAGTGGAGTAAAGTAGAACTACCATTATGTAGTTCTAGTGTTTTACACTGTCGGCACAAAACGGCAGCTCAAAACTCTGACCAGCTTCTCTGCTTTTCTCTTCTTTATTACTGTTCATTCTTCAGAGAAACAAGCCATTAGCAGCGCTGCTAACTCACATTACAAAACTTAACACTGTTCCTGTCGATCCCTGTGATTAAACTCATAATTACCATCCTCTGTACTGAGCAGCTCTCTGATAGCAGATGGCGTGTCCGTAAACAAGTTTTACTAAGTATTTTATTATATATGAGAAAAGAGAACCAACTTCTACCATGAATATAGACTTGGAAAAAACCCTACAATGAAGCCGGAAGCAGGGACACCGCCAGGAATCTTGGGCCCCATGACAAAAAATTCAATTGGGCTCCCCCCATGGAGCTGCTGTTACAATTTTTTGAGTCCATCTGACCAATCAAAAGAATCACAATTTTAAAGGCTTGCAACTGCCTTGTTTTCTTTGGTTCAATACTGATAACTAGTACAATATTTTACTGCTCATGAATTTTACGTGCAACAGTCCACATACAGTGTGCAAGTAGGTTGCTTACATTTTTTCTATTAGTTTTAGATACTGAAATGTCTCTCCCCATGAGCAACGGTCATAGGCAACGTGCAAAATATACATAAAGCAATCCAGACTTCTCAGAAAATGCTATGTAGCTGCATTTTATTCAAGCTGCAGTATATAACTTTAATAAAGTTATGTTATCTGTCACCATGTAGTGCCAGTTTGTTATGAGACAGATAATCTGTGAAAACAATTAATCTGCTCCACCTCCTCCCTGAACTATTATTACTGGCTAAAGTAATGCAACGTTCTGACCACAACAACCAATCAGAACTAGTAGGATGGTCTTAGCGCTGTCAATCAGTCTCATTCACTCGCTGCTAAATGTGCTAATGGTGGAAAAACAACTTATGATTACAGAAAAAATGTTTATCTGATGTCATTGGTATGCTAAATGGTCTACCCATCTCTGAAGCTCACTCTGAAGAAGCTTTAATGGCATGACTGTTTTTATGAAGATATTTTTGTTGCAAAAGTAATTATGGCTTGTAACTGAGAAGTTGAAATTACAGAGAAAAATCCCAGGTACTCACCATGAACAATTTTAAAGTTAACAAAATAAAGCCTCAAAAATGTCTCCTGGTCGTTGGTTCTTGAGCTACAAGAAGGACAATACTAATATACTTTACCAGATGCTTTGTTTAATTGGGAGTAAATGTTTTCACCACAAAACTACATTGTGGAAACTGTTGACATTAGCAAACACCTACTACAGTTTTGACATGAATCACATCCCTCAATTAGCCGTTCTTTTCCCAGCACGGGTGGAAAATTGAGATCAGAGGTGTTTTGTAAGCAGGATACAAACACAAAAAGAACAATTGCATGTGCATGCTGCAGGACACTAAAAACACACTTAGTAATTTTTAAGTAACAACAATCCCTCTATCTCAAGTTTTTCTACAGAAAGAAGCTGACAAGAGATTCAGACATCTCTAAGGTGTTTATCTTACAAATATATTTAGTTACAGCATCTAGAGCCACTGTCAAAAAAGAAAGTACACCACGTTAATTTCATATTTAACATTGTCAAAAACCACCCGAGATTTGATTTGACTCTTTTCAGATTTATGGGAGTAACAAATATACTCTTTCAGTCCTTACCAATACTTTTTAAATTGTGTGATAAGACAAACCAGCAAATTATCAAGTCTTTCAGTTCTGTGTAGAATCTGACATTTGTTTAACCAAGGTAACATCACATGGCTGCTTCTGCTGTTTTTTTCATTGTATCTTAAATTCTTCAATTAAAAACTTAGAACATTTTGATCAGAACAGGAAGACTCTTACCACTGCCATGTGTGTCGTTGTCCTTATCCCAAGCTTCCACTATCAAAGTGTAATCTTGCTGAAACAGAAAGAGGGGAGAAGAAAGGTTATTACAGTGCACACTAATACAAAAAATGTATGCATGAATGGTCCTACTGCCACTTCGGCATGTCCATTGTAAGATGCAGACATTTACATGGTGAATGGACTAAACCTACATAGATCGTTACACTAAAACCATAGTCAACAATATGCACAACTTAACACATTGATTGGTAGGCAACTAGGCATTTAGTGCCTTACCCAGGGCTCATTGACAAGTGACAGGAGGAATCAAACAGACAACCTTCCAATCACTCTATATCACAGTCATCCATGCCTTACTTGACATGCCTTAAACACAGACATTTTAGAAACTCTTAAATCGTCTCATGAATATTTTCATACACACATTCCATTGTAGGAATAATGGTGGGAAAAAAAGCTGTTGTTCCCACACTGCTGTCACTCATTAGCTTCCCTGTGCTCGGGGCTAGTTAACTAGTACTGCTACATAGCTAAAGACACAGCAAACATTCACCTGGAAACCAGCAACTGGTTTTCAAATGTTGCCTTACATATGAATCTTAAAAATTATTTTCATTTGAGGTAATAACTCAGGTTATTATCAGGCAAATATTGATAAATGTTAGACTCATTTCTTATTTTTTTTCTTCTGGTCACAGAAGCTATGATTTTTTTCTTTACTTATCATCAGTAGTGAGGGGTTCTTTTATTGGACAAGAATGCTATAATAGTAATAATTCCCCTTGTTATTTTGGCAAGTGTCAGGAAGAAGGTCATTTTTGAAAGAAAGTCTTGAGAAGTCCTGTTTGTGTTTTACCAGAAGCAGTGATGGGACAGCAAGTATGTAGAAGAAGCTGCTGTGAGCAGAGGAGACGTTTCATCAAACTGGAAAAATAACTAATAAGATCTGGAACTTTACAATTATGGGCTACTTCAAATTAGTAAAAATTTTGATGTGAATGTCTATGGTTAATCACTGATGACACAGTTATTTTTTTAATTCTATTTTTTAAGTACTATATAAATAAACACTGTCTACTGTTTATCTTCTGTCAAGAAGCCCAGCATGGCTGCACTCCATGCCCTACTTTTCAGAGGAGATGTAATCCATCAACAACTCAAACTCCAGATTGATTCAGGAGCACGGCTTTTTTTCCTTCCCCTTTATTTTCATCAGCATCTGCAAGCAAGTTGGAGATAGACCTTGAGTTCCTGGTTTACAGGAACTCAAGCAGCTCTGAGTTTCTGTGACCTAAGTCTGGTGCAGAAGGACTGAAGGCTGCAGGAGAAGTTAGAGCTGCTTGATTTTAGAGACATAGACCTAAATAAAAACCAGAAGTGTTACAAGCACATAGATTTGTGGTTGGAGAATCTCCATATGTTGAATAGAATCCTCAACCAAATATGTTTCATGATGTTGGAACTTGTTGCCTCAAGAACATCAAGCAGGCTGAAGAACTGAACATATTTGTACATAGAAAGATTAGGGGGAGAATTACTCAAACTAACGGGTGTCAGGTTTTGGTTAGAGTCAAGCCCGGACTCTCCAAAGCATTTTTATTTTCAGAAGAAACACATTGGTGAATGCACTATACACAGGTAGGGCAATCACACTCCTTGTTGTGGAGGCTGTAGCTCAGTGAAAGGGACACAAATATACCAATTCTCACTCTTAGTAAGAATTGATTAAAGAATCAGAGGAAGCACCAAATGGAAGAGTCTATTTAAAAGGAAACATTTGTTCAATTACGGGTCCAGTCATCACTGCAGTTCAATCAGACTGCAAGAGAGTGGGACAAAGCATGCCCCAAGATAACAGGAGGGCTGACAAATATTTGAAGTAAAATATCAGGCATGAGTCGTTTGACATAAGGTCAGCTGGTGAAGGTTGCCATTCAGATTTGCTGCTAATATTAAAACAGATGTGTAATTTGTAAGCAACCATAACTGAAAAAGTGTACATGATCATAATTTATATGTCATATGTTGTCACAGAGCCCAGGTCTAAAACCAATGCAGCTGCCACACAGCTGCTCTGCAGTTTGAACTGCTTGTCACATTTCAAGGTGTGTCTAAGTGTGTGTTTCTGACCACCATGATGGACAGTGACTGAGGAACAAAGAATCAAGTCCATGCTACCCACAATGCAATGGCTTTAAGAGTGAACACAGATAGATAGGAGATGAGGCATGCTAACACCTCACAACTAATCTGCAAAAGTCAGAGGGATTTAAGTTTAGATGGGGAGAAATCAACACACTCCTTACTGCCTTTACCTGTTTAATGAATAAATTACTGCTTTAAACTGAGCAGGACAAGCAAACAGCAACAACTGTATAGTCTGGAGCGGCTTCACATGCAGGAAGTTGGTTTATCACAGGTTAATAGATTATTGCCTCAGTGGAACTTCAACAGCAGAGAACTTAAAAGGACAGCTGTTTGATGAAAATCATTTAGACAAGCTAAATCACAGGCTTGGAATGTAGCAACCTTTAGATGTGCCTCTGCATTAGAACATCTTAATCTGTTACTATCTGGACTAGAACATGACTGCATGCTGAGGCAGTTAGTCTGCTGTTTGGGTCAGATGTGTTGGGCCAAGGACACATCTAAAGGTTGCAGCCTTCATGGTCTGGAGTTTCACTCCATGGAAGTCCACTGACCAGGCACAGATTTACTGTCTTTTAAGAAGACTTACACAACAGTCTTCTTATGCTGTTTTTCTTTAATCTGATTCAAAGAATAAGATCATGAATGTCATCAGTAGGAAAAGGAGTGGATGATCTATCATTCTTCAACTATCTCAGTCCAATGTATGAACGACAAATCACACAAGTTTGATCAAATTGAGTTTGCAAAGTCAATCATCTACATCTATGTCACGTACAATTAAAAGTCACAGATCAAGTGTAGCAACACTTGATCTGTTGCTAACATATGCAAAATATGTTAGCATTTACAGCAACTGTTTTGGATTTTAAAGATTGCAATTGTATTTTTTAAAGAGATTCCTGATCAGTTTCAAGGGTCCTGATCAGTAATGAGAAAAACATTGATGTTACAACAAGTTTAGTATCTTTTAAAAATTCTACAATATAGAAGAAACCACAAGTATTTTTAGCCTTTGAGTCTTAAGTATAGCTATATATGCAACCTATACTATGTGAAACATTCCGATTGAAAAGTACAGCTTGAGGGCACAACAACATTTCAGCTGCCATGCATTTTCTACATATGTTGATGATCCACACTGTGCTTGATATATTTAATGAATGTGTGTGACATATTTAGTCTTTCTGATTAGCAATAATGTGCAGTGAAAATGTGCAGGGTGATAGAAATAGTGATAGGATCCCATTATTTCTACTGGAATCAGTAGAAATCATGCGTGCACACCGAGTGGGTCCAATGAAGGAAGATGCCAATCATAAAATTATTCCACGTGTTCTTCTGCTGAAGCTGCTGACGTGATAAGAACCTGGGTGCCGCTCGGAAACCTACGGTATAATTACTGTATTGTTTTTACATCTAGGATAAATATTTCCCAAATGAGGTCTATTTTTTTTTTAACTAATTGTAGTTCCCTTTAACCAGCTAGCTGATGGTCACAAACCAATAAGTGACTGTCTGGGATCAATTCGCCTACAGGAATCATTTCACTCCTGTAGGACAAAGGACAAAGCTAGACTAAACCTCAGCTGTGAAGCTTATAGCACCACCAGAGATCCAACAGGTTTTCATCTGTTTGAAATAAGAGGAAGGAAAAAAGCAACTTGACAACTTGCACCTGTTAGTCTATTATCTTGAATAAAGCGTGTTGCTCCCGGCAGAGAGGAGATCGGATGGTTAATTTAGCACGTTATTAACAAAACAGACCCACCGCTCTTGATCCAGTCTCACTGCTTCTCCCTGAGGAGATCTTGCTACGCTAATCAAATACAATCTAATCAGGTCTTTATACGGTGCTGTAGAGTTGTGAGATGACCTAATTCACTTTTCTTACACCAAACCTGTAAAAAGCTCCAGGTCACACTTGGTAACAGAAGAATTCTGTGAATTAGTCTTTTACAGTGAGACCAACGTGTGTGTGAGATCACAGAGATTCTGGATTATTAAACCCTCGCACAACTGCTTGTTCCTGAGCCAGCGGATGTAATCACAAAGTCACAGTATGTATAGAGATAAAATCATTGTATAGCAGTTTTATTACCATCTCATCAAATCATCTGTACTCAGATCCTGCAAGACTGTACTGTGTCACAGTGCTGGGGAATACAGAACAAGGACCTGGAGCACATATACCCACCTGTCAGAAACACACCTCATGTCTAAATCTACTGTTTATCTTGTTGTACAACTACAACTATTGGGAAGCCAACTTCACAACTGACAGAGAGCCAAATTCAGAGAACAGTTCACTGAGGTGCTGCTAAGCAATGCCAAGACTGAGCTGAACTGGCATGACCACATGTATTTGGGCATGATATCAGTTTCTTTCAGTTTCTTTAAAGAAGCAAGATTGTAAAATCACAACAAAAACTTTACAAAAATATGAAATAACTGCTAATGCAGGATCGCTATTTAAAAGAGAAACCCTTAACTGGGTTTAAGTTGCACCAAAGCTGGCAGCATTAGGAAGTCACGAGTGACAAAAAATAATAAGAGCATGGTGCAGGACATGGAAGAGACAGAGGTGAGGTGTGTGGCTAGTGTGATACATGGATCCAAGTTAGAGGTAAACAGGCGTAAGGGAGCCTTCTTTTGGAGATTTATGTCGCTGCCTTTATGGTATGTATGTGTTTCACACATAAAACAGATAGGACTCCATCTTCTGTTTTGGTAACTTTATTTGCCCCACCCTTCACATAACTTTTTGGAATTGTTCTCTCTGGATCAGCCAAGCATCGATACACAGATCAAGAGTTACACGACTTTATCTATGCCACAGATACTACTTCTGCTAACAGTGACATAGTACAAAGATCAAATTCTGTAAAACTTCTGCGCCTCAACAAAAATAATCAGACATAATGTTTTAAATAATAAAATTCCACAGTCAAATAAAATATATAAACTGAATTAATAAAATGGCATTTTATCCATAACTCACAAAAAAATTGTAATAATCTAAATAAAATACTTCCAGGGTTAAACATATGTCTTTGAGACGTACATCAGCATCAATTAGATGTTTTTTAAAACACCATAAAAGTATGGCTAAGGATGACCCCCCGACCTTCCCAGTTGAACTGCTCTGATCTACTAAAACTCTATGGAAGAAAAACAACTGTTTAAGTTAGATTTATGACTCCCTCTGAGGTAAATGTACCGCTACTTTCGTACTGTGTTCATGATAATTTATGACATTTTTCGGTGCATGTTACCACTGCACTGAAATTCAAGTGCAACTCATTAAACGACACAGAATTACTTTAAACATTATTGTCGATCGTGTTATGCGAGACTACACTCAAAAAACTTTGTTCACAGTGGAGTTCCCAAGAACAAACTCTTTATAGATCATTATATTGTAGAATCTCTTTTTAATTTCCATGGTTTTGTTTGCAAGTAACAAAAATGTAAGATGTTTAATTTGACAGATGTCAAAGTGTGTCAACTTTGACAGATGACACACAGACTATAAAACCTAACTAGATTGAGTCTATTGATTTATTGACCAATACATAAAGCAGCTGCAAGTACAACATTCTGCCTACTGCTCTCTAAAGACATTACGGTATTGTAATGGCCCTCAAAATTTGTTCTTATGTAGCCATTCTTTATACTCTCATATTCTCTCTGTTTCTGTTATGGTGCCCAACTTCTCCGCCGTCTCTCTCGTCTCTAAAACTCAAATATCTCAGGATAAAAGCTGAAGAAAAAAGGTAATTGTTCTTCTTTAAGGTCATATCAGTTGCATAGTCAGGTAAAAACTGACATTCATGCCGTGGGGAATCCCCAAAAACATTTTGTCAACACTATTCAACCCGATAAAATGCAGGGGAAAATAATGTCATCTGGTAAGTGAAAGTTACATTGAAAAGTTAGCCAGTCTTTTCTAATTGAAAACAGTGTGCATGAAAAATAGAGTATTCTGCATATAGTGGGACTCCATAAAAATTTTTGATTGCAGATTCTCTTATTGATCAAACCCAATTTAATTAAAACTATATATTGGGGTATGGAGGAGGTGCAGGGGTAAAATGTATGACTCCTCCATGGAGGCCTCAGCCCCCCACATGGCTGTCGCAACACATCCTGTTGCTCTATGTGTTCCCACTCTGTCGCAACTGTTGATTCACTGTGAAATAAAGCCCACTAGAGCCAAAGAAATTTATTTACATGCACACACACATCCACATACACACACACGTTTGCATGGCTATCTTTGTGGGGACTTTCTATTGACTTCCAGTCATCTCTACAGCCTAAACCTTACCATTACCCTTATCCAAACCCTAACCAAAACTCAATTCACACCTCAGTCCTAAATCTAACCCCTGACCCCTTGTGGGTCAGGAAAATGGTCCAAACAAGGTATTACAAACATATATATATATATATATATATATATATATATATATATGTTTGTATATATATATATATATATATATATATATATATATATATATGGGTGTGTGTGTGTGTGAGTATGTATTACGATTTAAAAATTTTCTGCACCATCAGTGAGGTGTAGCTGTTGTACTACAAAGTCAAGAAGCAGCAAAGACAAAACTATATTGTCATGATGTTAGCAGCACAAACAGATTTGTGTACATTTAGTCATGTTTGAGTTAAAATAAGTTCATACTCTGTTAGAAATGTGTTTGTGTTATTGACAAATGGTTCTGTTCTGTTGTAAATACTAAAATGTTAAATTCAGGGTGGAACATTGCAGACATTTTAGGTCACAGCTGCACATTTCCTTAGACAGTATGATATTCTGTAATTCTGACCTGTGCTCAGAATTCTTCCACATGAAGAGCAATTTCAACAGTGGCCTACTGTTAAGGTTGAGGCATTCAGCAAGTTTAACACAGTGATGCAAGGTCACTGTTGTCGCTAAAGCTTAGGAAATAAGTAGCTGATGTAGGGCTACATTCAGGCTTTACTGTACATATCTATTTGAAAGGAAACTGTTTTCTCAGGAGGAATGCTAACTGATTTTTAGCAATATGGTGCCAATATGTAATATTCTAATGAATATAAAGGTATAACACTTATAAATTGTCCAGTACCAACTTCAGTATTAGTCATTTTCTCTATATTTAAAACAAAAGAAACAAACAAAAATGTAAAGTTTTGTATTACTGTATCTGAATTTAATAAAGTATTCTAACACCTTCAATAGAAAGTATTAACATAAATTAATTCTTCAAGTAATACTGCCTGATAGTCTCTCAGATGGAATTAATTTTGTAACAATAATAAAAGTCTGTTATATGGTGGCAGAGGCAATAATCCTCTTCACTATGATTGTTAAAGAGAAATAAAAGTCACCCAAAAATGAATTAACGTTAACAGTAGGCTAACTTTTTTCCCAATACTGGAGATCAAAAATGAAAAACAAATTAACTCTAACCCTAATGCATCGCTAACTGAATAATGTCTATTTCAGATAATAACAAATGAATGCAGCAAAGGTAGCAGATCACATAAGAAAAAGCAACAGGCACACTAACTGGACCTCCTCTGAGCAATATTTCCCAGATCCCAACCAAGAGTGAGAAGACGAAAAAATACTATGTTCTTATGAGCATGTCAGATGGATTTATCTATAATCTGCCAACTGACCTATTCCTCAACACTGGCCTCCAAAAAGACTAGGCTTGTTGTAAGTTCACTCATTATGGTTTCAGAAATGTGGGGATTACAGAAGTTTCTTTGTGATGGGGAGGTTGAGTAACACAGAGATTTTAGTCCTCCTTTGGTTTAGAAACTCTGATGAACCTTCACCCAATACTTTTTGTTTTCAAGACATTTGTGGCACTACTGGTCTTCATTTTCATTAATCACGACAGGAAATGGGCAAAGAGAGAAGGAACTCTTTCATACAAACATGAAAGAGGAGTCCTATGCAAAACCAATAAAACCAGCTAAGAAAAAAAAAATTGCTACATTTCTAATATAGCTTTCATTTTCAGGCAGAATTATCTTGCTTGTCCATTTCCGATTCGTTTAGAATCTCATCATCTGATGCAAGAAAGCAATCAAAGCTTTTTTGCATCACAATTATAGGTGCAGCCTACTCTATATATCTACTTCTTGTTGTCATCAAAATATCAATATGTGCAATATAACAACCACAAGGGACTGCCTACACTGAATATTTGATATAATACCACAATGTATACATTTTTCACCTAGTTGGAAGCAATCCTTAATGCTCATACCTGATGGATTTTTTTATGGCTGCCTCACTAAAATTAAAGTGATGGAGACATTTCATATTAGTCATTCATTTAATATTTTAGAAAGAAAAATGTCTGAAAATATGGATGATCAGAATTTCCATTGATAGTTTTTCAATTAATATTTTCTGTTTCATCCAGGTGTAAACAAATCCTGTCAGTAGTCAATGTCAAGTCGTTAGTAAGAAATAAGAAGCCACCATTTTGGTTTATTAAATAGTTGATAATCAGGGTCAACCCCGAACCACCAAACCTGTAATTTTTGTCTTAAAGTCTGATTGACATTACCATCAAACTGAAATTCATGCAAGGACCCAAAGCTACCATTAGATAAACCTAAAATACATACTGAGTTAACGTCATCAGTATTCAATCTGCTCGCAGAGCAGGACATTTATGTCTAGACTAGAGAATTAGTGCCTGACGTGGAACCATGAAGTAAGAACCACTCAACCTGTTCTGATATCACCTAAACAGGTATATTGTACAAATATTTTTAAAAATCTGGGTGAATAAAAACATACAGCTACATAGACAGATTTTATTGTCATTCAAATGTACATTTAAAAATTGAAATCAATTTTGTTGCAAGGCTCCAAAATAAATAAAGTATAAATATAAATACATACAATAAAAGATTAAATTAATGTGAGTTTAGTGGTCTTATGGCATGAGGCATGAAGCCGTTGTGGGATCTGGTTGTTCTGCATTTGAAACTGCTGAATCTTTTCCCAGAGGGCAGCAGGGAGAACAAAACATACTGAGAGGGGAAGGGTCTTTATGATTGGCTGAGCCCTGGACAGGCAGCGACTGTGAGCGGTGTCAAGGATGGAGGGAAGCTCACTCCTGATGATTCTCTCAGCTGTCCTCACCACTGTCTCTACACATGGTCAGTCAGAGGTGTTACATGCTCCAAACTATACAGAGATGCTGTCTGTCAGTTTGGTCTCTATTGTCCGTCTGCACTCCAAAACATTTGAGTTGTCTAAAGCTGCAAACTTTGCTGTGTGGCATTAGCTTAAACTGGTAGCAACAAACAAGCCACCGTCTTCTTAATTCACTATCTCTTGGTAATCCATAAAAACGTAAAAACCCATTATATTAGAAAGACAACAATGTGGATAGTATTGCTTTATTTGCGTTTGAAATATGACTTTGTCTTTTCTCGCTCTAATGGTAACTCAAAGCAGAAAACAAGAAAGCCACATTTCACTCATGTGAATGTGACATCAGCGCCGTATGTGCAAAGAATCAATTTCTGATAAATTATAAACAGTTTTACTTTGACTCCTCTTAACACAGCTACTTTCAGTCAGAAAATATGAATGCCTTCATGATTTAATTTGTGAAACTGAATAGTGGTCGTTACTCAGAGGATATAGATGAGATGTATTGGATTTCTGTGCGTGTTGGAAAGAGAAAATCATATGGCAAAGACAACACACCACATGGACAGATTTCACTCATGAAATCTTCCAAAACCTCTTGAGCTCAAACGGGAGTTCAGAGTAAAGAAACCTGATCAATGAGGAAGAAGCAAAGATAATAGTTTGTGGACTATTTTCAACAGAGGAGAAATTATACAAAAAGATGTATGATGTTCACCAGACATTCTGGATCATGGCAGTTGTTTTGTCTTCCGTGTCCGCTTTCTGTCACCTCGAGCTCTTATTGGCTACACATCGCAACAGGCTGTGTTCACGTTTGCCCTCGAGAAACACCCTGTGATGTTGGAGGTGCTCAACATGTTGAACACCTCCAATTTGAGATCAGATGCACATTTATTATTTTAATATATATAAAAAGACATAAAAGCTATCAAAAGTTAAAAAGCAAAAAACATTAAATGTACCAAGAAAAATACATAAAGTATAAATCAATCCAGAGCAGTCCAGACCAGCTTCTAATCAGACTAGATCACTCTTTACACACCATATACAGGTGGAATATCTCCTAAGATTGTTTTTAGAGCAATGGCGATAATAGAAGCATCCTTAAAATAGTTGGAATGGGAAATTGAGGTCAAAATCAGCATAATTATCTTGCCATATGAGCCAAGCATTTCAAATCCTGCACCTTTAAGCTAAAACAAAAGGCTATCATCCTTTATAACCTAAAGAGCCCACTACCAACACAGCATCATCACCAGAATTCAGAGAGGAATTGAAGGTGTTGCGATTTTGTTTTCTGTTTTTTTTAATCAACATATAGTTTTTGATTAAAATGCGATTCATTAATTACACATCCTGAAATTTAGTCAATTAAAAGTTCTATTCAAGTTCCACCACTTGTATTTATATAGTTTATGAAGTATTATTATTATTATTAATAACACTACAGCCTGGCACTCAATCTGCTTCAGTGCTAAGGCCTCCATTAGAAGAGGTTGCTGGCATTTGCACACAGCACTCTTCACCCTTCACAGTGGAAAGCGGCAACCCCCTGCATGCGGAGTGAGACAATGACCCAATAACAGACGCAGATTGAACCTGAGAGACTGAGAGGTAAAGGCATCCCCAGACAACATTCTCCAGGGATCTTCACTTGTTTGAGTAGTTGGTGTTATTGATATCCAGCTCCAGTGTCGCATACAACTTAGTGGTAATCCTATCTGCCTGCAGGGCCCCAACTTACTGCTTCCATCTTCCACTCCGCTGACAGCTGACCGTGAGGAGTGATGAATGGAGGAGTCGTGTAGCCAGCCGAGCACACAACCCTCATAACGTGTGATCAGACATGATCACACTGACTATACTTCACTGGCTCTTACTTTAGATATAAAGAAAGCTCAACCCAGTATCATATATTTAAAAATCATAAAAGTACTTTGTCAACAAAGTGTATTTAATAAAGGGTGTGCATACACACAGTTCTTGTATATACACACCTGCTGCTTATTTAATATTGACAAATTTAGAACTTTAACTTTACCTGACTCTGATAAAGGCATCTTTTCTCCGATAATATTACCTGTTTTTTTTCCTCACACTTCAATGTTTCAGATCATCAATCAAATGTTAATATCACACAAGCATAACCCAAGTTAAAACAAAAAGGAGTTTTCAAATGACGATTTCATCTATATGAAGGGAAAAAAGGCATCCAAAACAACCTGAATAATCCCCCTCCATGTGAAATAGTACATCAACTGTAACTAACCACAGGTCAAGAGCAACTGAGTTTAGTTTCATCAGACACACCGAGCCCTGATTACTGCCTGGCCTGTAGAATCAGGAAATCAATTAAACAGGACCTGTCTGACAACCTGAAGCCCACCTAATCTATATAAATTGAACAGATGAGAAACAAAGTTACTGACATTTATGATCCTCAAAACTAAGCCACTGAAATGTTTTTTGTTAACCCTTTCCAAACTGACAGCGAGGATCTTTATCCATAAAAGAATAAAACATGGAACAGTGGAAAACTTTCCCAAGAGTGGCCAGCCTACAGAGAAGAATCAAGAACAAAATCTATAGCTCTGCAGGCCACACTGCCACAGTGAAGGTCAGAGTTCATGATTCAATAAAAAAAGAACAGAGACACGCAAAAAGAGAACCACTGCTGGCCCAAAAGCACACAAAGATTTCTTTTACATTTACCTTAAAGATTTTGAGGAAAATATTATGTGGAGTGATGAGATAAAAGTGTCACTTCCTGGAAGATGTGTACCCCATTACTTCTGGTGAAGAACAACTCTAAAAAGAAAAATAATATCTTACCCAAAGTAAAACAAGGTTACAGTCTGCAGCTACTGTCCAGCTTCAGGAACTGAACAACTTGAGCTAACTGATTAATTCCGTGAGGATTTGGATTTTTTGTGTTTCTTCAGTTAACTGAGTCTCAGTGTTGTCCCGGCTACCCTTTGTTTGTCCCCAGCTGTTCCTTGTTTTCCCTGATTACCTTCCCTGTGTATTTAAACCCACTTGTGTCTCTTGTTCCCTGTTGGATCCTTGTCTAAGCTGTCGTGTCATGTGCCTAATGTCCCGTATTCCCAGTGTTACCACTGCCTGCTTTTTCCTTGCCTCATTGCTCATCTGTGACGCCTGGATTTCTGTTCACCTTTTGTTTATCATTAAAACAATAATTTTTCATCTCAACCTGGGTCCAGCCATGTCCATCCTCTCCACAAAACCTACAACTCATGACAAATTTTGCTCTCTAGTTCTAAGTCCTGAAGCAGAACAGCTGACTTGACTTGAATCAAAACAATAAGAATAGTAGGTCAAGTTGGTTTGGATCGATGTCTACTGTAGTAAACGTAATCAGAATATAAAAAACTGCTTGTTGAACTTACTCTACTTATCTTCACCAAAAACTACATTAGTCTGATGTAGTTTGGTTTGTAGGACAAACAATCCTTTGTGATCGTGATGTTGGCACTAATATTATTCTCTTCACAACACAGAATGCATTCAAAGTCCTGACTGAATATTGTATTAAGTCTTTTAAAGGAGGCTAAAAACTGTTTAGTCAGATAGCTTAGAGAATCAGTCATTAGAAGCTTTAGCAGTTTGTTTTGCAGCTGATTTACTGATTAACTCACTGAACCCTTCAGAACATAAAAACATTCCCTGATTACTGGGTTCATTCCCAATCTCATCCTCTGTTTTCCCTCCCATGTTGTTGGGCTCACAATGACTCGAAGTCATCAGCTATTATGGGAATCAAACGAATGACGTATCTTCCATGAAACCTCCCCTGATTAAGATCTCTTCGTGTGACAACAGTTTCTTGCAGCTCTGATTGCCAGTGCTGAACTAGTTTCCCACGCTGCCTCTCCAAGTAAGGAGCTAGAGCAGGTTTTGTTTGGCTTGCTGCTCTGTTTGGATGAGATAATACATTACCTGCCACTTTTTAATCAGAACCACTTTGGAAAAAAACATTAGTTTTCCCTCAATTAAACAGAGGAACCATCCCACTCCTCTGTCATCAGCAGCTGAAACTATGTATTGAGCTGCTGAACCAAGACACAATTGTGAGTATCAAAGTCCCGCCTTCATAGGAAAGATGTGGAGCTTTACCTCCAAAGCCCCCACACAGGAATGTGATGTGTCCAGACAGATAACTGATGATACACACCGAGGTGGCTCTTGCATCAGAGATGCCCTAGGTGAGCCCCCTAAAAAAAGCAAACACACACACCCAGTACTCTGGGAAAACCCAATGTATCATGATGCCTGACAGAAACATTAGAGGAGGAGCTGTCTACTCTTTGCCCATCTCTGTGAATGCTCAGACAGATAGATGGAAGTCAAATAGTCAGCAATATCTTCATTCATAGTGCATAAAGCAGGACGGCAAACATTTCCCATTGACTGAAAATGCCACTCAGCAACAGAAACCTTCCTGACCAATAGACAGATGTCTGACAACATGAAATAGACTAAAGGATCTCCAAAACCACAACAGCTGCCTGTGCCCCAGGTAGCTGAAGTGGTAAAGTCAAAAACACCAGTAATTAACTTATTCCAGAAAAACCTTTTTATGAATTTCTTAAGAAAATAAACTGAAATAATAACTTATGCTGTTTAATAATCTATCACATGATCAACTTACCGGCCATGAGAACTGGAAGGGAATGACAATCTTCCCAGTGTCGTGACTGCCTTTCTGGCTTCCTCTGAACTGGAAAGTATTCCCACCAATCACCTTAGTGATTTCTGACCCATAAGTGCATGGTCCGCCAATCTTCACCTCCTGCTGGTATTCCTTTAAGCACACCCTGAAGTAAGTATCACACTCGTCCAGGCCGCAGTCCCCGTCTGTCTGGCGGCCCTCCGAGTCGCAGCAGTCGCCGTTTAGGAGCTGACCTCTGGGGTTTTCCACCGAGATGAGTTGCAGCTCAAAGTAACCCGAAGACTGACACACCTGAGGGGCAAACAGAGAAGTGAAGAAGGCTAAAGCTGTTTGTCTCTACTGCAGGCTTTCAATGTGTGGTATGAACAGACAGAAGTCGTTTTCCCATGTGGTGTTCAGCCAATCAAAGCCAGAAATCCTATTTTTCTTTCGCTTAATCATAAAGTGCATCCAAACAAAGTATTTTCATCATCTTCAAGCTGTAAACACCTCTGTCAGGTTATTTGATGCACATTTATTTTGGTTCAGTACAACTCCAATACACATTAGAGATAACTGATTCAAGGTCAGAAAGGGGACAGTGAAGTAGTTCCTCCCTTTCCTGCTTGTTTAACCTACCCCTATCAAATGCATCACATTTCTTCAGCTTCAGGTTTTATGAACCACGCAAATAAAAATGGGATTACTCAGTATCAGAATCAGCATGTCATACCTCCAAGGATTAATCTACAAATGAATTGACAATTTCTAGATTATTTTGATGCGGTGCATCTGTAATAATTACATGTTAAAGTGGTTAGAAGCTCAACAAGCCATCCAGTTTTGTGTACTATGGCATTCCCATTAGGAAATTGTAATACTTAGAAATAGTGCAAACTGCCTGCATGTGTATTTGCGCTTAGTAGTATAAAATCTTCACCTATGCAAAATAATCTAAGTATATTTTTGTTACAGTGCTTAGCGGCATTTTATGAATTTGACCCATCAAAGTTTCTCTGATTGATCAGAAAATCCAAACATTTTCTCCTTTCAAATCAAACAATTTATGGACTATAACTGAATATGCACTTCTTTAATTATTTGCTTGAGTTTAATAAAAAGATCTGACAAATAGACAAATAGATAGTACAGATGAATTTCTATCCTCTATAAAAGGATAGAATTTGCTTTCTTTTCACAAAAGGAAACAAACATGTACAATTCTAGTTTTGCACATGTTTAAAACTAGAATTCTTTTCATTAAATAGTAAAATTCTCCTGTGACGTTGTGAATTTGTGAAGTATTTTGGTCTGTTGAGTTTGTTGTAAATGTGCTATTTAAATAAACTTTGACTTATTATAAGAGTTAAAATTGAAAAAGAAACTTAAGTATGATGATCAGATTTCTAATTTGTTATATGAATTTTGAATTATCTGAACAACATATTTCTTTGTTTCATTCATCAGAAAATCAAAGCTTTAAGAGTACAGAATGTTTCTTTCTGAACTGGCTTGCTAAATATCGATCCCAAATGTTTCCACCATCCAAACACACCCAACCCTTTGGAAGAGACATGAGGCTCCAACTGCTGTTTGAGTTTTTAACAATTACTAGTAAATAAAATAGCGATATGGGTTCTCGAAAGGAGCCCATTCTTAGTGAGTGGTGACCCTCAGTGATGCCAAACATCAACTTTGGGGATCACTGCACCACACTAACCTAGTTTCTCTGAAGTTGATTCCTGTAGCCTTTTGTTGGGGGAAAAGGTGCATTTTCCTAGTTCATGTCTTCTTAATTTTCAGCTTGCAAACTTTCTGCAGATACTGTACGGTCTGCCAGAGCTGCAGTTCAGTGCAATTTTTTGAGATGCAGTTCAGGTTGCAGCTGTGCAACTGACCTTTAGCCTTAAGAATTTTTTTTTTCACTGCCCCCAAAGAACAAACTTTAAAACTGACTAAAAAGAGATCAGACCTGTTAAAGTACTATTATTATTATTATTATCTGTTTATTTATTTTACCATTTGCTTATACAGAAAACTGGAGATTGCCCCACTAATTAGAGACATTTCAGACATGGATCATTACTTCACTAATTAAAAGTGACATGATTAAAAATAATACGCAGATCATGCTGCTGGGAAACATTTACATTCACTGAAGGGAGTACATTTAGAAATAATAGATCTGAGGTCAGCTCCAAATACATGATGGAGTTACAAAATATGGAAAACAATAAAACATGGAAAAAGCTGAATCAAAAGCAAACTTATCATCTTGCTTGGAGAGCAACCTGATCGAGTTCTCACCTCGGTGCATGCAGTCAGCAGGAAACACAGTATGAAGAAGCGATGCGCTTTCCCCGGGTTATTCCACATGTCTCCGTCCGATCAGAGTTAAGGATCATCAGGGAAAAGAAGCAGATATGTGCGCCTCAGAGGGGTCAGAGTAATGCTGGAGATGGAGGGAAAGCAGTACCCAGATTGTCGAGGGCGTGCAGGGCTGCAGGAGGAGAAGCACACCTCTGCCGCTGCTACCGCTGCTGTCTGAGCCGCGTGAGAAAGTAAGTCCGCCTCCCTCCGACGCTCCGCTCCGGGATCTGAGCAGCGGGACAGCGCGGCAGCAGCGCGTCTCTGCTGTCCAAAGCAGGAGCAGGGAGGCTGCTGTGACTGGCAGCTCAGCGAGCCAATCAGAGTCCAGCGAGGTGAACGTTTCTAGCTGAGAGCCAATTAGAAGGAGAAGCTCCGAAAGGGACTGTGATGGATTTATTGTTGAGAATCCTCTCTGATGCGTTGCTACCAGTATTTTAACGACCGTAAGCATGGAGTCGAGTTTCATTTATTTACAATATTAGACTTTTAGATTTTTCTTCCTTAAAACCTGAATGTAACAATATCTGCTTCTACTCTTATATTCTTATGACAAGAAGCTGACTAAAGGTTTATCCTCTAAATGAGGACCATAAATGATCAATTAACACATTCCTGCGTCCTTTTCAGAGTACGGCCGAAAGCGCCCTCTACTGACAGCTAACTGTGACAGCACAGTCTTGGAAATGAGACCGATGTGAATGGATTCACTAATATACACAGAAAAACAAAACGATGTTGGAATCTCATCAAAGTAGTTAAGAAAACTTAAATCAAATAATTACATTAAAACCAAATGTAAAAACGCACATGTTTAACAAAATGTACTACATTCCACCTTTAAGATAATCTGACTTGAAATAAACCATTACTAGAACTACAACTTTTTACAAATCAGTACAATATGAATAAACTGAAAAAGAAAGAACAGGCAGTGTTTACCTGTAATCTCTGCTCCATGAGCACCCGCTCATTATAGGTAGGATATGATACGTTGGTTTCCCACAATCAGATGAACTCTTAGACATATTTTAGAAGAAACTAAAATCTTTATAACCTTAAAACTAAAAAACTATTAGAAATGCCATATTTGTGTTTTCACAGTAAATCCAAGTTTTATAAATCATTTGTGTCCATCCTATATATAATGACAGAATGTGATATTTATTAAGCTGGCAAGTGATTAGCCCAAAGTTGGACTGTACAGTGGTTCATCATCTAGTTACTAAACTGGAGGTTGGAAGAATGCAGAACAACCAAAACGGTTCCAGGCTTAAAAAGTAAAACTACCGTTATGTCTTATCTGTTCACATATCTTAAAGAGATTGTGTTGTGCTTATTTATCTTTACTGTCCAGGATATATTCATGATAGCAGCGTGTAATGATTCAGCTGGAGAAAGTAAATCTGAAGAACCTTCAAGAAGCATTTGGAGTCTACAGCATGGCTGATGTTCACTCCATTTGTCACAACCATGATGAGTTCACAAGTGGTTTGCTAAATCCAGTTCATTTTCTTCTACAATGCACCATGTGACAAGATGAAAGAACAGCCTTGATCTTCATTTGTAGTTGCTGTAATTACATACAGTTGCAGAGGAAGGCTCCAGCTTCCTCTGGTCAGAAACAAGAGAAACAGAATCCATAATTACAATGAAATGCTACCACTTTGATGAAAGAGTGCCACTTTTAGCACAACTCATTTATCATTAAGCTGTAAATTAATAAAGTATTGAAATCTTTAATACATACTCTTTGTCCAAATGTGGCAGCGATCACAGCAGATGTAGAGAGATGAGTTTACCACCATCTTTGTTTAAAAAATACTAACATGTTGAATCATTTTAGAAGAACAGTAATTGTTTCTGAAGACCTACTAACACAAGACCTCGCTTGTGTTAGTAGAACTGTGATGACACTTTTTCTTTTGTTCATAGGGAAATCTGAGTTATTGACAGAAGCTCTGCTGCCTCCCAAAACAAGAAAAACATTTTAAAATCTTCTAAACAGCTAACAACAATGTAAAAATTGACAGTGTCCAAAAATAAATATTTCCCATTGTCTGTTAACCAGTATGAAGTGTCTTCAAAATGTATACGCCCCCTCGAATACTATATCCTTTTTATTGCTTTCACTACTGTCACCAAATTTGGCTTTTTTCAAATTGAAAACCGATTTTTCTCCAGTGCGTCTGTCAGATGTTTCTATAGTGGGTCTGTCACTTCCCACGAGTCTGTATGGAAAAAATGGGCATAAACAATAGACGGATGGATTAAGAATGGGATACCACTCAAAAGTCAGGAAAACAGAAAGTCATAATATTTATTAAAACTTTAGATTTCACATATCTATAAGATATAAAACAATAGCAGGAAATGTTCATATTTTGAAATGGTCTCATTGGTTTTAAGATGTATCAGCCCAGGATTTAGAAGAGTGTACCTGTTCCTTATCAGTTTAGTTATTGTGTTTCTCTGTGTGTTTACCCTGATAATACCAAATGAAGCTGAAGAGCTGAGAGACGATTATCTGTTCTCCACAAACTCAATACATGCCAAGGGCCAATGTCTGGGAGTCGAACACTTTGAAGGGAGCTCTAACATTTTTTGCACATCAGACGTACTGTATATTGCTGATTGACTTTAGACTAATGATCAGGGAGGCTCTGACTTAGTATGATATTTCACTGGTTCATCTAGGATGTCAACATTTATTCTATCAGTTAGAAAGGTTTGGATCAATCTACAAAAATCTGATCAGCACAATGGAACTGTGTTTGCTCACAGCCCTGAAGCCTTTCACCTATTTACACATTTTGGGATAATGTGGTAATACCCCTGTACAATCTTTCTGCAATCCCTCTGCAACTCCGAGGTAGCAAGTTTCAACAGACAAGAATTTAAAATAATACTAAGCAGTGTATTGTAAGTATTGCATCATGGAAGGTAAATGGTGAAAGATTTTAGTTACAGACATGACAGGCAGTCATTTTTGCTATCTTAAGAGGACTCTATAAAATCTGTTGCACATATTGGATGGAGAGAGTTTGGGAATATCATCAATTTTACAGTTTTTCTTGCTAAAGAGAAATATCCTGACATCATGATGCTGCCTCCGCCATGTGCCACCATGGGGACAGTGTGTTCAGGCCAGGGTGACATACAGAGCTTTTTTTGCACGTATGTCATACAGTTCAGTGTTCAGTGTAAAAACAGTTTATCAGTGAGCTAGAGCTCTTAGCTCAGCAATGATATTAGAAAATAGTGTTATAACTCCAGAATTTATTATTTTTTGGGGGTTATCTGTAGCTCTGTTCTGTTTATTTGTGCTACTCATAAATCCATCCTACCTTGTAGTAATGCGCAGGCACACATCGATGCTACGTCACATACTGCTTACTCAGCAAATTTCTCATAAATATGTCCTACCTGTGGGAGTTTTGTTTCATGTGTTTTATTTCACCGAAGATTATGGTAAGCTTTATTTAATTTATTTTATACTTGGCTTTCATTAAGCTGCTGTATTAATGTTTCTTGATGTTTTTACTTTACATGACAGGCAGCTTATAAATGGTTCAGTTTGCCGTCTGCAAAGTCTTTGCTACTGTAAACAAGTCATTGTTTGGCGGTTAATCAGGACAAAATGTGTTGTTTTTTGGGGGGCTATTTTGTCCCTATATTTTAAAATATTTTAGTTTAATTGCCCCGCCTCTCGTCCGGAACGCAGCTGGAGATGGGCACCAGCAACTCCCGACCCCATTAGGGAGAATGGGTAAAAAGAAAATGGATAGATGGATAGCTTAATTGCACTCTTTTTTATTATTAAACTTTGCTAAATAGATGTTAGCGATATGATGTGGGATTGAAGCTGTGTAATAGCCGTGTAATATTAGTGTACTTTAATCATATCCTATAATTTCAGGAACACAATGACCTGCGCAGTTCGGTGGACACATCACCGCAAAAAAGAATTGCGGTGATCTTTATTAGTCTGTGTTTAATTTTTGTTTGTTTGTTTTTTTGTTTAACCTTTGTATTTAAAATATTTTTTAGCAGGCAGGTTATTCTAGTAAACTTGACGGAAGCAGTTTCACTGACATAGATTTAGCTATCTACCTGTGCTAAGGCTAAGGTAGGAGAATTTGACGAGGTAGCACTGATAGTCAGATAGTCTTGTAAATATTACAGATTTATATGCGCAATCTGCAATATACAGATTGCTCTTGCATGTCAACGAAACAGATTTTTAAAATAAATGTGCCATCAGTGTTTTTGGCACATGTTTTCCCTGCTGAAAGGTGAAGGTCTCTGGAAATTCTGTAGTTGTGAACCCACTGGGAGTCCATATCACTGACTCAGAGGCCTTTAGGAATGCTCTATCCTTTCTGCGCGATAGTCTGCAGAAACTGAAGCCTGACGGCACTGCCCCTTATTTGCATTTAATTTTTCTTGATAACAACAGATGCACAAAGAAGAGTAAAAAAAAGAAGATGCTTCAAGAGATGCTTGTATAAGAAAAAGACAAGACAAAATATATACTATTCTTGACAAAAACGCATTTTTAAGAAAAATGAAAAAGAAAATAGACATTTCTTGACAAAACACGTGTAAAGACAAGAAAAAACAATATATATTTTTATGCTTCTATGTTTTATTATGTCAGCATTGGTCCTCACTGGAGGAATAAGATCCTAATTCCGTCTGAATGTAGAAGCTAGGAATCACAATTGGCCACGTCTGATCCAGTTGTGAGTGATTTCTATTTTAACATGGTATGCATGTCAGCCATTTACTGTTTCTATCTACTCTGTATCTCATTATTTTTTAAAATTCTGTAAGTTTCTACCCTGAAGTGGAATCACATCTATAGAAAGGCCACCAAGAGATAGCCTGAGAGGTGTGTGGGTTGACACAGGTGGGAAATGGCTGTTGCTGATAAAGCTAATAAATCTCCAGCATGGCTCCAGCATTATCAGATATACACACCTCTGGATTAAAGGAGCTGCACCTCCTGCTGCTGTTCTCACACTGACCTCAAGTCACAGGAAGTGAGAACTCACTTCCTGTTGAGGCTCTGAGTTTTGAGGACCCTGATACATACACCCAACATTCACTGGGAAAGTGAATGCTCTCCATCTGACTTCCAAACATCTTCGTTGCTCTTCTGTGCTGCCTGGACTTTATACTCAATGGATTTCCCCATTAAATCATTATACTCAGCTGCTGCCTCTTCCTCTCTGCTTTTGGGTCCAAGCCTCTATAACCACAAATCATGACAAAAACCCAAAACTGTCACTGACATAAGTTTAAATAATAAAGAAAAATGTACTGAAAATGAACTAGTAAAAATCCGGTTCATTTTGAACTGTGATTCAACAAAATAATTTTTAAAAATGAACTAATGCAGCAGGTCTAGACAAAAATGATACCTCTAGAAAAGATTAAAACTAATTCTGGAACATGTAGAACTGAAGTGTGTCCTCGAAGCATTACAGGTGTCTTCAAGCTTGTAATCAGTCAATGTCCCCAGTTAAAGGGTGACAGTAGCCACTGTGCTGCTTAGTGACATGTTGTGTACCACACATAACATGGAGCACATGAAGAAGAGTGAGTTGTCCCAGCAGGCCAGAATGAGAATTACAGATCATGTTAAAGGCAAGTTAATTTTAAAAATAACAACGTTGCTTAATTTGATAATATAGAGAAATCTTTTTATTTCTATGTTTCGTGTTTGTTGAAACTTTTAGAAAATTCTATAGATAAAAAGTTGTTTTTTGTGCTGATAATGCTGTCTCTAGTTATTTTCTGTTGTTTTAGTTGTCATGTTTCTTCAAGTCTAAGTTATTCTTTAGTGTTAGAATTGTTTCCTGTTTCCCTGTGTTTTTTCCCTGCTCTTCTGTCACTTTGTCTTTCTCCTCCTCAGCCTGGCTCCGCCTCCAACTGTGTGATTTAAATGACATATTCTGGCCAAAAATAACACAGAGGTTCTTTACTTATCAGAGTTGGTTTCTGATAAATAATACCATCCAGATGAAGTGATTGAAACTAAGCAGTTTATTTTTTACAGGTTTTGGTCCATAGATGACGACTTCTGTCTTGTTAGAATTCAAAAGAAGAAAGTTTGGTGTCATCGGAGGGTTTATGTCTTCAAATTATGTTTGTATTAAATCTGAATCTGAATAATTTCTTTTTCCTTACTGCTCTTGTAAAGTTACTCCCTACTGCAGCAGTAGAAGCACTGACATGTTACGGGCTAATTAAAGCAGACTTTCTGACTCCAAGAATTCCTTTGAGTCTGAACTTGTTAGCTTCAGTCTTTCTTTTTTCTCCTTAGGTTTGCATTTAGTTTGCTTTGACTTATTCTTTAACTTTACTTTGCACAACATCTTTGGTGGGAGGTGAGATGGGATGCGGGAGAAACTTCCCTCGCACCCACCATCACCACATTCATAACCCAGAACAAGTGTGTGCTTGACTGCATATTTGTGGAGGTGGGCATGTTTGCATTGGCTAATATTGTAGCTTTTGTACAGTGGGCGATACACCACCCCTAACAAATGTGCATGGAATAGACCCCTTGTAAAAGGTTTTGTTATAATGCAGCAAATTTACTTAAATTTGTTCTTTTTCAAGAAATACTGATTATCTGCATAATGTAAGCATCACTTCCATTTAGGCCTCTTTATCTTACTGTTGCCAGCAAAAATAGAAATGTTTTAGGAAATAATTGAGCTTTACTGTTTTCTAAAAAGGGGTCAAAGTAAACAACATACTTTTGCTGCTGATAGACACTGCTGTGAAAAAGTGCTGACCCTAAAACCTATTTAACTATTAGATAACAATAACCTGAGTAACAGTTTAATGGTTTTGGTCTTCTGATAATCCACGTGTGGTTTTCTTATTCTTAACTGTGTTTGTATTGCTGGTAAATGGTCTGTACTTTACCTCGTCCAGAGGACCCCGCAGTGCTTTACATTACTCACTCATCCATTCACACAGTGATGGTGGTGAGCTCCTGGATAGTAGTCACAGCTGCCCTGGTGCACACTGACAGAGCAAATGCTACCACTCACCGACGCCACCTGTTGGGCCGTCTGACCACCAGCAGCAGGAAAGTAGTGAAGAGTTTTTCCCATGGACACAAGGTAGATGGAGCATTTACAGGCTGGATTCCTAACACCACCATCAGCCATTGATTTTAGGGTTGTCTGTTAATGCCAGTCCTTTGTGTTGTTTGTAAATTTCTTCTCATGTTCCACTGACTGTATACTTGGCTTTAAACTAAGCAGTTAGGTTTAGTCTTAAGCTTTTGGAGAGTATGATCCTTTTGCTTAGTTTGCTGCATTTATTCCTTCACTCAGTTCCCTGCTTAGATTCTCACAGTGTTTCCAGGTCACTTAATAATACTGCTATAGAATTTAGGTTACCCTGGTTTCATTGTGTTTTTTTGTTTTTTTTTGTTCTGATCATGTCCCGTTTTCCTCCTTACGTATTCTGGAAGTTCCTTGTTAAAATCTCCTCATCTCCATGATTCTGATGTGTTTTTGCAGTTAGCTCCACCTCAACTACGGTGCAACAGTTTTCTCAACCAAAAAATGGCCTACTCTTAATCTGATCATTATCACTTCATCCCTTCTGTTTTCTCATTAATATTTCTAATTAATATTGACTTTTTTACTTTATATAATCTTCTTCCTTTCTTATCTTCATTCCACCTTTTTTTGCCATTTTCCATTTCTTTATGCTTAATAATTGATTTCCCCTCCCCTTTCCCAATAGGAATTTTAATCGTTATTGCCTGATCTAAAGCCCTTTTTGCTAATTTATCTGCCCTTTCATTGCCTTTTACACCTTCATGTGCTGGTACCCAACAAAACCAAATATCAATGCCACCCCTGTATAATCTAAATAAACAGTGCTGAATTACTAATACTAAATCTTTCCTATTATTTCCTTCTCCCTGATTACTTTCTATTACTTCTTTGGAATCTGTGCATAGCACCACTCTGTCTGGGCGAACCTCCTCTACCCACTGTAAGCTGATGATAGCTGCCACCATTTCTACTGTGAATATAGATAGTTGATCAGATAATCTTTTAGAAATGTATATTTTAAATCCTGGTATATATATTCCTATCCCCACACATCTTTTTAAATTCTTAGAACCATCTGAATATATTTTAAGGTAATTATAATATGAGTTTCTTAAATATACATCAGTCTTTACCCCTATTTCATTTAAATTCCAATAATTTTTCATTTTAAGAAGTCTCATGTCGACAGGAAAAATCCATGGAGGACTAACACTAATGGGATTAAATTGAGCTATTTCTTTATCTTCTAATCCATACATTTTAATCAATTTGTTTATGATCCATCCAAATCCATTACTCTGGGACTTTGAATATTTCCAGCAGTTCTGTAAAATTGTTGAAGTTACATTTTCTTCCTTATTACTTTTAATTTTCATCCAATATGCCAGAGCTAATTTTATTCTTCTCATTTCCAGTGGAGTCTCTCCAGTCTCTATTAAAAGAGCATTAATAGATGTCGTTTTCACTGCGCCTGCACATATATGTAAAGTCCTAGCTTTTAAAGAAACCCAAATGTAAGTGTGGTGAGACTGAGTGAACTATTGTATGTAGTGTGACTGAATATTACCACATTTGTGTGGCTGTAATAGCAGCCATCACAGTTTCCACATCCCAGTAGCCAGCTTCTGCAACCGAGGATCAGATCGCCAGGGTCCCGGCCCTCGGCCACCACTCATTCCATATTGCACCTGACCTTTGTCCCCTCCCGCAGGTGGTGAGCCCATGGGAAGGGGGACCCACATCGCCTCTTCGGGCTGCACTTTGTCTGATTCCTCACCTAGAACCTGTCTGCCTTGGGTGACCCGACTAAGGCCATGAATCCCCAGACAGCATAGGTCCTAGGATCACTGTGACACTCAAACACCTCCACCACGATAAGGTGGCAGCCCAGGAACGCTGCCACCTTATCACATTTACCCCCAATTTCACTTGCATAGCTTTGCTAGATTTCTCTGCCACATTGCAGACTGGTTCATACTAGGAAGACAGTTTTTATTGCACATTATATTTGTCTCCATAATCTTTAAGAAGATTTCTTGATCATTTTTCTCTTTTTTTTTGTATCCAGGCTTCTGAAATTTGGTGACCTGCTGCCTGCACAGAGAACTGTTCACTGCATTGTATTCAGATGTTATTAAAAAAAATATATCTCGCACACACATCTATTCTGATTCATTACGTCTGCACAACCTCCATTCAAGTGACAGTGCAGGGATGAAAAATACATATTGTTTCGTCATGCTGTATACTTCTGCATTTACAGCATGGTGGTGAACGATTGAGGTGTCCTTTCAAGGCAAAGCACACATTGTTTTCCTAACAATCCGCAGTCTGAAGCAGGAAGTCATATACAGGACATAAATACAATGATCAGCATGGCTGTGGCATGGTGACAATAGAACCGTGGCTCCACAGAGCAGTGGGAAAATGTTCCTGTGTGCTATCAGGAGCTCTGAGCACACACAAGTCTGCAAACACAGTGCAGAGACAGAGGGAGAAATAACCACATGCTGCTGAAGGGTAGCATTTATCATCAATGACACTTAGTTTTCAGTTGTCTGCATTTATGCAGGGGCTTATAAAGTGCAAAAACTAACAAAAAGCCAGGATATTTGACATGCAAAAGACATTCAAACCGTGAATCAGAACAAGAAGCAATGCCGAATTTCTCTTTGCTAACCTTGGCTCCTGAAGGAAGGATGTTCTGAGATTCAGGAATCCATAAAGCACAGAAGCTGTTTCCTGTTACACATGACCAAAGTGGATGCTTGCTCTGTGATCCAGTGGATCCAGGGCACACCTCCTCAGTCCACCATCAAAGACTAATGGATGAGGGGACAGTTCAACTATCAGAGTGTGGTCTTTTACCTTTGAAGCTTTCAAGTCATTCCAAGCATCACAAGGTGAAAAACAAAAACCAAGTAGCACCCAGGCTGACCTGCCATTGCTCTCTCTCTCTTCTAGACGGAGTGAACTATTCAATCAATCAATCAGTCAAATTTTATTTGTATTGCACATTTCAGCAGCAAGGCATTTCAAAGTGCTTTACATTATAACAAACACAAAAACACAAAGTCATGCAACATAGAATCAACAATGACAACATCACATTAAGTCAAGTTCCATCATTAAATTTGCAATTGATTACATTTCAAATCCAACTCTATAAACAGGTTGGTTTTTAGTCGAGATTGAAAGGAACTCAGTGTTTCAGCTGTTTTACAGTTTTCTGGAAGTTTCTTCCAAATTTGTGGTGCATAGATGCTGAATGCTGCTTCTCCTCTTTTGGTTCTGGTTCTGGGGATGCATAAAAGTATTTAAATCATGCATCATACTCCCTCCAATTTTTTAGATAGTGCTTTGTGTTGATTTACCATAAAAACTCCTATAAAATGCACTTCTGTTTGTGGAGTTTGACCAAATTTAAAGAATTGAAGCTCAAAGGGTACAAATGCTTTTTGAAAGAATAAAAAACATGAAACCTATGCATCCAGAATAAAGCTTGACTGTTGTAAAGGGCTGAGATGACCTTGACACAGAGCTGAACTGAAAAGGAAATGAGAAAAGAGTGAGGAAGGCAATCTAAAAGGAATGCCACTGGAATCCCCCGGAATATCCCCACATTCCCTCCCTCCTCCAATCCCCCACATCCCCCATCACTGTTCCTAAATCCATAAGAAGTTTTAACATGCTCCACAATGGACAAGGGGAGCTATTCTGTGACCATAATGCAAGGAAACGCTACCTCAATGCAAAAAATGTCAGGACTACAGAGGCCTCCAGCCCTGAAAACAATCGGCTAGGAAGTTGAGGCAGGTGCCCACCTCCTGTGAAAATATCCTAACGCAACATAAAAGGGAAGGACTGGGTGTGTCTGTCTGTCGACAGCAGCACCAGGGCAATTAAACCATAAAGTCTCAACTGCCTGCACCACAAATCACTGCACAGCTGCAACCCACAGATGCTGACAGGCAAAACACGCATATCATTGGACAGGGCAAAACTGGGAATTTAGTCCCAAACCATATGGACACATGCTTGTTGCTTTGTGATAAGGAAGTTGAAATGCGGATTCAGGAACTGACACAACCTACCTGTGCTCCAGTTGTGTGAAAAAATTATTGAATTTGCTCTGCGACCACCAGACTGGGTGTGCCTGGTAGCACAGCATTTTATACATTGACAATCATGGGGGGATGGTTTTATTCTAGGAGGTGAAAGTAAAACCTCGAACCCAACTCGAATGAAGTCGGGATGTTGTGTAAAACAAAAATAAAATCAGAGCGCAATGCTTTGCAAATCCTTTTCAACCATTCAGTTGAATTCACTACAAATGTATTTGTTTGTTTGTTTTCAACAAATACATTTTGATATTTTGCAGATATGCACTAATTTGGATTATGATGCCTGAAACATGCTCAAACATGTGAAAAAGGGCTAAGTTTACCTTTGTTACATCACTTTTTTCCACTCAAGCATTTGTGGATTGATTAAGTTAATTGTTAAAGCTACAAAGATGGAATTCCTTCCCATTCTTGTTTGATTACAACTTCAGGTGTTCAGTAGTCCAAGGTTTCCATTGTTGCATTTTACATTTTATAATGTTTCACACATTTTCAATTGGAGACAGATCTGGTCTTCAGTTCTGCTAATATGTGCCCTCTTTTACTACGAAGTCACACTGTTGTCCTGCTGGAATAAGCAGGGATGTTTCTGAAAAAGGTTTATGATGACGTATTGGTATCGTCATCAATAAGTCCTCCCTGCACACGTTCATGTCTCTCCTCAGAACTCACCTGTTCAGACTAGAATACCTCTCTTGACTTTACCAACATCACACCACGAACACTGATTTCTATTTCATGTGTTCTTCTCCTTGTAGCAACTTTACATCTTTGTACACAATGTCTTCAGATTTACATTGCTTTTATTTAACCCTCTCCAGGCAGATGTTGCAGAAAATATCAGATTTTTCCTGCAACTACAACTTAATTTGAGCCTGAGAGGGTTAAGGCACTGTAAGGTTTGAGGCCAACTTATTAAAATCTACCAGGCTTAAAAATGACCAAGGCAGCAAAAAAATGTACACCAAAAAGAATATAATACACACCAAAAAGAATATAATACATGCCAAACAGTTCTGGAGAACTTGACAGCACTTAGGAGGTGATTCAGCTGTTGGATTCAAGTGTGTTGGACCAGGGAGACATCTAAGAGTTGCAGGACACTGGCCCTCGAGGACCAGTTAGAGAAACTCTCCAGTATCCTTTACAAAGTTCCAAAGTGGACAACACATTCTATGAGGTCATCCAACCTTGGTAATGAGTGAGCATTAAAGTCTGATTGAGCATTTAGCATTCTAAAATCAATGCAAAAATGGATACTTCCACCCTTCTTAATTATCAAAACTACAGGGTTGCTCCATGGTGTCATCACCACTTGATGACACCATGCTTCAACATTACCTTGATTTCCTCTTTAAGTGCAGAAGACATCTTTTGGAGTGATACATTCACTGTCAGATATCAGACGTTGGAGGTAGTAAAATCATTTTCTGACCTGGCTCAAAGGATCTGTGTCCATTTTGCCATACCAGGTCTGTTGCAGATTAACTTTCTCCTTCTCGTAAGATTGGTTGTCTCCTCCACCTTCTCTCTCATTTTGAAAATGTAGCTGATATTTGTTGACTGATCCTTCTTACCAACCCAGTAGTCTTAAATAACATCCAGAAGGCCATGAAATAGACCAAAGCCTGTGATAGAAATGTGAAAATATTAAAGGTGCTTGAATACTTGAACAAGATATTGTACATTGTTTTTTATTATTATCACTATTATTTTTATATCTATGAAACACGAAGAGTAAAAACCTTTTTTGTTCATGAAGGTATAAAATCCAAATACTGTGTGATTTTAAGAGTTCATGGGTGTGACATTGTGTGTTTATCAGTGGGCAGATCACAGGAGGAACCAGCAGTATTGTTAATGAATAGCCATTTTATGTTTCAATGAGTGACAGACGGGAACTGGAAATACATGATCTCTGCTTTCTTAGGAAGGTGCAGCAAGGTGGGCCTGGGTGGGTTTTACTTCAGGAAATAATTATTTCTCCTGCAAGATCTAAATCAGGTGTACCAGGCTTCCAGCCACAACAATGCAGTGTTGAAAATGGGAGTATGCTAAGTTATATTCCACCCAAGGGCGGCCCTGGTCCAGGGTGAAAGAACTTCCAGCTGGTGGGCCTGATAAGCACCTGACAGATAACACAAAAGGATTACCTGACAAATGCTAAATGCAATTTTCAAATGATGATTAACTGTGAACTTTTTGGTTCACTATCCACACGCAGGCTTAATTACAGCGTGGCACATAGAATCCACAAGTTATTTAAATAGAACCAGTGTGAAGTAGGCTTACGTTCTACTGCCTCAGAACGTAGGCACAATTCAACAGTAAAACAGAGAGACCACTCTACCATGGATAATGCTCATCACTCTGTGAAAAGTTCTGACTAAAGTTAAAAAAATAAGCTTTTTTAATGTGTCTGTCTTATTACATCTGGAGTAAAACTAACAAAGAAAAAAATGACAGTAAATCCTGAATTAATCTGATGGTGATGCAGTGGTCTGACCTGAAACAAATCATGCTTAAGTTTGTCTGAATTGAAACAAATAGCAAAGCAAAGTTGTTCAAAACATGTCTCTAATGAGATGATATATCACCTCTCAAGTCGGGAAAACACATCCATCATTTGCATTCAGCTTTGTAATAGCAAAAGTTACACAAAGCAGGGCTTTTTAAGATTCCAATTTTTAACAGTATCCTCCTGAGCAACCGATCTTCATTAGCACGTGAAGGGAATTTTGCCCTCATATTTGAGGTAGTGTGGGGTCATGACCATCTCCTATGTCTCCCAGGTCCTGATTATAGAGGTAAACTTGAAAAGCTAAAGACAGGGACACATGCCTGGACATGAGCAAGTCCAACTCTTTGACTCTGTGATCAAAGCAAACACCTGTAACTGAACCCCACTTAGTAAGCTTCCTGGTAGGTCACAAGTGCTCAAAGATGTTGAACCATGTTTTAGTTGTAATCAATAGAAAACTTGAGGTTTCAATAAAAGATTTTTGAATTGAATTTGAATCCCTCATTTAGCTGTGAAATGTCGCATTTCATATTGAACTAATTAATACAAGACGTGATTTGTTCATGTTTCTATAAATGTCTGATAGGCACACTTATCACACGCAAGAACAAAGTTTGATGCTCAGGACAGAGGACCTGGAATTCCAACCAGACACAATGGAAAAGGAAACATTTTATTGAGAATGAATGTATGGGACAGGCTACCACCAGCAACAGCACCAGAACCACTGAGGACAGAGAAACAGGTTAGTGGCTTGTATTCTTGGAGTCAAATGGCTCAATAAGAAAAGTCACTAACCTTCTCTAAGTGTTGTGGTATATAGTCATGAAGTGACAGGTGTCATGAAGTGTCATTTAGTAAATAATGACACTTTTAATAAGAAAGTGCTTTAAATGTTTATTAGAAGTCCATTAAAAGTGCCAGCTTTGCAGTATTTTGACAATAATGACACTTTAACGCAAAGTTGGCACTTTTAATGAACTTTTAATCCAACTTTTAAAGTAACTTTGCATTGAACGTGTCATTATTTGCCAAATGACACTTCATGACAACAGTCATAGACATTCATAAAGACTCCTTCATGTTCATGACAGTGTCATGTCAGTCTTATGCACACCCCATCAAATAAAGTGTTACCAAAATGGTAATATATTGAAAGCACAATGTAATTAATTTCACCTGGAAAGTGTGTTGTAATTACTCCTTCTGTGTTCTGGCAGCCTGATGTATTTGCAGTGCTGCAGTGTGTATGAACCATGTAATGTACAAAGTGACAAAGCAGAATAATAAAAGACATTAAGTAACTAAAAAATGTACTTCATTAGCAATAATAATAAACCAAAAGTGTAATTGTAGCATTCTGTAATTGATAGGTAATTTCTGTTTACCTAAATAAAAAGAACCACAGACAACGTTAATTTCAATCAATTCTTCTGCAGCAGGAGAAGACATAGAAAAGCTACTTCTTCCAGCACAAAGGGCAGCGTGTTCTGCCCTTTGGTTTCAGAGCTGGTCTTTTATTGAATGAAAGAAAGGGGGCTCCCCTGATAAGGAAACCGGGGAGCACAGAAAGTAAACAGAGACAGTTTTACAACTAAAGAGTATCTCAGCCTAAAGAGAATTATGACCATCTGTTAGAACATGTTTAAGGTTAAAGAAAGGTTAGCTATGTCTCACACACTTTCACAAATTAACCTTAAAAACTTATGTAAGAATCATAAGAAACTTACTAATTCTATCAGTAATCACACTACAAATATATAAAATATGTAATGCCAATATACTTAAAATACATCCTAAATATATTTTAAATGTAATTCAATCACAAAAATAGTATACTCAAAATATACTAATCAAGCACGTTTATATTACATAAAAAGCAATATACTTAAAATACACTAAATTTAACTTCAATTGACCAAAAAAGTACATTGAAGTAGACTTATTACACTTTAAATTGTGCTTTAATGCTATTATTTAAATACACTAAGCACAAAATTAGTTGTTCCAAAATGTCACACTTTAAGCTAACTAATCCTAAGTGAATTTGAAGTATACTCATGATTAGTCTGACTTAAAGTATGTCAAGTATGCTGAAATTTAATATACATAGGATATTTATTTTTCACAAGGGGGCCTCACTGAGTTAACTTGGGGAATGTCATCTGTCCGACGCGTGTATCAATCTACTGGCCACTTTTTTGTTCTGTCGCAATTATTGATTTATTCCATTTTTATTATCATGCTTCAAACTTTACAGGGACTGCACACAGACTGACCAGGCCAAACCATGCACAAGTGCCAACGATCAATGGTACTACAACACGCTCAATAGAAACTATGCCTCCCCCTCGCACACGCCTGCTGGCTTCATTCACATACAGCCAGCAGGCCAGTAACCTTCCTATTCATACTTGGTGACAGTCACGCCCACATCGACACATCCACCATCCAGGAGCCGCATGCTCCTGTTATATCAATAATTACTTATTACATATGGCTCTTAGAACTTCAGTGAAAACATGTTTTTAACTCATTGGTGTAAAAATCTGATTGAAATTCGATTTATTCACTGCATGTTCATGTCTGTGTGAGGGGGAGATGGAACTGCGCATGAAAACGGCCCTTAAACCATCAGACTAACAGCTTAGTAAAGACACAATGAAACTGGCAGATGAACAGGGGAGGCAAGAATAAGCTTTGCTTCAGCATATTCCTTTTTTGGTAAACTGTGGGTTATTTATTGTTGTTTTTTTTTTTTCTTTGTTGTTTCTTGTTATTGATGTGGACAAATTATCAAAATAAAGTGATTGAATGATAAAGTGATTGATTGATTGATTGTGATTGATTGATTGATTGATTGATTGATTGATTGATTGATTGATTGATTACCCTGCGATAATAACTCCAAAATAGTTCAAATAGTTTAGATGTATTTTTATTTCTTTCCTTCAGATATTTTACAAAGAGATATTAACATTCATGGAAAAACCTTACATACTCTTGTATTAAGGGTATGTAAGGTTTCTCTCCCCCTCCTCCACATGTTGTGCTCACACTGTAAAGGATCACAATAGACAGTAACACGCACTGGGAACAAACAAATACCTAGTTTATGCACAATGAACTTAATTTTGCTGGGGCCTCAGATGATGATAAAACAAAGTAACACTGGTCATCAAAATTGATGCTTGCTACTTATCCCCAATTATGCTAAAGAAAATAAAGGTCACATTTTGCATATTCAAACCTTTTCCTTGCTGGAAGTTTGGTGATGAAAACATGAACAGACTGCAAACATTTCAGAATTAGAGTTCACATAATTTAATGACCCCCAGGGGCAAATTCTTGTGTTGCAGATGAACCCATTAGAAGAACATGAAAAAAAAACATGTAAAATATGGCATGTAAAATATGCCAATAACAAAACTAAAAAATATACCTGTATATCAAAAATCTCACATCAAGACAGGCTACTGTCAAGTCAAGTCCTGAGCCTGAAATTTAGAACTTTAGAATTTTATTTTAACAATGTTTCAATTCAATATTAGATTTACATAACAGATCATGTTTTCTTTATGCAATCTGCGTTTATCTCAAATAATGATAAAACATGTGTGACTGAACTTACAAAGTATAAAAAGAAGTAGTTCTAAAATTGCACCTCTGTTCTGTACAGTTCAACTAATCTTAGCTGCAAGAGCAGTTTCCCTTTAAACTTTAATCTTCCAGGTTAAGCATTCCATGAAAAATGCTAAATTATAACTTTATGTTCAAACTCAGTGCAGTGAAAAATATATTTATTCTCAATATGGTTTACAATAGAACTGTAGACTATAGACACATCTAAATACTGAAAAGCTTCTGGAACGTTCCTTGAAGTCAAAACTATTGGTGTTCTTTCTTAGGTTGAGGTTTTACACAGTCGAGTCTTGGAGGTCGACTGGTATTTCCTTTGACCTCACTGTTTGGCTTCTGCTCTAACTGTCAGCTACTTCATTCCAAAGTCATGTCACCTCAATTTACCACAGTGGGACAGTTATGAAAATGTAGAAACATCTGAAGGATGATCAGTGCAGACAAGATGCAGCTGAGTAATAAAAAACATTGTGACTGCTCATTTAGATGTGATTTGTTTTTAACGGAAATTTACTTTTGTATAATGTTATTATGTGTTATGTGTAAAATGTTTTGTGGACAAACTAATTTAATCCATTTTGTCAGAAATCTCAAGTCAAGACATGCTTGAGTCTTCTGGCATAACGTAATGAAATGGGAGACTGAAGTGAAGGTGTGTATTTTCAGCATGTGTTCCGTCTTTAAAGCTGAAACACCGTGCTGTTCCATCTTTAACAGTCAGACTGCACTGACTGATTTTCTGAACTCTGAATTTGGATCCTGACTGTTTAAAAAAACATTTTTGTTTCATTGTTTGTTACTGTTTATATGATTTACTCTCAATAGAATGTGAAGAATATCTAAATTAATTTCAAATTAGACTAAATTAGACTACTTTCAGATTAGACTAAAGTCTCGCTGAAGAACAGCTGTTGGGAGACAGGTGTCCGTGTTTGCAGAGGTGGGCTGACAGTGTTCTTGAAGGAACACTTGGACACATTCATGAAAACAAACAAAGAACTACAGTCCCTGTGCTTCTGTTGCCTGCTTGTGACCACTTGCAGAACTGCATGCCAGTTCTCCTCTGATATCTGACATGTATGAATGAATAATAGATCAGAAACTTTAGCTGCCTGAAACTTTACCCTTTAGTCCAGTAAAGGCGGCACGCCAACAGCCTCAGCCAACAAAATATATGTGACCACCACAGAATATCCATTCACTGTGACCACTGATGAGTAAAAGCTGTGTTATTACTGCCAAAGAAACACTGTAGGCTTAACATGAACATTCAAGTGACTGGCGGCATAACTGAGACCTCAGTGTGTCTCCAGTTGCTCCAGAGACACAGCTGTGAAGGCAGACTGATATCTCGAATGTGTTTTGCTTCTTAATCTTCAGATTTGAACTGGGTGGTTCTGTAGCACTCTAACATATCTGTCCCCAGCTGTTCCGGCTCATATATTCTAATTTATGCCTCAGTATGGACACAAATGGAGAGCCCTGCCAAAATATTCATGCTATTTCTTCACATAAAAGCCACAAGTTCCAGTATAATTTATTTGGATTTTATGTTACAGATCAACACAAAGTATTAGACAACTATGAAGTGAAACTTTTCCATTTGTTTGAAAAATGGGCTCTCAGCTGCTGTGAAATGATTGCTTCCTGGAGGAGTGGACAATGTCGAAATTTTAAATTTTATTTAGTTGCTAATGTTTGCCTATGATGTATGCAATGTACCAGTTCAATGTGCATTACATATGTCACAAACTTACTGAAAATTGCT
This sequence comes from Poeciliopsis retropinna, assembly GCA_010277075.1. Lineage (NCBI taxonomy): Eukaryota > Metazoa > Chordata > Actinopteri > Cyprinodontiformes > Poeciliidae > Poeciliopsis > Poeciliopsis retropinna. The sequence goes on from VMRM01000028.1 coordinate 8,918,324, forward strand.
TGAGCTGTAAACAACCATCCTCCACTGGGAAGAGAGATGTGCCAGTCCAAATGAGGTGGCTTTGTTTACTTCCTCCACTGCCATTGGTAAAACTACAAGCAGACTAACTCAAAAACAGCACAGAAATGTCATTATTCACAAAAGCTTCTTCTGTTTGCAGATTGGCCTAGTAGTTGAAAGTCTTGTGGACAAATGGAAGAAAGTCCAGATGGTATGAGGGTTATGTTGTGGATGTATATGCTGAGCGAGTCATCTTTCCAGAGAGGATCTTTGGTGGAGAGCTTCAGCAATCTGCACAGCTGGAAACTGTCAGCCTCATCAGGGCGCTGAGGATATAAGCAGCTACAGAACCATCACTTGGTGCTCAGTCATTAATGTTTACCCAACGTCTTTCTGGTCTCCTCTCATAGTGTCTTGTAGTTTGTTTTTCCCTTGCTTACCTGAAAACTGAATTATTCTTTTCTGCCACTCTGACATCAGTCCTCACTGGTTTTCCTCAGGCAATCATCAACTCTGTTTCACCTCCTGTGGATTCTTCCTGGAAGCTCACCTGTCTGTCTGCTCCTCTGCCTCAGACTCTTCGTCTTGCTTCATCGGATCTCTGGTGTCACTACCACCTTTGCACTCACCTCTGGAATACTCAATCATCCCGCCATCTACACCAAATTTGAAGAATCCCAAGCCCATTTTATTGCAAGTTGTTCTTTTTCCCCCTGGTCAAACAACGTTTTACTTAAGAAAAGGACAAGTTTAAATATAAATCTCCTATACCACACAACTAAGCCCAAAAATGATCTCACTTGCTTCTGTGTTTTGGATCTGGGGATTGCTTCAAGTTGTGGCTTTATTTGTCCATGGCCAGCAAGTAGTAGTAGTCTTGTGGTAGTCCAGATATTTGACTTCTTCTTGTGCCCACACACACTTGCTCACATTCAGAGTGAGACGAGCATTCTGGATCTTTGCCATCACAACCTTTAGATGTTGTAGGTGATCCTCCCAAGTCTCACTGTAGATCACAACATCATCCAGGTAGGCAGCTGTAAACTTTGAACAATTATTAAGGATAATATCCAACAACCTTTGAAAGGTGCTTCATGAAGACCAAAGGGTAGAACAGTATAATGGAATAAGCCCATTCCTGGAATCTGAAAGGCTGTGTATTCTTTACAGGATGGATCTAAAGGCACTTACCAGTAACCTTTACATAGATCTAAGTTTGTGATGCATTTGGTCTTCCTCGGTTTTTCCAGTAGCTTGTCAATGCGTGGCATAGGATAAGAATCAAAACAAGAAATGCTGTTTCACTTTCTTAAGTCAGAACAAAAGCGAAGTTGAGCTGAGTCTTTCTTAGGAACAAGCACAATGGGATTTGACCACTTGCTTCTTGATGGCTCTCACTCCCATTTCCAGCATTGTCTGGACCTCCCCTCTCAGCGGTTCCACCATTTGTTCTGGAATCCTGTAAGGCTTAAGATGAACAGGTATTGTATATTTCAAAGTTACATCAGTTCTCCCAGGTATATCTGTAAACAGAGAAGGAAAAGATTGCTTAATCTTACCCAACGGTTGCCACTGATCATGGGTCAGATGCTTTGGAACCTCCTCAGATTTGGCCAATTCTTTGCATGGACTCATTTCAGCTTCTCCATCCTTCATCATTGAAGCTTCAGGCTGAATGTCTTGTACCATCAGGATCTGCTTCACATCCATTTCTGGAACATTCCTTTCATGATACTCATTTAAAGATTTAGATGGAGCAGTTGCTTTGACTTTTGTTTTTTACAGATAATTTCATAAGTCATCTGCTCTTCTAACCACACTGTAGGGTCCTGCCATTTAGCTAACAACTTCCTCGATCCACTGGGCAAAAGTCTAAGGCAAAGTGATTTGGGTAAATAGCTTTAATTTGATTACTGGATTTGAAATAGTAACACATTAGATTACTCGTTACAGAAAATAGTGGTCCGACAGAACTGGTTGTATAAATTTCATCCAGAAGTTGACTTTTCTTACTTGTAACATTTTCTCTGCAGTAACAAAAAACAAAAGTAGGCCTACTCCAGTAACTACATATAAATTATAAAATCAAACAACCACACTTAAATTGCGAATAATTTACCTGCTGTGACCTGAACGCAGTCTCACAGCTTCCTCCATGTCTGCATGAACCTCAGTTTTATTAAATATCTCAGGGTTTTGATGTTCATGAGGATCATGAATCTGCACTTAGCAACCACTCTGAGCAAGCACCAACTTCAGAGTAAGATTTGACATCATGAAACATTTCTCTAACTGAAGTAATTAGACGTTGCAAGACTTTTTGAATGAGTTGTTTCCTGATGCAACAAGCACTTACTTCAGCCAGTACCTCAGCTTTACCTTTAATCTTTCGTTTAAGTTAAAACTACATTTAGTAAAAAAAAAAATAATAAAAATGTCATTGTCCTCACTGAAAAACAGGTACAGAACAACATGCTTTTAATTGAACCGCTATTGTTAATATTGTAGGAGCAGTCATTTCTTCGGTGTGAAGTGCTTAAATTCCTCAATCCTCAGTGAAAGAATGTTGTTTGTTTGGTGTGAGGTATGGCGTGTCCAATTTATCTAGCGTAGCAATGAGACTGTGACTGTGATTTCTTCAAGAGGCCCTTTTTAACCTGAATTACATAATCCTGGCTCCTCCTGAGCCTGGTTTGGTCTTTGTGAAATGGATAAAGCCAGGATGAAGTGATACCGTGATGTCAATCTTGGCTTTATCTTTTATTTTGGGTTTTGTAAGCCTATTTTTGTGAAATAGCCCCCTGGGGTGCCTGAGCCTTACAGTGCAAGCAGGCATTTCTTAGATTTTTATTTTAAAAACCTTTTGAAGTACCATGTACCGTTTAATTTCGACTTCACGATTAAGCCACCCTTTATGTTGATCCGTCACATAAAGTTCTAATAAAATACTCAAAATGCAAAGCAGCAAAATGTCAAGCCTTCCCCTTATTTGCACCCCTAAACCTACATAAGTAAAAGTGATTAACATCGACACATGAAGCTGTTTTGTTGATGTTCTCATGTATAAACAGTTTCTAGCTTTCCATAGACAACAAGAAAACCGTGTGACTGTGTTTTATCTATTTCATTTCTACACAAGCTTAATAAACTAAAAAATATATATTTACTGCTTGGGGCATCTGCAACCTTTCTTTGACCACAGCACCCTCTGCAGGAAAAACAAAAAACTACTTCACTTTCTGTAATCGAAAGAAAATATTTTCAAATCTCTATATTGTTTCGCAGATAAATTTGCCTCGCATGTCTTGAGCATGTATAACTTGAAACATTAAAATGTTTCAAGAACATTTTAATGTTCTTGAAAGTAAAAAAGTGTAGTGCATTATGGTGACCTGGAAATTGAACAGAGGGAATCTATAAAGCAACATATATACACAGGGCTTTTATATTCAACTGACTGTCAGTGAATCTAAATATAATATAGTCAGTATTACGTATTGTGCTTAATGAACTGAGCAGACAAAGACTAAAAACAAACGACTAAAAAACAAACTAGTGTAACCAAAACATCTGTAAATGTTATGGTGAGTTTTAAATGGATGACCTAAACACAGAGAACCTGCAAGGAAACTTTAATAAGGACAGCAAAAGATGACTTTCTGAGCAGGATGTTGTATAAGCAGACAATACAACAGAACCAGTGAGAAGTGATTAGGATAAGAAAGCTTAAACACAGAGGGAGAGGAGGAAGAGACAAAAGAACTAGAAGAATTTATCAGGAAGGACTGTCAGACAGCACAGAGAGAATGGAGTAGAGAAATGAGATGAATAAAACTGTGCAGGGAAAGAAACTGAGGAAAGGTGAAACATGGAGCAGATGGAATGGAGCTAAAAATGTAAAAAGCACTGAAACACAAAAACACTGATCTAATGAATCAGAGGGCTGTTTTCACAAACCCAGAATAGCAGAGTAAGATGGAATCTTCCAGACATGCTGCCTGAATTAAGCAGTGGATCATTTCCACAGTAGCGCATAAAACATATGACAGTGCCATTGTTTGTGTTTTATTGGTGTTTTTAATTATTGTTCCTGATACATGTTCATTTATATTTTGTAAATCTACAAAAAATTCTTTGGCCATATTTTGAAAACAAAAAATGCCTCTGGTTCATGAAGAAGAGCAAGATTTAAAGAATCCTCTGACTGAAAACTGTTGTATAATTATCTGATGAAGAGGATGCTCAAGTCATTGTACAGATAACCTGTGTGTTGTCATGGTATTTGGTAGAAAACATTTGTAAGTAAGTGAGTTTGGTACAACTTCTAATTAGGAAAATCTAATTTGTTTCTCATTATTTTCTTACTTTAACGGTATTTAGAATGTTAAAAATATTTCAGAAAGTGAAACAACAAAAGATGAACATATAAAAAATGCATTAAAGTACTGAACACTCACAAGAAAATAAACTAAAAGCAAAAATAATATGATATAAAAGGGACATTTGAAGATTAATGTCAGATGATCTAATCTATGTGGACAGTGACTAACAAAACACCAATCAGCAGACTAGTGATAATCTGTCAAATTCACACAGATTAGTGAACATTCAAAGAAAACCTGTGAATCTCCAGTTTCCAGTAAATTTGTCAATCCAGCTCAAAGAAGGAATGTATGATGGAAGTGGTGTGCTCCATGTCTACATAAAAAGAAATTCCTCATCTTCAGAATCAGAAAGCAAACAACCTGTTGTATAAATATTGTCATTGTATTAACCTAAGACATACATTAACTCTCTGCTCTTCCTCTACCATCATGTGTTCCTCAAATTCTGAGGAAGACATGCCTCATGTGCTTCCCCTTAAAGCATTGTCATTGTTGGCTACTTCAAGCAGCTTGTTTTAAACGAATAAAATACAGATCCTCCAGGATTGTTCTGATTCTTTTTCATCAAGGAAGCAGTGGTAAGTACAATTTTCTTTGATCGAAGCAACACAGGTGATTTCATCTCCTTTCACCAGAGGGCACAATTAATCCACTTTGCACTCTCCCAGTCTCACACAAACTTGCATTTCAGTAGTTTGAGTAGAAGAGTTCGTCTTGGTCTGCAGATGACAGCAATGTTTTGTTTCCCACAATATTTATTTCATGTTTTTCTCAATTGTTTACACACATTTTCTGAAAACATGCTTCATATTTGCAGAACTTTACATCCAAACCAAAAACCACACACAGTGGGCAAAACCCTTCAATACTACACAGTGATTCTTGAGAAGAGAGACAAAACAGGTCCTATGGATAAAGCACAAAATTTGAATAAAATACACACAAATTTTTTATTTTTTTTCAAATATCTGAGTAAACTAACCCGGGCCATGTGAGCACAACAATGTATGGTTTCCTGGTGTTTGCTGAACATTTTTTATTTTAAACTTTGTAGTAGGTGGATGGTGTCTGTAAAATCCCTTGACCTGGAGAGGAACTCAATACATTATAAAAGTTCAAAACAAATGAAGGAATACTAATATATTATGACAATTAAGTATAAGTATTCAAATAAATAATTATAAAAGTATCAACAAATTTAATTAAAAATCATTTTTATATATTTTCCAACTCAAGTGAAATATGTCCCACGTTTTTGTCAACACCGTCAGACATAAAAAGAACGTTAAAAAAAATAGGCATTATTGGGGGGCATCAGACCAGAACCTCATCAGACCAGGACCTCTTCCTTTCTCTTCCTTTGCTAAGAGGTCTAGGCAGCTCTGGATAGCTTATGTTATTTTTAGTTTTTTCTTCTGTTTTATTCCTAAGTTGCTCACCACAACCGTGATGTGTCAATACCCTACCTGTCAATTTACAAAACTTTGATGAAGTTTTGTAAATTTAGCCGATGTAAGATTTGTAAATTAATAATTTAGCTAAATATAATAATTTAGCTAAATAAATCAGTCTGGCTGCCCTCAGTTTCTTCCTCCATGTTGTTCAGACACCGGATCCATGGTGATGACGAGGGGGGCAGATCTGTACCCTCTAACTATCAAATTATAGGCAAGAATATTTTTTATACACTGATTTGTGAATAAAAACGTAGGTCTGATGTTGACCTTAGAAAAACTGTTTCTATTTATATTTTCATAATTGTCCTCGCAATAGCGGGAAAAAACCCGCCTGGCCCCTAAACACAGAAATGCTTCGACTGCAGAGAAACTTCTGACTCTAACTTAATCATTCTGCTAAAAGCCCGGTTCTACAGGCAGTCTGAGTCAGTCCCACCGACAGATGGAAAGAATATAAGTCTTTATATCAGGCATCGTGGTATAAGACACGGTACCACTTGGTACCACCTGGTCCCACCTGCTGTCTGTTCGCGCAGCTTTCTACCAGGCGGGTTAAAGCTGCAGCTGACGGGATCTGGGCTGGAGGTGAGCGGCTGTAAATAGAAGTTACTGCAGAACCTCAAGTATTAAAGGAAGATTCGGCCCAAAGCATTAAGAGTTCACAAAATATAATACCAGAGAAAATACTGGCGCAATAATTAGAACCGCAGCATAAAGCCAAACTTGCCACAATTAAATGAATCAAAATGTCTTCAAAGCATCGGGGCCACCGGGGCATTCCAGTTAGATTCCAGGTAGATTCCAGAGATGCACATCTCAGCAGCTCTTCATGCAGGACCGGCCCAAGGTAATATGGGGCCTTAAACAGAGCTCCCTGACCCCCAAAACCCTTCTTACAAAGAACCTCAGCATTACTAACACTGTTTCGATGTAGATAAAGTGAAGTCTTTAGGTTTCTTTGTTAGGTGTATGTATAAAGCAAACAAACTTGGAAACAACAAAGGGAAATAATTTGAGAAATTCCAGAAATTCATAATGATGCTAAAGAGAACTGCTGGGCGAAATAATATCCAAGGAGGTGGAACCACACATCCACTTCATGGAACAAGAGAATAAAACATATTGCTGATGTGAATGCGATTTGACATTTCTGACAAACTAGGAATAAATTTTTTCTACATAAAATAAAAGTCCACAAATCAAACTGTTTGAACTTATTAATGTGTACAGATTATTCCAGTTCAAGTTTGACTAGTGATACAGTGATTCTACCGTTAAAATGACAGGTTTTAAGGGTCAAACACATATGTGGAATAGCCACAGCCAAAATACATACACAGAGACCTAAGTCCTCACAATGGGTTGATGTCCAGATATCCAAAAGACAGTAGAAGTCCAACATGGACAAGGCAAATGAGAGTCATCCAGAAACAACTTGAAGACAAATGAAAGGAAAGATCACTGGGCATGTTTTGGAACAATACACACTCCTCTGTCTCCAGTCTCTAGCTGTCTACAAATAACCTGGTAGACAACTGGAGACTGGAAACAGCTTTTGCAGTGCAGCATACAGGCAAGACAGGATTAAACGTGGCCATTAAACGTGGCCGAGGTGGGGCTGATTGACTAACAGACTTTTGGCATAAATAACATGGTGACAAGACATAAAATGAAAACACATACTAAACACAGATGCCAGAAATGTGAATCATGATAAATGGATACTTATTGTTATTTAATTATGTAGGATTTATAGGCTTGTTTTACCTGAGCTGGATGGTTGCTTGCTAGCATTCTGTCATGTTTTTACTTACTCTGAACTTTAGTATATTTAACTCCATTTCGTTTCTGTTTCACAACATCTGGATTTGGAAAGGCTATTCTGTAACTTTAGAATAATGAAAACAGAGACTGATTTTAGGAGCTACTTTTTTCTCAGAGCCAAACTTCTGTTACGGTATTGGGGATAGTGCGGCACTGAAAGAAAAAGCTGAGCTGAATACTGTAGCTGCTTTGTGAGGGAGGGAGAGGTTTGCTCAGCGCATTAAGGTATCTGTCAGCTCAAACTGAAGACAGTTATTTGGGAAAGGAAAAGAAAGACATGTCTAATAAAAAAGCTGATAGATTTTTTTGTCAAAAAGAAACTTCTCCTTTTTTGTTAGCTGCTCCACCAATAAAGTTAGTCAATTGAAAGGTATTAAAAGTGTTCTGAAGAAATGTAGGATTTGCCTGCACGAATATTCAGCTGTCACGTTTCCCTGTCTCTCCTATAAAGCTCTCCAGATTTTAAAAAGAGCATTGATTAAAAGTGAGCAAACACTCCTCTCAGGTTACAGTTCTCTGCTGTAATAAAGCTGTGTTTACAGAATGTGCCGTGGAATTAATGAGACTAAATGGTTTGCTGGCTTTATATAAGAAACTAAGGTATTTAATCTGTTTGAAAAGACTTTGAAGTTTCGTGACTTAAACTTTACAGAAAAGTCAAATTTGAAAAGTTTTCACCAGACAGATTTAAAGAATGTCAGAAATTAAATTAACTGGTCGTCATAATTGAAGGACAAAGGTATAATAAACTTTTGGTGGTCAAACTTTGCAAATACAGTAGATACATTTTCAATCTAAAACTTAATATTAAAGGTTTTAGGAATTCACAATTAGTTTTAACAATTGACTTTATTTGGGAAATATTTATTTTAGATGTAAAAACAGTACAGTAATGATACTGTAGGGTATTTAGCTTTTGTAAATTTCAATAAAATATTGTCACAGAAAGGTCATCATGTTGTTCATGCTGCAATGCATTCTGGGTCAATGAAGTGTAACGGTCCAGCTGCCTGACTCCTTCCAGCCAAAACAGTGTTGAGTAACGTTCATCCTGTTCATTCTGAACTGGAGCTCTTTGAAACCAATCAGAATGTAGAAATCACAAGAGATAATGAAGGTGAGGAGGACCAAACGGAGGAAGAGGACAGAGTTGGCCGTAGGAGCTGGTGTTAGCTGCTGCTGCTGCCTTCAGCTTCATAAATGAAACAATGAATGAAACAATAAATACCTCTGGTCGGACTGTGTGATCCGGTAATACTGTGGCTCTGGGTCCGGTTCAACAACAGGCTTTGCTTAGGATCCTAACTCTGTCCGGTGTTGTACTGGTTTCACATTCAGTATAGTGTTCTTGCTCATTAGTATTTCCAGTAGTAATAGCTCTGTTAGAGAGAAATGTCGAGGCCTGGTAGATTAAATCCGTCGGAAGTTGTTTTCTGCCTTTTCACTGTGCTCTTCTTTCTTTTATGTGGGAAATAATCCAGATTCATCTAATTTTGTTTTTTTTTTCTTTCTTTTTTCCTTTTTAAAAAGTACAGCCAATACACAGTGTGGCATTAACTAAAATAACACCAGTCAAATGCAATATGATTAAAAACAACTATGGTAAAGTTTGCCTTCCTCTGTTTATTCTGTAGACTCCAGTACAGAATGGACCATTATGAAGTCTGGTCATCTAATAAGGAGGCGGACTACAGTAATTGGCTGCTCTGCTCTTGCAGGTGTCTGCAAAGACTAATTGAGACCAGATAAAATGAGCTGTGGTTGAAGGAACAGCAGGACGGACTTGGTGGGCGACTGAGACCGACACGCTCCTAGACGAAGAGCGAGTGGAACCCACACGCTGGGTGCAGAGTCCCAGGAAGTGGACAGACGGCCCAACATGCTCAGGACAGAGGTTCCCTTCTGCCTGAGTTGCGCTCCATCTCAATCTGGGATGACCAGAGATTACCGCCTGAAAGCTCACTGTCAAACTAGAGCAGGGGCGCCCAAAGTCGGCCACCGAGAGCCGGCATCCTGCACGTTTTAGTTCTCTCCCTGGTAGTACCATCAACCTTTTCAGCCTGTCATTGTTCTTTTTAAGCATACTTTTTAGGCGTACTTTCTATGAAGGAATTAGTGGACTGGCTTGCCTGCAGTTCTGAAAACTTGTAGGATCAAATGGATCACATGTCAGATTGATCAACCAAGCAAGTTGAGTAACAAGTTGTTACTTGTTTGTTGAATGCTAGTTGAAGAATGGGATTGTTGTGGGCGGTTCTCTAATAAAAGCTAAAGTCTCTATGTTGTTTAATAAATGTACTGTTAAAATTTCTTGTTTCTGTGACGTAAAATCATCCGACCAAATAGTACTTATTTCACTGTACTAAAAATAAGTTGTTTGGCTTTGGTCAGAGATGATTTAGCAAGTTTTTGTTGGGACACCCCATTTACTCAACTCCACTGTTAAACCCATGTATGCATTTTCCTTACAAGTCTGGTTCCATCCATCTGTCCATTCTTGACTGATGGTGTCTATCTTTAGCAGTCTTTGGCTGACATTATTTTTTGGCCCTGTGAAAAATTCTTTCTGTTAGAAGGAAATCGATCCATTCATTCCAGGCACCAAACTCAAAAACATGCAGTCAGCAAACAGATGAAAAAAGTCAATTGAACTTTTAATGCAGAACTGACTGACTTCTCTATATCTACATGTATTCATGTCTATGTTTATGTTATGTGTACAAGGAAGCATGTTTTGTAAGAATATAAACTTTTTCAAAAGTATATTTTTTGGATCTGTTATTGAGGACTTTCTGCCATCATGTGAGAGAGCAGCTCATGTTCTGCCGGAGAATAAAAAACCCAGTAGGTTTCCCAGAGAAGGAAAGGATTTCCAGGGGACTGAGGGTACAGGAGTTCAAGGTAACCTCTCCTGCAGCTCCTCTAAACTCCCACACATACTGTGAGTCAGAATCACTGCTACAAACTAACAAAAGCTCAAAGAGTCTTTGTTGGGAAGAATTAAAGGAGGTGATGCTCATCAAGGATGTTTCACTATGATTTCATACCAGCTTTGAGTTGGTTGAACAGATCATTGATATGTAACTGATATGTTACTGCCAGCTGCACTTTATTCAGTGCAGCTGGCACACCATCATCACATTCTTATCAGCTTAAAACATGCCTGCTGTGGTTGTGCTACTCTTTTTTTTCCACACAGTTACAGTTTAGTCCCAGCAGGGGCACTGCAGAGGGGGGAAAGTTAGGACAATTTCAAGGGCCCTTGACCGACAGGGGGCCCTCCCACCAAAAATTGTTTTATTTTTCTTATAGAAAAAAAAATGGGGGGCCTGTCAATTACAACATTAACCATATAGTGTTTTTAAAATAGTTTTATCAGTAACAATTAAATGTTACGCCCTCCCAGACCAAAAATCACACATCCATACTTTCATTGAACCTTTGTATCTGACTCAAATGATTTGTTCCTGCTTAACGAGCTTGACTGTGTTCAGTAGCAGTCAGCAGAAGACAACAGCGACTGTGGCAGTTACTATGCTGCCTTGAAAAATAATAAAATCAGCTTTTCAAAAAGAGAGAGAGAGCGAGAGAGAGAGAAAAAGACAAGTGTCAATTTAATTATAATTATGCCAAGGTTGCCACTTTAAGCTTAATCGGCAGTTAACAAAATTGGAAAATAAATAAATATATGAGGTCTTGTGTGGAGTTCTTATACAGTTTTGTGTTGATTTTTAAATTGCCAAGAGAATCTGTCTTTTTCTGACTTTTGTCACTTAAGCCTAACAATTAAATGTCAGTCACCAAACATGGAGTTCCAACACATTGTTTGTATTTATAATTTTTAATTGCTGACATAAGAAGATGGAAGTTGACTGATACCAGGGCACAAAAAAATTAAAACTTCCTTAAAAAAATGAGAATGTAGACTTTCTGGAAAATACAGTTCTAATGTAAACTAGACTGCTCAATAAAATAAATTTCTGGTTGCTAATTTTTGGTGGCTCAATCATACTATCACACATAATCATTGAGATTTTGAAAACATTTGCTCTTTATTTGCCAAAGATATGAAGAACTAATATTTCAGCTGCTTTACTCTAACATGGGAACATATTAATTTACCAGCAAGTCTTTAACTGTGTTTATTCCTCTCATTATGAATAATAAATCTTGTATTGGTAACATTTGCTGACTATATGCCAGAGTTACTTGGGGCGGGGACAAAATATTTTACTCACCTGAAATAATCTGTTCCACCTTCTATAATATAAGCTAATTATGTTTTCACAAATTCTTTAACTGTGCTTATTCATCTCATCAACAACAAATCCTGTGAATTTGGTAATATTTGCTCTTATTTGCCAAAGTTATGAGGGAGGAACCAAATATTTTAGCCACCTGAAATAATCTGTTCCCAACCCCCATGGGAGTTAATTAAATTACCAGCAAGTCTTTAACCATGCTTATTCCTCTCCTCATCAACAATAAATCCTGTAAGTTTGAAAATATTTGCTCAATATTTGCCAAGGTTATAAGGGGGAACCAAATATTTTTGGCTGCCTGAAATAACCTGTTCAAAGTAGTGTCTGCAGTTGTACGACTGTAAGCACTGTACAAATCTTGAAATATTCCTTTAAGTTAAAAAAAAAGTATTTTGTTTCAAAACATCCTGCCCATAGCCCACATCTGTGTGAGTCTGTGCCATGCCTGTTCTAAACCCATGCCTATGTCATGAGTACCTAAACTTAAATACTTGTTCTCATTCGCAATCATTAATTTTATTGATTATAATCATTATATTCAGGACCCATTATAAGGATCACACCATCATTATAATGTCAAGAACTATTAATTATATCAGTACTGTATATCTAAATAGATTGTCAGAATTTCTACTGAAATTATTAACTGCAGACCCCTGCCTGGGGTTCATCTGGTGTTACATTCAGGCAGTGTTCGTTTTGTGTCATTTGGGGGCTACACAGATATAATTCATCAGTCCCCTCTGAAATAACTTGCACATCTCTGTAGAGTACATGCAGCTGAATATTCAGTCTATTACATGAGTAATAGGCAACAGGCGAATGAAAGCACCTGGAATCCATCCATCATTGCTGACTGAAAGGTAGGAGCACAGAGGTCCAGTGAAAATAGTTTGGACATGATTATGAAAAAAACATTGGGCAAAGGATGAATCCTATGGACCAACACTGCATAACAACTCAATATTAGAGCAGAATTTCTATCTGGAGACGTTCATGGGCCTTTTTCCAACATATACACAACGCAACATGTTCCCCAATAAGAGGGGGAGGACATATTTGTCTTCATTGTGACTTGGTGTCTATTGGAGAAAAGGCTAAAGGAGATACAGGCCATGAGAGGGAACACACAGTACTGCTTCTTTCTAGCCAGGATTTGGGGAAATGGAAATGGTGATCTGGTGCTACTTTGTAACATGTAACATCCGACTGTGGATAGTCAGTCACTAATTTGGCAAACTGAGTAGATGTCAAAAGATAATTGAAGTAGGATGGCAAACAATTAATGAATCCGAAAAAGTAATATGTATTTCCAAAAGAGCAAATAAGGCAGAATGAGTAATCACAGACACCAGCAGACTTTTTCTCCCTCATATGCAGAATTCTCCTTTCTATGCCTTGCAATGATTTTACTGAGGATCACATAGAATACATCGTCATTAAAGTATAAAGTAAACAATCCTCAGAGAACATGGATAGTAGCCAAGATGACAAATATTGTGAAAAAATAACAAATCAGTAAAAAAAAAATACAAGATTTATAATAAAAGTACTAAAAATATATATATATGCCAATAACTGACAAAATGCCTCCTTTAAGGAAATTTTTAATATGAGGCGTACAGCCATGAAAAGATTAGGACGTCTTGTGACAACCTTTATCTGAGGATATTCAAAGCAACTGACAACATGGTAAGGATGTTCAGCAAGTTCCCCCACCCCACTCATAACAAACCTCAGGGAGCTAAAACAAGTCTTCAAAATACCAAAACTGCTGTTTTATTGTTCTAAGCCTCAAAAAAATTTCCAAAATCAGCTTATTGAATGAATCATAAACATTCAATCAAGACTAAGTTTGAAAACAAAAACAGTGCAAATGATTCCCTGGGATGTACGTTTTTAGCCTTAATATAGGAAAACTTTTTACAACTATTAGCACTGATTACTTATCAGCTTCTTCAGTTTATTTTTACACAAGATATATAGTTTTTAACACTGATTGTGGACAATTTTGCAGCAATATTGCTCATATTTCAGCTTGTCAGAGGAGAAGAGATGAAAACAATAAAACCTATCTTTTTATTGTTTACATTAACAGTAAAAAGATAGGTTTCATCTGTTTCCTGGCCTTTTTCTGTGAGCTACATTTACTAGCTTATGATGGAGTACAAGAGCCAGGCTCTGAGTTTTGATTTGGATTTTAAATACGAGTAAAGTTGGACGAGAATAAAGTTGTAATTTTATAACTTTTCACCATACTGCACCAAATTGCGGAATACCGAGGGTCTTGGAAGGCTATAGTTGGTACTGGTTTAACAAATAAGTAAGTACTAAATGTTTTAGCACACCAAAAGAAAATTTTCAGCCTCAGGACTGTAAAACAATTGCTCAAACAACTTTTTATTTAATAGAAAGAACCAGACTTGCTGTACGGGTCACGTTACTTATCACCCTATTGAAGCTTTTTAATTTAACAACTTTCTTCTGACAATATTGCCCCTTTATTCTGACAATATATAAATTATTCTGCTAATACGACTTGGTTCTAGTAGTATTATGACTGTATTCTTGTATTGTAAAATACAAATCTCTTAGCCTGGCCATAAAACTCTGTCATAGGCCTACTTGCATTACTGACTTCTGCTGCTGTTTTTGAGAGATGTCAAACTTCTCTATCTCTCCTCTATGATGGTAGATATATTTCAAAACATCCGCGCTTGTATCCTTCGCTCCGTTTTTTTTTTTTTGTTTTTTGTTTGTTTTCCCTCATCGATTTCATCAATTTCAACAATTGTGATTTCAAATAATAAATAATAATTGTCTTAGGACATAGAGACATCACAAAAATATTTCTTTGCTACACACCTTCAAAATACCTCTTTCACATAACAACTAAAGAATGATCAATGTCCATATACCAGTGTGAGCTACCCAGGTGACGGCTGCTCAGTCAGCTAAATCTTCCCATTGTTTAGGCTCACACGTTTCAATGAATTTCTCCCTGTGTTCAGCCAACAGTTGTAGCTTTCTCTTTATTGTTCCTGGTCTGTCTCCAAAAAACTCCCTGCTATACTTTATTGCTATTTCTCCTTGGAGAAACAAATCAGGTGGGCCGTCCCAGTGGTCGGAACAAGGCTGGACTCTGCCAACAGTGGCAGAGAGGAGAACACTGGAGAAAATCATTGCTCTTATGTTCACCAGCCACGTTCTGCAGTAGCGCCTGCAGCTGTGTGTACCTTGAGATTTTCTTTTAAGTATATAAAAAAAAGAAAAATGTGATTGGATTTTTTATTATTTAGCCTTCTTTACTATAAACAAAATTGTGGAGAGAAAAAAAAAGGCCTTTTGTGTCAAAACATCTCATATGTAGCCACATATGTGTGACACTATGTACATCCTGAGCCTAAATGTTATTGTTCAGTTTACTTTTGTTATTTTGGCAGCTTGGTGCTCGTTCTGTAAGCTAAAAGTGACTATGTAGTGAAGTTAGCTAAAATGAAATAAGCACAGTTTAAACGCACCGGTAATTCTAAGAGAGGTCAAGTGAATCCTCCTGTGCTTTTTACCGTAGTTCTGGGGGGAAAGAACTGAAGAGCTGATGTGTGATGGGTCAGTCCGTTGGCTGACTATGACATCTGTCACACTCACCCTGAGCATCACTCTAAGACTGCAGCGGGGTTAAATAGTTCAATCCAGTCGAAACGTTGCCAAAAGAGAAGCAATGAAGCAAACGTTGCTTCACCTCCTCCTACTCTGGAAATCTCAGACACACCGGCTGAACCTGGGAACCTCCATCCTTCCTCCTCTGGTGGATTAGATTTGTTGTTTTTGTGGGTCATGCACATTATGTGTGGGGCGACTGTGGCTATGTGGATAGAGCAGTCATCTTGTGATTGGAAGGTTGTAGGTTTGATTCCAGCTTTCTCCTGCCACATGTCAATGTGTCTCTGGACAAGGCACTTAACCACAAATTGCCTAGAGATCAGTGTATAAATTTGAGTGTGAATGGGTGATTGTGATGCTGGGGTAAACCCAGCATCTAAATCTAAATAGTTTTTAATTTTTGTCAGTTTTGTCTTATTTGTCAAGAAATACATACATTTGGAGTTATATAGCTCTGTCTTTAATTTGTTATCACAGTAGTCACCATAAGAACAACTTCATAATTTCTGAACAAGGCTAAAAGTAAAGGCTCTATATCAAGCTTTTGACACAATTTGTTTTCAGAAAAAGAAGAAGTGATTTGACTATCCAGAGTAAAAGAGTTGAAACAAAAAGTTGTGTTAGTGAGCAAACTTTTAACAAAAGAACCAAATGACACTGAGTTACCCTTTTGGCCCTTACAAAGTTATTTTAAACTGATTTCAGGCATAAAATCTATTCACTAAACCCCTCAACTGCATGTTAAGTGGTTAGAAGCAGAATTGTTGCATACACAAAAAGGAGAAAAATCCATAAAATGAGTTTAGGAAAAGCCAGTTGAAATGAGACACAGTGACCTTAAATATTTTAGATGTGTCTGGAAAGATTAAGGCGGAATATATTATCAAATCTACATTGACATGATCACAAAGCTCCCCTGTGTCAGTGTAGATTCTTAGTTATCCAGGTCCAGAAAATGAGGAAATGGACTTCATTTCCTCCTGCTTTTCTTTTTTATCAATATGTAGGATTCAGCTTAACAGTGCTAAAGCTATATATATGTACACCATACAGAACCAGAGCAATTTTCAATTTACTTTGAAAAAGTAACTTTAATCAGATTACTGAGTACTCTTTGAAAAAGTAACTTAGATTACTGATTACTTGATTCGGAAAGTAACTAAGTTACATTAAAAGTAACTATTTTAGTTACTTTCAGAATCATTGGGGCACTCAAAGCCCTCCACCACGATAAGGTGACAGCCCGAGGACAGTTCTGTTTTAGTTCTGTTTTGAGAAATGCATCAAAGCGACTAAGAAAAACTGTAACAATATTTACAGCAAAGTTGGAGTATTCTGTCAATAAATTCTGGGCATGATTCCAAGAGAAGGTGTTTATTCTTAATGTGTTTGCTTTGCTTGCTAACTGCATTCATTGCTCTATCAAATCACACTTCACCCAGGCGCATCCCTGATGGCACATCAGACCAAGCAGCATGCAACTTCTGCAACTGTCTAGTCTCTTTATCGCCTACAGCACCTTCATCATTTAAAGGACAGCCTTTCTCATCATCAGCAGCCTCTTCTCTGCTGTCTTTCCCAGCATCAGCCTGGGAAAGAAAGAATACCAACTCCTCCTTTCTGCAAAGGATTTCCTGCTTCTTCATGTGATGACCTGCAGATGTTCTGATCCCTCTCGCTGCTCTTCTCAAAGTTTGGGCCTTAACAGCTCTTTTGTGGTTTCTGGATTCCCCATTTGGATTTTATTTAGGTGTATCAGAGTTAAGGAGGTTGAACAAATACACATGCCACACTTTTTTGTCTGAAAAGCATATCAAACTAAATTTCATTACATGTCACAATTACATACTACTTTTAATAGCATCCCAAAGAAAATGTCATGCTGAGGATGAAGCTAAACGGTCATTTCACTGACTTCCATCTTGTTTAAGATGGGAATCTTAAACAATGTCTTAAACAATATTAAACGGTTTAATGGACGTCAGAGCTGCTGCGCTTCAGACACATCCAAACCATGTTCCTTCTTTCTCTCTCTCTCTCTACACTAGCATTATTATCCAGCACATGGCCTTGTAGCTGCAGGTGAGCCAAGAGCAGCAGCAGTATGGGGGGATGCTGCTGAGGCTCCCTCCTCTGCGCGCTGGAGGGGGCGTGGCCGCTGACGTTTCGAAATGGGCCAAAGCTTCATGTTTGCTCTTTGATTGCTCGATTCGGCAGAGGGAAAGGGGAGAAGGGGGATGACCGAAAACATACCGGCAAGCAGGAAGTTCAGAGGACAAGAATCTTAGGAAGAGGCGCTGCGCCTGTCCGAAACTTTAGTTGTAGCCTACTTCAGTCCCGTGTTTCCGTCTGTTTGGGCTCCTTGATGCTGCAGCTTCGAAGTCGCAGAAAGACCGTTTCCAAGTCCAGAAGAAGCAGAAGTAGCTGGTTTGGTGTGAGCAGCGCATCAGCTGAGTGACAGGTCAGTGATCCCTGCCTTCCCGCCATGTCAGGCTCAGAGAGCGGAGTTCACTCCGACAGGTGCTCCTCCTGCAGCCCGGGAGCCGCAGCAGGAGTGAGAGGATCTCTGCAGCGAACAGGATACAGGCTGGGCGAGACAGATAGAGTTTACTCAGATCATAACTAACACTAATAATAACTAATAGCGTTTTGATCTAAACTGGAGTATGAAAAGAATAGTTTGATTTAAAATTGTACGTCTGAGCTTCTCACAGTAGAACACCGGAAAGAAATTGTTTGGAAAATAATATACCTGAGCTCAGACGTCATCAACTGTGACTAAATGTGGCATGTGTTCTAGGAGATACAGAAATAAATGAAATATGAATAATAATAAAAAAAGTTTTATAAGCTGGACAGAAATTGAAAATAAAATCTTATTGAAATAAGAATCAAAGTTTTATTACCTTTTCTCTTGGCTTTTTGTCTATTTTTCACCAAAAAAAAAACAGTTTTTTCTTGTCTTTTTGTTTTTCTTTTGACAAATACATTTCAAAATAATGGATTAAAGGTTATGTTAACAACATTACTGATGTAAGCAGTCGAAGGTGTGACATGGTGCAGTGATTTAAAAAAAACTGTTAGCATAAAAGTGTTTTGTTTTTTTGTTTTTTAGTAAAAGTGCTATTGTGCAGAATATAACCATTTATGCAGGTCTGTTCTTTAACACTAATGTGGGAAGGATCTGTGAGCCGAAGTGGAGGCTGGCTACAATGGAGGAGTGAAGGGAGGCAGGAGCAGTGGGAACAACCCGGTGCTCAAAGCAGCCAAAAAACTTTTTTTTTCCTTTCTAGTCTTTCAAGAGGAACTCTAGGAGTCTAAGCAGCTGATGTCTGCTGGTTAATTGGTTGGACTATCTTCTCTGATAGAGGACGTAGTCACATGCCACACAAAGTTTGTCCACTGTAAACAGTGCTACTTAACAAATGTTCTTACAGTTTTGTCAGTACTTTTTATTGGAACTTTTTAAACCCAGAAGCCAGGCTGGGTGAAGAATGCATTCAGGTGTGTAAAGATTTTACTTAATGGAGGAAAAGACACATATAAGTCGCACTGGAGTATAAGTTGCATTTTGGGGGTAAATTTATTTGATAAAATCCAACACCAAGAACAGACATGTCATCTTGAAAGGCAATTTAAAATAAAAATAGAATAGAGGCAACAACAGGCTGAATAATTGTACGGTATGCTAACGTTACATGACACATAAACAACGAACTGAGAAGGTGCCTGGTATGTTAACATAACATATTAAGAGCTATTCAGATAACTATAGCATAAGTAACATGCTAACAAGTTTACCAAACCATCCGTGTCTCTCCAAATCACTAAATCTTCATCTTCGGTGTCGCTTGGAAACAACTCCGCTAACTCCGGAGGTAGCTTCTACCACACACATTATCAACACAGGCCTAGAGCGCCCTCTGCAGTTTAGTGTGAAAATAACGTGATATGATAGAATAATGTGTTAATAATTTCACATATAAATTGCTCTGGAGTATAAGTCACACCCCGGGCCAAACTATGAAAAAAACTGCAACTGCAACTTATAGTCCAGAAAATATGGTATATATTAAACATTATCATAATAATGGATTAAAAATCTAAACTAAACTGTATCAGTGTAAGAATGTGTATGTGTTTGTGAGTGTGACTAGGTCAATGTGATTGTAGTGTTAAGTGGTTAGTCAAAATTAAGTCAATTTACATGTCTAGTTTTACACATAAATTATACTTTAAACAAATTCAATATTTGTTAAACTTTCCATTAACACAAAACTGATTTTTGAAAGGTAATTTTTTTTCAAGCATATTAATTAATGAAGAATGCATTCACATGTGTAAAGATTTCACACTTGCTCATTAAGGGCTATTTTAACATTGATGGCTTTGTTTCTGTAAGTCCACTATGCTGTTGCTGCATGCTCACCCAGTGAATGCTGCCAGTCAGGCCCTATAATAAATTGGAATCTTTATTTCTCAAACTTTCTTTTATAATTATTTATTTTCCTTTATTTAACCAGGTAAACCCCGTTGAAATCTGGATCTCATTTTCAAGAGGGACTTGAAAGCTATGCAGACATGCACTTCAACTGAAGCAGAAAACTGAGCCAAAGCATGAGTTATTAGTGTTATGTTTAAATGCAGGGTACAAATCAACATAAAATTAAAATAAATGTTTTGGTTGTTCCTCTTAGTAGCACTGAGACAGGCAGCTGGATGTAGAGCAGGAGTGTGTAGGTGGAAGACCATGAAGGCAGAGCTGAAGCGGGAAACGGGGCACTAAGAACCGAATTTTGACAGAATCTGGATAAAACACCAACTCTTCCTTGTCTGATGCTCATTGCATCAGACAATGGAGCTGCCTGTGAAGCCAGTTGTAGTTTAGGTTATCTTTTGTAAGACAACAAATTTTTTTTAGGACTTTTAAATGAATGGACAAAAACTTAATTGCAAACCTAAAAATGATCTGAACACTTGTTGTTTTCTCCTACATATTTTTGTTAGGAAATGTTGGCTAAATATGCCAGACTACACTGAGGACATAAACATGTAAACAAAATCTACTTTGGTCCATAGCCAACAGTGATGGTAAAAATAAAGCACATCCTTTTTTAATTGTTTTATAAATAATAAGATTAAACTGCTGGGGATGCACTGCACTCCTCATGACCCAATAAAGATAAGCGTGTTGGATAATGGATGGATGGATAACAGGCTAATCTTTACCAGGTTTTACTAAATCTGTTATTAAAAGCACAAAACCACATCAATCCTGCCTTCCGTTATTGGTCAGAAATGAAGAGGTCTGGGTGAAAACCTAATTTTGTCCCATGATCCAACATCTTGCATTAACACCTTCAGCAGCTGAGATCAGCAGTGTTCTTTATCACTGCGGGGATAATTTGTTTCTAATATTGCTTCAGGTCATTGAGTTTTATCCACATTTACTTTATATATATTCTTTCATTTGAGCATAGCTCCATATATTTAGATCAACAATTTGCTGCATTCATTTTTTTGAGTGTAGAGCAAGGCATCTCCAGCAGGTGTTGACCAGGCGGGTTTTCAAAAGTTCAGCTAGATAGGGGTGGTGAAAGGCCATCCGGCTTTAAAAACAAACGGCAGCAGTTTGAACTGCATCACCAGTGCAGAGATAAAAGGACACAAGTGATATTTTTACGTTTATGAGAGCGAGTGATCAAGTGAGTTGCAGAGTTTTGTACAAGCTGTAAACGAGATATGAGATATGGTTGATATCAGCATATAACAACTCTGTTGAGCTTTTCTCTGCATGTCAGTCAGAATGAGGTATGCCCTTTGATTGGGAAATTGATACAGTTTTCTGGAGCTGGCACCTACAGAAACTGTAAGCCACAGAAATTACTGTTTTAGCAGAGAAGTTCACACTAAGGAGAATTTTTGCACCAGTGCAATAACTTTAGCCTCAGCTTTGTTAATAATGACATAAAATCTGTTCTATATTATTGTTAATTTAGGGGTTTGCATTTTTAAAACAGGGT
This sequence comes from Poeciliopsis retropinna, assembly GCA_010277075.1. NCBI lineage: Eukaryota > Metazoa > Chordata > Actinopteri > Cyprinodontiformes > Poeciliidae > Poeciliopsis > Poeciliopsis retropinna. Next base: position 8,939,938 of record VMRM01000028.1, read on the forward strand.
ATTATGTTGAGGAGTAAAAAAATCTTAGAATTGAAGAAAGGAAGACTTTTTATATTATCATGACTGTGTTTGCTTCTATAATTTTTCATTATCTCGGTTCCACTGTGTACATTTTTGTAATTAAATTAACCCATGAAGTAATTTAAATTATTCCTATTTGAGAAATTTAGGAGAGCAAAGACAAGGGCTCTTCTGGACAAAAGTAGAAGGGGGAAAATTGGATGAGATCAGGGTCTGATAAATGCAAAAAATAATTTTGAAAATAAACTAAACAAGAGACCCTCAGTGCACAATGCACTCATGCACACACTTGCATCTAAGAGCAGTTTAGAGAGACTATTTAACCTAACAGTCATGTTTTCAAACTGTGAAAACATGACATGGGAAGAAGCTTGAGTATCCTGTGCGATGCCACATATGCACAAGGAGAACATGTAAAGGCCGAGTCTGATTTTAAAGCCTGCAACCAAATCAACCAAGGCACTCTTGACCTCCAATCAGTAGTATACTTTCAGCATACTTATCTACATTTACCTAAGCAGGTGTAAAAAGTGTTTGGTAAAAATCTACTCAAGTAGAGTAGTAGAGGAAGACGACAGAGTTGGTGTTTTTCTGCTGCTGTTATTTTCAGCTTCATAAATGAAACAATGAATGACACATACCTCTGATTGTACTGTGTGATCCAGTCCACTAACAGCTGAGTAGGGTTTGGTCTTTGTCTGGTTGGATCAGTGGTTTCATATTCAAAACTAGCAGCATTATAGTTCCATTAGCATTTCAAAGAACTTCCAGATTGCCTGTCCCAGCACAACAACACCATTTATTTTTAGCTTGTTAAGATAACAATCACTTATTAAAGCGATTGTTAAAGCTTTTGTCAGTTTTGCTCGTACAAATGACTCAAAGTCTTCAGGAGAGAAATATTCAGGGCACAAAGGTAGGTCCTTCCAGTGTTGGAATACAGTTCGGTATGTTTTCTTTTTTTCATGTGAGAAATGATCCAGATTCACCCACCCCATTGAGAGCCTTGCCACCCCACCTGGTGATCATGAATTCAAGAAATAGTTATGGCAAATCGGACATTAAGAGCATGAATCTCTTTCTTCCAACAACATTGAACACAATGCTTTCAATGCATTGTGTCAGGTTTTGTGTGGTAAAACCTGACACCTTCTCCTGAGCAGTAGGAAGTGCGAGAGAAGCTGCGAGGACAGAGCACGAGGCAGCAGCATTGATATATATGGATCTATATTACTGGATTGGACGTCACTTGACTTATCGTGCGCCACACATCCGCCACTGCTATACATTGAGTCAGGAATATCTGTGATCAGGAAAATACCACAGTCACGCAAAGAATCTGAAAAAAGGACTCAATTTTTAGCGGTTAATTCAAGCCTATGACAGCCATAGATAATAACGGTAAAGGGTTTCACATTTCACAGGTGAGGAAAAAGTTTTAATTTAAAGATAATATTGAAAACGTGAGCAGTACATCAGTTATGCTAGCCTAACTGGTGCCAGTATTGACTTTGATAACCTATGTGCTGTGCAGTTTGGTGTGTTTTGGTTCTGTTAGCATTGGAATAAGACAACCCACACACCACCTCATCAGTAGAGCAGGTGTTTAAATCAGCTAATTAACCACTGCTGTGTTCAGGCGAAACCATATTAATAATAGCAATATAGACATCAAGCCTGAAAGCATAATGTAACAGAATGGATGTTCTGTATTGGTGTTTTTACGTACATTTTTATGTGGGAAATGTCTGTATTTTGTATTGATTGCCCCTCATAGGTTTGAACATAAACTCTGCTACATCTGCTAGTCGAGCTTTTGTCTGTTGGTTGCCATGGAAACGTGTAGCATCACACAGAGCGAGAAAAAGCAGAATATAAGTGGTTAGTTTTGTTCTTCGCCTGTTTATCAGCTTAATTGCATCTTTACTGTGGCACACTGCAGCTGCTGCAATTTCTAAAAATTAAACAAGTGACAAAAACTGAACTAATTCAGTCCTTTGTTCAAAGAAACGTGTATTTATAACAGTCATCAAACTGTGGCTCCTACAAAAAAAATAAAACGATTGACCAATATAAGAAAAATGGCATATGCTGCCACCCCTGAAAAATCCTTGACTCCCTCTTGCCACCCAATAGATATTTTCTTGATCCGCCACTGATTACAGCCAACAGTGACACAGTGTGGCACCAGACAAACAGCAACTCAGGTAAAGTTAGCCTTCCTGTGTTTACTCTGTAGATTCCAATACAGAATTGACCAAAACAGCACCATCAAACCATCAGGTGAAAAGATGGCAATCTCCATGGATGAAAAATATAACAAAAGATACACATTTGTATAGTAATTATGAGTTTTGGCTTATCACAAACAGCATTTTCTTGGCAGATAATAAAATTACGCTGTATTGAAGCCAGCATGTTCAACTAATTCTGGATCACTTTAAGGCAATTTTTCACTAAACTGCCTCTAACCGGGCAGCCAGATTCATTTTCCATTCCTCCATTAGATCCGGTGCGGTTCTGCCCGACTGTCTCAGATTTTCATACCTACTTGCAGCACCGAGCAGGATACAGCACCAAAGCCATTTGATTGACTGCTGAACGCATTTGTTGATTGGCTCTTGCTTTATGTCACTGAAAACTCCAAACATCATTTAGTTTAGCTGCGGTTTGCGGACATGCTGTCTGCTATCAGAGAGCTCCTCATTAAGAAGGAGTTTAATTATGAGTTTAACCAGGAGCAGCAACAGGCAGAGATGCAGTAAGTTTAGCAGCAGAATGACGGTGAATTAGCAGAGCTGCTAGCAGCTCATCTCTCTGAAACACGAACCGTAATAAAGAAGAGAGAAACACTGCAGATGTGGTCAGCTTTCTGATGGAGCTGCAGTTTTGCGCCAACAGTGTGAAACACCAGAACTACATAATATTAACTTGTGATGTGAATTTTATTTTTCATTTGGATTAAAAATAATAAGAATAAACTTCAGGCTTGATTTACATCTTTTTACCTAAATCCAAAAGGTTGCACATTAAAAAAAATAAAGTATCTGAATGTTATTACTGTATATGTATGGCTCAGATTTGAGCTTTTCTCATTGTGCTTGGGCCAGCAATAAATTTTTATAAGACAAAATTAAATATCTGGGTTTGAGTCCATCAGAACCAGAACCTCAAGGTTCTCCTTTGTGTCGCTGCAAACATTAGCAGAGAGCTGACTTCAGCTGCTGCTGTGGCTCCTGTCCCGCCCACATTAATGAGGAACAGAGTGTATAATGGGAAAGCTCACTATGTGGGTTAGAGACAGGGCCGGCCCAAGCCTCTCTGGGGCCCAAGCAAAATGTGGTTTTGGGGGCCTCTAGTTCTGCTAACATTGTGGACTGACTGCAACATTAGATCATTCACACACCTGCTATAAACTTATTGCATCTTTGACAGTGCTGTTTACATTTATATAATATAGGATGCATTTATTGGCCAACTGATTTATTGACCAGCTGATTTCTGGGAGCTGATTTCCATAATTTTGGGGGATTGTGATCGGTCAATACTTACACATGAAACTCATCTTATCCCCTAATCTTATCTTCGTCAGCAAAGGTTTAAAAATCGGGCTCTGTTCTCTTCTGCTCTGCAGTGAAAGGTCTGACTGACAGTCTGAAAACCAATGAGGAGGTAACTCCCTTCCCCCATTCCTCCTTCCTTTTAGCAATGAGACCACTCACAGTGTAATTATAATCTATCTGTGGCTGTAAATATCTGACTCCTTTTCCACTTGCAAGAAAACCGAAGTGTGCGGGAGATGAACGTGTGAGTGTCTACTTGTGTGTCAGATGGGAGGATAGAGGGAAGTCCTATCATAACGTGAAATAAAAAGTCATACTTTGAGGACATCCCTTTCCGTTCTCCGCTGCACTCCGTCATTCTTGTTGAAAGGAATTCTGTCAGATGGTGCTGAAAACTCATCAAGGCCACCCTAATTCCCTGATCTCCTTCACCCCTAACTTTCCACTCTATCCAGCCAAAAGATCCTTCAGCACCACAGATATAGTAAAACATATATTAGGACAAAATGTAAGCATTTATTACACAAACCATGGAGTTAGTTAGAATAACGTCATAGCAGGATAATAAATTGCAGACTGTAATCGATTTGTTATTTACTAATAGAGCCAAAATAAATTCTTGCCAGATAAAATCTTTTGACATTTTTTTTCCTCAAGAAAATTAATAATTAAATTTTTGTAAGTCCTTTTTTGAATTAAAAAAACCAAAGTCACATTATAAATTTGTTTCCAAAAGAATGCAGCAGTTTAATTGCAATAGTAAGTGGGTATAACTGGACTAAGGTTGTGAGGCCCTCAGCAGACAAATCAAGTTAATTTGAAAGCTCAGTCAAGGAGATTATGGCATCTTTATATCTGTAGAGAGTGTTGGAAAAAGGGTATATTTCTGTCTTTGGGTAAATGAGGAACGAAGGGTGCCAATGTCTGACAGAGGTACACTCAAGCAGCTGTTGAAGACTGACAGGACAACATAACACATAACACAATAAGCAGAAATAATGTAACTCAGTAACAATAAAATGTAAAAACAGACTTTTTTAGAAATTATTAAAAATGCATGATAATGAAAAGGATGTATGGCAACATTTTAATAAACTGACTGGCTGTCAAATTAAACAAGATAGGCGCTTGCCAGTGTGCCCTACCTCCATGCCTTGCTCCACTGGTCATCTCTGTCCAGTGACACACCGAAAGAGTGTTAGATATGCAGCAGCTTTCGGTACTTTGAAATGTTAAAAGTCCAAGGATGCCTTTGATTTGAGCTCCAGCTATTTCAGCGAAATTAAGGATTTGTTGGTAGAGCCAGTGACACATTTCTCAAATATAACAGCTGTAGTCCCTAAAACTTGGAAATTGATGGTTTCCTCCTTTGTCCTTTTTTTACTTAATGAATTTTGTATTATCTGGCAGGGGGGACAAACATTGGAAATCTACTTTGGCTGTAATTGGGTGCATTTACATTTGTACTGTTCAAAACATTAACTAATGTACAATGCTCTTTTACAGAAAATAAAAAAATAAAGTTATAATTTTGATGATTATGGCTTAAAGATAATAAAAAATGCTAACCTCCAGCAGACTCTAATCAATGCTAACAGCCATCTGATTGAGGGCTTGAGACAATAGAGCAGAAACATAAAGAACCCCCACAAGAACGGATCCAAGAGTACTTTCTAAGTAAAAGAAAATAGAATACATAATTGAAGCAATAGTTCCTTTATTCCAATTCAGTTCAGCTGAATTGTGTAGGCGAGAGTGAAGGTTAACACCAGAAAGACAAGACCTAAAGACAGGTTCTACAGTCTCCTCCTGAAAGAGAAGGCAAAGTTGCTGGCAGCAGTAGCTCAGCTCAGCATTAACGATACTTTTCCTCTCTGATGGGGTCAGAGTAAAGTTTCATAGCACCTTTTTATTTCTGGGCTGAAGGCTCCCGCTGGCTTCTGTACACCAGGTTAAACCAGCTGCTGTGGTTTCTCATATTTGTTGTAAAACCAAGATACAATTTTTCTTTGTAATCCAGTTTTACACACCGCATGTGTTTTATGGACTTCACAGGAATCCTTTTCTTGTCTCTAGCTGCTGAGCTCTGCGTACTTGTACAAGTAAGAGAAATCATAATGCTGGAGTTAGGCTGCTGATCTGAAACCTGATTGATGATAAGTATGGAAGTTCATGTTTCAAAGAATTCTAGAGGAAAGCTGGTGCCAACAAAGTCAAAAATTATGTTTTTCTTTTTTGCTCATAATTCCATATCTTCTTTCTGTACTTTATCCAAAAAGTAATAAGCATCGTTTACCATTTTGGTGTAGTTTGTGAGAATTGCTTGCTTCACTGCAGTGAAAATGAGAAACATCTGTTCAAGGTTACTGCAGCATCTCACTCAGATTTAGGTCAAAACTTTGACTATGTCTGACCAAAAGCTTCATTTTGTCTTTTGTTCCATTCATAAGTGGACTTGCTTGTGCTCTTTAGATTATTGCCTCACTGCAGAACTGAAGTAAATGTAAGCTTAAGGTCACAAACTGTTCGCTGGACATTCTCCTTCATGATTTTATGCAGGATGAGCTGCAGTGCCTCCTTCAGGTCCTAAAGCAGCAAAAGCTACCACAGATTATCACTCTGCCACCACCATGTTTTATTGTGAGTGTAATTTTTAAAAATGCAGGCCTCACTGACTTTAACTGACGCCTGCAGAAGGATATACAGCAGTTTCTGTAGTGTTTTGGCCACTGCAGCCTCCTGTATGCTGGGCTCTGTGTCTGCTTGGCTCTCCTCTCCACACATTCACCTGATTCACATGTCAGCCATAGTGAAAACAATCTGTGAAACACAGACATCTTCCCCAGAAAATGAATTAACTCGAACTCAGCACAGGAGAAAATTTGTCCATCCCTTTCACACACAAATTTTCAGCATCTCCCACATTTACACACTAGGTTTTCCCACAGCCATTCTAGAATATTGACTTGGTTGTCAATAATGAAAGTACAAAAAATGGCAAAAACTAACTTTTTTGAAAATCAGTAAAAATATTTATTTCCTTTCTAGTTCGTATTCTGCCTTATTGTTCTAAATGTGTGCAGTTTTTAGAATATTGTGAAAACTGCAATATTTTTGCAATATTCACAATATATGGTCTTATCATACCCTAAGACTTTCACACCAGTCATTAAGAGTTCTATATTAGTTTAGAGTTGTGATCATTTGCTTGGGGAAATTTATTGCTCATGTGTCTCATGAGAACATATAAACAGATAAAGTTGTCTGACTTCAGCAATCCTTCAATCTGCACTTATTTTCTGTTATTGTGTAGCTGCTCAGAAGGCTCAGATGACAGGAATTGACTTCCAGAGGATGCGGCCCAGAATTTGGAGGAGAGTCCAGTAATGGATGGAAGCGAGGTCTGTGGCAGGTAGATGGAGCCACAGCAGTTCCAGGTGACAGGCAAAATGGCTCTATATCCTGACACTGTATTTAGCTGTCCGTTCTGTTAGCGCCTCTCTCTGCTAAGATCCCCAGGAGCCAGAAGCACCTCCGTCCAGCAGCTTTTTCTCCCATGTAATCCGTCCACCTCTTCAGTTCAGCTCAACTCTTCTCTTCCAGCAACTCCTTGTTGGCTTTGTGAGTCTGAGAGAATGCAGGAATAGAGGCTGTGCAATGGTTATATGGGATCTTATTGTGCTTTGGTATGTGGTTCTGGCTAAGAGCTGAAGGGAGAAAGGTCCAGGCTTCTTTTATTCACAACATAAACATGCTTGTAATGTGGAAGCCAGTGAAAGGTGCTCTCCAAACAAAATATTTTCTTCCATTCATGGTAAAGTTTTATGATATTTCATCTTGCTCACAGATGCTTTGTTGAAGTGTAATAGTAGTGTGTGCTCTTTGGAACTTTACACAAATTGAAATGTTGAAAAAGTTTTTAGATTTGAAATTAGAGAAGTCTCAGCTCTGGTGTTATCAGAAACACAAAGCTATTGATATCACTGCTGCCATAAAGGACTTCTAATATTTTTAGGCAGTTTTTCCTTTTCATCATTGAGGCTCCTGAGTCTGAATTGTTCCCATGTTTTATTGATTTGAACACTGGGTCAATTTATTTCAATGAATTTCAACCTTACTTTACAGCTGAAATGCTGTTAAATGCACTGTATAAAAATAGACATACACTTAACATTTCCTGTTTAAGTCAGTTAGGACTGCCAAAATTATTTCTATTTGTCTTAGTGTCAGAATGAGGAGGGATCATTTTTTATACCTTTAAAAAAATAAAATAAATCAGAACTCCTATACAGTTGTGAGGAAACAATTTTTACACCCTATTAAAGATGCAGTTCTTATCAAGAAATGTTCATGTATCATAGTGTACTTTCTTTTTAACAGAAAATGACTTAATTACGGGCTAACATCTTAAATTCACCTTGCTTTACTCATTATCCACAATTATTTGACATCCTACCCTTTAATATGCAGACTTATCCCCTTTGTCTGAAATACTTCATTGATATGCAGAGGGTAACACTTTGTTTGTCAAGTTCTACATAAGATTGGCATGACACTGTCATAAACATGACATGAAGACAAACTGAAAAAACACATTTATTACAAAATAATTTAATAAATGTAAAAATATCTTTCAATTACCCAATGTATTGCAAGATATGTTTTAAATCCATCAGAAATAAAAATCATCTCATAGTCTTTCCATAAATTAACAACTTTTGATCTTAGAGTTTAAAAAGTGAAGACCATTAAACTTTGTGTGCACCAGAAACCTGCTGACCATCAAACTTTTTTCTGTCATTGCTTACATTTTTTCCTAAAGGGACTGTCACTCTGCTCACCAAGAAAATGGAGGGAAAGTAGCTCTGGCCACATCTGTCCATCCCGAACTGTAGTTGTAGTGTAATTCAGAGTGAAATTATCTGCGACAAGAGAAAAATGTGCTGTTTGTCAGAGCAGATCGCCCTGACATTGATAGAGCCTTGTGGGTGTTTTTTCTTCCCAGTATGAGTTTGTTATAAGCTGTCTACTGAATACTTCCTAAAGTCTGGATAGTTTGAATGAGATGCTGAAATAAAGGAGTCCATACTAATCTAATAGAACAAAACACTACGTGAATAAATGTCCTCACAATTTTCATCATATGAAAAGTACGATATCTTGTCTGATTTATGTATATAAAACAGAACAAATAAAATTCCCAGACGCTTCTCTTCTGAAATGGTTTACATCATTAGCATGACGTCAAGGCAAGACCACTCCTCCCATGCAGAAGTAGAGCAAACCACCAACAAAACAACACAATCTTAGGTGCTGGTACTGAAGCTTTCTGCATTACCTGGGACATTTGATAAGGCATGTTTGTCTTATCAGTCAATATTATTATTAATATCTGGTAGCGGTTAAAATAAATTTTTGTTAAATAACATGGCACAATTAAAGTTTAACCATGGTCTTTTTCATTTTTGTTTTTATTACATAACTATGGTCAGCAGTACCAAATCTTTTCTGGCTTTAGATCCGAGCACCCAGACATAACGGTGTTATGCTATAACATGAAGATGTGCTGGAATTATTAGGTTGTTCTGCTGCTCAGAATTAGCATTGCTGGGGAATATTGGTAATCTATTTTTAATTATTATTTTTAACATTAATAATAATAATAATAATAATAATAATAATAATAATAATAATAATAACAATAATTTAACTTTGCAAACATTTGACCAGTCATGTATCTATGTATCTCTTCAGCTTACTTATTTCAGGTGCATTTGGCATTTGCAAAAAGCAAGTGAGTAATTACTTAGTACATATCTGAGCTATGTTTTGATCATGTCTGTCAGGCTATGTAGGTTTTTTTGTATCACATGCCTAAAAAGTTACTACTTTACAAAGAAATTGTACCCAGACACATCACACATTTATTGTTTTGGACCCGGCTTGGTACATTCATCTTTGATTTAACCATGAAGCATACACTGTGACAAAAGCCATGTGAACATGGTACATGTTGATCACAGTAGTATTCAGCTATTTATGAGTTCTTCTGCAGACGTTTATTCAGCTTTTCTGTTTTCCAGACTTCGTTTGGGTTTTGGTAATAGAATAAACTTCATTCCGCACTCGAAGGATAGAGCTTTTTTTTTTTTTACACACTGACAATGTTTAAGCATTTTTTCTGATTATTTTCAACCAACCTTTATGACTGCAGTGTGTTTGTAATGATAAACCCCAACACTTTGTCAGAGGTACTGGTGTCTTCATGTGAGTTGATTCTGCATGGTTAGAAGTTGAGCAGAGAGTTGTGACATGATCCTTTTCCATTCGGATTGATAGAAGAGATGGTTTGGACTTCCTCCTTCACAATTAAAATAAATAAATATGATGACATCCATAGAACTCTAACAGCTATAATAATTTTGCAGCAAACATACGAATTGTGGCTTTTCTGTTTTAATTAGATCATGTTCTACACTTTTGTTTTAAAACTTTACAGTAATGCTGTGGTAACATGAAACTGGTCTTACTCTGGTTGTTGTACCACAAAAAATCGGTTGACTCATGAGCCAGGCATCTTGGAAATAGAAAACAGACCAACACAACCTAAAATCACCATGAGAGAAAAGCTATCTGTTTCAATTTTTTTTTTATTTTTAGATATCTAGATGATGATACCAATAATTTGCTTTGTTTTGTTTTTGAGGAAAAGTTTCTGAATCTGGGCTTTGGGAAACATTTTCTTATTTTTGTACAAACAAAGCTGTTCTACTTTAATTGACTGAACATGTTTGGCATCAAAAACATGTTCAATGCCTCAAGTTGGATGCTTGCGGAATTTGAAATTATACGCTTGACATTTTGCTATAGATGCATGCTGGGAGGAGTCTCTTGACCTTCTTTTCCCCTCTTCCACTTTGAACAATGTCAACTTAAGTATTGACAGAGTGTTTTGGTTTTATTTACTGAAAGCACCTTATTCAGCAGATAATTCAAAGGTGCTGTGAATTTTGTGTGTTTCACGTCCGAGGTTGGCGCTGATGAATGGTCATTGCATCTCCTGGCCAGCTACAGGCCAAGACATCATGTAGTGGAGTTCTCCCATGCTCTGCGTTAGGTGGCAAAATTTCAGATTTTCCAAGTCCAGCGTCAGCCATGTTGGATGCGCTTGACTCATGTCGAACACCAAATGCTCAAAATGCTTCAAACACGTAGCACTAGATGTGCAAAATGTGCCACAAGACTTTGACACTCCGTTAACACTTATCCACATAGAGATTGCATGTAAACCAGATGCCCATTTAAATTGCATTCTGTCTCAACGCAACATACACCAGTTTGACTAAAAAGCAGATCGTTGATGCCATGAACGATGCAATGAAATAAAACTGCAAGGTGTACTGAGATTATGCCCTTTGACTCTTTGCTGCTTGTGCTGTGATTTACTATGGATGGCTGCCATCAACACTAATCTGTTCAAAGCTCAACCTTCGGGTCCATGTTTCAACAAAACAGCATTCTGGCTATCTGCTGCTGAAACCCGAGCTCTTGGTCTGCACAGTTCACAAAGTAAGTGCACTATTAAATCTTATTTGGACAACTTTTGGAGACTCTATATTATCCTGTAGCTTATACTGTTGTCCCAACTTAGTTCTAAACTGCCTGGCTGTTACTAGTAGACAATGTTGTAAATGTTCAGTTTTAGCCAGTCTGAGGAAATACAAACTGGTTCACAGTTACAAGTTAATTGTCAGCGGTTCATTCCCCTATCTCTTTCTGAAACCTTGAACTGATCATGTTTTTCTCTCAGAGTTTAATTTTCACAATGACAGATACATCATTTTGTTCTGCTTCTTTGCATCAACATTCTTATCTTACAGACAGCCTAACAAAAAAACAACAAAAAACACCAAGAAAGCAGAGAGATGATTCCTCCATGAGAAGATATTTAACTCTGAATTTTTCTCTGAATACAGATTAGTTTATTAAAAATCAAAGATAACAACTAATCTGACAGGGGCTAAGTCCTAAGTGAACAACTAGAAATCTAGAATTTCATTTTTATTAATATGATTTTCTGAGCCTTTAAACCATCACCATGTTTACACTGGAGGTTATTTACTCAATGCTTATTTACATGTAAATATGGCAGACTGCACAACTTCTGCAGAAAAACTGCCTTAGAGTGTTACATGAACCAATCTATCAATATATTGACTGCAGGTTTCAAATGTTAATGTGTTTCTGTGGGTGCTGGACTTGATTAGTGCTGTCCAGCAATTGAAAAAACTTGGTCAGGTTAATCACACTCAGCACTGTGATAATCGCTATTAATATCTATTGCATAAAATGTAAAACAATGTTGAAGATATTTTTTCTTGTCTCATGCCAAACATCTCAATTTTCCATTTCCAATTTTATATTCAGGGCTTTATAAAATAAGCTATTTTGTTTCAAAAAATTATTTAGAAATATTAGCTATAAACTGGTCGTGCTTTGGTGGAGTAATATTGTAATTCATCATTGCAATAAGCAAAAATACTGGCTTGTTTTTTGCTGTCACTGTATTTTTAAAGTGAAATTTGCCACTGAGCACACCAGTCTGACTCTCTCCACTCATTTTTCACTGCCATTTGCAAGACCATACTGCTGTGAACTAGTTAACCATCTGCAGGAGCGAAGCCTTGAGATCAAAATAGGAAGTATAATTAATCTGCATTATGTAATAGAAACAAGGCAGACCTCTTAGATCAATTGCATGCGTTAATGTTCTAGTTTAAACTTGGGCCATGTCTGGATAATTGACATTTTTGCACCTGCCTTTTTAATGAGCTCTTGCTTTGTGCTCTCCTTCATGCTGCTTTTCGCTTGCTCTGTTTTGATGCCAGCCAATTATGTCATTAATAAGCATTACTGTGGTTAGCCAGTAGACTACAGATCTCTAACATAGGCCAAATTTCTATTGTTTTTACCGCGCAGGACTTAAATACAACAGTGAAGTAATCATTTTAGGAGATTTTAATATAAACTGGATGGACAATAAGTTGAAAAAAACTACTTGGAGAACTGACAGGAACATTTTATTTTCACCAGTTAATCAATGGACTCTCGTATCACCAAAAACAGTCAAATGGTAATAGATTTTTTTTTTTTCAAATAAACTTGGTCAAATCATAAAATCCTATATCTTAGTGGCTTATCCGACCACAATATCGCTCTCATTGGAAGAAAATTACCTCGAAATCGTTTTGTCAGTCACTATAATACACAGAAACAGATTGTAATACATATTCCAAGAAAGGATGTACTCAAATTTGAGGCCGAAACAACAAGGGTTAATTGGGATGACGTTTCAAACCAGATAAACGATTGTTGTAATACATATATTCTCCATGTTTGCAATACTATGAATACGTTTCTTAAAACTCAAATGAAGGGACGAAGAAAAATACAGTGACCTTGGATATCGGATGACATTTGGCTGTTAATGAAAAAGAGAAACTACGCCCTAAAATCTTTTCTTAAAAACAAAAGGACCAAAGACGGGCTTCTTTTTAAAAGTCTGAGGAACAGAGTAGTTAAAGAAATGTACAAATCTAAAGCTAAATATTATATAAATGTTTTATCAGAAACTGTAGGGAATGGAAACACAATCTGGAAACAATTAAGCAGTTTACTGAATCTAATGCATGGACTAATGATAAATATGAACTTGCAGAAGCAGGAAAAACCATAACTGATCCTGCTCAGCTAGCAACAAGGTTTAATGATTTTTTTCCTCTCTTCAGTCAAAGACTTGACATTAAAGTTCCCACCAGCTTAATATTTCCATCAGAACAGGGCAATTTCCCGTTACATGGAAATAAGCTTTGGTGAAACCGATTTTTAAATCAGGACGTCCCCCAATAAGTTTTGTTCCAGTCATGTTAAAAGTGCTGGAGAAAATGAATCTAGAACAACAACAATCTTCTGCATCCTCTTCAGTTTGGCTTCAGACATAATCATTCCACAGTGCCTGCTGTAAGTCTGCTGCTTGAAAAAGTTGATCACCTGACAGGGGACGAATCAGTGGTGCTGTATCAAAGGCTTTTGATACGGTGAATCAAAATTTACTGATCTCAAGACTTTCATTATTTAATTTCTCAGAATGGTCATTGTCTTGATTTCATCTTTTGAAGATCGTGAGCAATGTGTTGTCATTAATAATAGTAAATCTTCTGCAAAATTGTAATAGGGATTCCACAAGGAACTATCTTAGATGTGGACCTTTTAAGTTTGTGTGTTAACAGTATGTCTGAAAATTGTCCTGAAGTTACTCTGCAAATGTATGCTGATAACACCATTGTTTACACATCGGACAAAAGTAGTATTATAATCAGAGAAAAACTTCAGAAGAGCCTGCAGAGATTATCATCATGCTAAATGATTCTTGCTTAACTCTCAATACCAAGAAAACAAAGTGCATTTGCTTTTCAATCAAGACGTCATTACAGTCCTTGAATATCCAGATCAATGGGGATCCTATTGAACAACAGCAGATCTACCAGAGCGGCTTTAGATGGAAATTGTAAAGTCCCCTTTCGAAGAATCAATTTTGCTCAAAGTGCTCTGTTCATGAGAGGATCTGTAATCTGGAACTCACTTCCTGTTGATTTAAAGTCCTTAACCAGTTTTAGTACATTCAAAAAACAAACAAAACTCTGGTTATGTCAAAATCAGAACTGTATCCACTTTTGATGTTTTATGTTTCATTGTTTGTAGATGTTGTCAACATTCTGTTGTGTTATTTTAAATGATTATCACTTCGATTTGTTTAGAGGTACTGTTAAAAAGCCCATCTAGGGACAAGTGCTGTGAATTAGCTGTTGCTATTGCAGTATGATGCAAACATGGGACTGCTGTTTTGTTCAGTTTATCTATGTCAATGTGTGTTTGTCCCTATCAAATAAACGTAATAATAATAATACCATATATATTGCACATTACTACTTTTATTCAAGTAGTTTGTTGCAGGTTTGTTGCATCTACAGACATTTTGGACAAGCTTTCCAGAAAATGTTGCACTACTTCATATTTGTTTTGAGTCATTTTTAGTCAGGGGAAGAGTTGGCTCGGCGAGTGTCATTGAACAACTAATAGCTACCAACTCAAACTCCCACCTGACGATTTGCTTTCATGAGGAATTATGACTAACACAGTCAATAATCACATAGGATTAACCAAACTTTAGACATTTTTTTCTGGTGTTCTCAAATGATGATTTCATTTAGGAAGTGAACAAAGTTAATTAAAGATGTGGTTGCCCAATTGGTAAATCATTAATTATTTATATATGACTAAATTCTTTAGAGAAGCAAGGTGAATTTTCTCGGCCACAAACATGTGAAACCTCTAGAGTCAAGAAACCACTCCGGTAGAATCTGTTTGACAACTTGAAGTAGTCTAAAATATTTTCAAAAGTAACACATGTCCAGATCTAAAGAAATTAAAGGTCCCAGGTCTCATGTAGAAAAGAGTGTGCAGCTTTCACCCTAAAGATTAAAGTACAAACTAATTTAGAAAAGTACGGCACACAAAAACATTCAGATGTAAAAAGCTGAGCACATACACATGGCTGCACACCTTTCCTTTATAAATCTCAATTTGCAGGAAATATATATTTATATAAATAACACTAAATGGAGTGAGATTCTAGTGTATTTAGATGAGTTTTGGGACTTTGTAGTTTGCTATTGTCCACAAAGTAGTTCAATAGCTCACTTTCATTTTTATAGATGGTGATTTTCCTTTAGTTGGTGTTTGGCTAGCTTTGTACTTATATAGCATCTTATGAAGTCCAGAGGCCAAGAAAGTGCTTCATACTACAGTCATTCACCTATTCATGCACACACTCATTCTGATGGTGGAAAGCTACTGGATACTAGCCACAGCTGCCCTGGGGCAGTCTGACAGAAGCAATTTGTGTGTGAAATACGCCACCACATATATTTTGTGCGTACGCATGTTTTATACAGGCTCCAGATAAGAAACAAAGTCACTGACATTTATCAGTCTGGAAAAGGTAGAAAGGAATTTCCAAAGAATTGGAACTCCAGCGAATCACAGTGAGAACCATTATCCATAAGATGGAGTAAACACTAAGCAGTTAATGGCTGGGCCGCAGTAATGACTGTTTGCTGTAAATGCCACTGCCAAAAAACAATGTAAAATGAATTAGTTGAATGGGACAGATCTGGGTCACAGTGGAGCAGTTGGTAGCACTGTTGTCTTGTAGCAAGAAGGTCCTGGGTTCGATTCCCGGCCCGGGGTCTTTCTGCATGTGTGGGTTCCCTCCGGGTGCTCCGGCTTCCTCCCACAGTCCAAAAACATGACTGTCAGGTTAATTGGTTTTTCTAAATTGTCCCTAGGTGTGAGCGTGTGTATGGTTGTGTGTCCTGTTTGTCTCTGTGTTGCCCTGCGACAGACTGGTGACCTGTCCAGGGTGAACCAAGCTTCTCACCCAGAAAGTAGCTGGAGACGCACCAGCACCTACCAATCCCACTAGGGACAAGGGTGAAAGAAAATGGATGGATGGATGGGGCAGATCTTTATGATTATTGTTATCAGTGAAGATGTTAATTGATAAAGCAAATACATTTATAAGTTTCTAAAGTTTTTATTAAAGTAAATAAATTCAGAAGTATTTTAGATTTCTAGTCATTTTTTCCCCCTTTTTTTCTCTTCAGGAAGTCATTAGATGAACGTCTATTATATCATTTAGTACTAATAAATTAAGTTATTAAAGTTCTGATCCCACTCATCATCATCATCATCATCATCATCATCATCATCATATATTATTATTATTATTATTATTATTATTATTATTATTATTATTATTATTATTATTATTATGTGTTTTTAATTAGTTTTTGTCTTTTTTGAGACAAATCCTGTCAGTATTTGTGTTCCGCCTCTCTATTAACTCTAACTGGTCCTGCCTAACATAAAGTTTTCCCTGGCAATAAATTCTATGCATGCACTTGCATTTTTGCAGTGACCTCACATTGTAATAATGAATTCTATTAAAGATATGCATATTATTCACTTGAATATTAGGAGTCTCATATTTAAAATTGACTTATTGAAAGCTTGATTTACTTGTAATAAACTCTTTCTAAAACTTAGTGACATGTTAAAAATTAGTTGATCAAAAACATTTCCTGATCCTTTGTGCTGATTTTACTAACACAATCTATAAATCAGAACTGATTTAAATTAAATGTTGAGCAATTCATCTTTCCAAATGAAGACACAAGAAGCAGTGTTGTGGGGCTGTATATTGTGTCCTGGAACAGAACTGGCAATCTGGATTGAAGGGCCTCGCCTCTAAATTAGGGCACTACATTGGTGATCCAAAGAGTGAGCATTGTTCTGCTCAGGGTCACTTCAACCTGACCCACACGAAACACATGTTGACCATGGATTGATTAGTTTGTGGTCTGATGCCTAATGCTGACACAATGTCTTTTTTTCTGTAATGACTTGTGATAATAATTGAAATTTATTTTTGACCCATGGGTCATCGTGTTGACATTGGAAACCAAAGGATTTCTAATGTCAACACTGGATGAGAAAATACTGAAATTATAATTTTGGCCCTGACCTGACGGTATATCACTGTAGACAAAAACTGATTCTCCACAGACATGTAACACATTTCCAAAACATTTAGATTTATCTTTCCATTTTTTTAGTCCACGGTGGAGGAGTTTGAGCCTCTGCACCAGCTGCTGTGTCTACTGATTAACTAGTCGACTGTTTCTGGGTCTGCTTGAGCTAGGCTGTTGTACAAACCATGCACATACACAGATTGCAGTATTTTTGCTGTTGTGAATCAGTGTTTTGGCTTATTTAATTATTTAGAATTATAATTAACAATTCATTATTAATTAAAATATTAATAAAATAATTTTTTTAGCTTAATCAGGGTGCCATCCAGTACTTGTGGAATCATAAGTCAAACTAAGTCTCCCTTCAAACATGCAGCAGATAATGGAACAGTCTTACTTTGAGTCAGTCGGGTCAAAGCAATGTCTAGAAGTAAAACAAAAAAATATATATGAAAAGGGAAAAAACCAAGGCGGCACCTTCTTGTCGATGGATGTGGAGGCCTGGTTCAGGAGGTCTCTGAAAATAGGCATCAAAATGGTTTTGTACAGTTAAAGAACTGAGGTGGATACACGGCCGGCTTCTGTAAAGTTCTTAGGTGAACCCTTTGAAGATTTTAAAAGTCCTCTTTTCTGGCCAGGTCCTTCTAAGCTGTGCAGAGTTGTTTGGAGGCTGGCGCCAAAGGTGCAGCTTTTTATGTTCTGGGGATCAGTTCTCATAAGAGTTATTTTGCAGGACGGGAATTTTGGCAGTGATGTCTCCAACACAAGAAATGCTGGGAAGTACAGTTCAGCTGTTATGGAACAACAATGGAATACCACAACATTTAGAACATCAGAAGCAACATCAGAAGCACTTTTGCTCAAAGTGCTCTTTCTGTGAGAAGGCTGGAGTTTGAAACCCATTTTCTGTCAATTTAAAATCTGCAGGGTGGGCCATCAGTTTCCATACATAGAAAAAAATGTTGTGGGACCCTGTGTAATCGCTGCATGTCTTGGACCACTTCAGGATTGATCTGCAACATTTTCAGTTGTCTGAAACTTGCAAATGTGTTTTGCCACAGTGTCATGTATGATGCTCATTCCATGTTAAAGTTTCATGCAACCATGCGACTGCTTCCCAACCCAGCTCTCAGTATAATTTCAATTCTTTGCTCTTTTGTCAAACGCATCTTTTTGGGTGTTTGAAATATAAAAGAAATGTACATTTTACATTCTCCTACACTGTAACAAATGGCTGTACAAACTACAGCATGAAAATAAACCCAGCAGGTGGCTGGGTTTTGAAAATACAGCTCTTTACTGTGATCTGAAATGCGTATGGAAAGTATATGGGACGTGATTGGACCGCTGGATCACATGCAGAAATTTACAGCTGTACTGTAAATTTTTAATATACAGTTGCATTGTGGGATATTTACCGACTGGAGGCAAACTTCCACGGGCTCAAGGGAAGGACCAACAAGGACTTTCACCGGATAAGTACTTTTTAAAAAACAGTTTTGTGTTTGTGTACGAAAACACAAAATTGTGTGGTTATATTGAGCTACTCTCGCTTGTTTGCTAAAGCTAACTATTTGTTATCTCTTCCCTTCCCTCCCTTTTTTCCTGCACAAAGGAGATATGTTCTATGAGACTATGAGTTACTAGGTGCAGCTGGCTAGGAGAGAGGAGTAGAAAAACAGCTTATACAACTCAGAATATTTTATATATGTCTAGATGTAATCTTAAATATTGTAGATAATTAATTTTGTTCCACACCTCAACTGTTTTTTTTTGTTGTTGTTGTTTTTGGCACATCTGTCTGTAAACATAGTTAATGGATAGAGACATCAGAATGTATCCGACTATGGAAATGTCTCTCTGTACCTGAGTTAAAATTAAAACTAATATCACTGAACATTGTTATTTTTCAGGAAACTGCATCAAGGCCACAAGCGGGTCCAGCACCTAGAGTATTTTTTCATAGATGAGAACTATGAGAACTGTTTCAGTAATGCCTTTACAAAACATATTTGGTAGTTCACAGGTATCTAATCTAAAAATGTAATATGTACTCCCATCTGTTTCTAGGCCTCAACCCAGAAAGTGAAACAAAAACTGCAAACGGAAACTGACATCAAAACCAACAGAACAAATTATGCAAAACACAGCAGTGACCTTGCATGTCTCCATTCTCCTCCTCCATGGACCAGTGGAACTTTTACCCATTTACACACAATCAGTTTCTCTTACTCCATCTCTCTCCCTGACTGTCTTTTTCTCTGCCTTTCTCTGTGTCTGTCCTGTCCATTTCTAACAGACAAACAGGAGGACAGCTACAATGAAGGAAGGTCAGAGAAAGTGTCTGTCCACTAAATCTGTCCTTCTCTTGCTGTCTGTCTTTAACTGACATAAATGTAGTTTAATGTACTGTTTATCTCATGTATTAAAACATATTTTTCTTTATTTAGCTTCAAGCAACCCTTTGATAATTTCTGGAGAAGTTCAGGACTGAGACCAACTCAGAACTGAACTTCATGTTGGTTTTGTTTGGCTGTTCACCAAGTCTTAAACTTGCCCAAATGTTTGAGATGTACTGTTGGGGTTCCAATAAAGTTTTGAAAAATATGTAACTTCAATATTTGACATTGCTGTGTCTCTTTATTCCTTCAAAGGAAGAAAATGACATTTAGAAATTTGACTGCAAGTTTTATATGAAAAGCTGGTAAAACATACTTTGACATGCAGTTTGCTTGGAAGTTTTGATGTTTGGGCACTTCTGTTTTAGAAAAGATTATTTAATTCATTGTGTTCAATGTCATATTAGCATGACTGTAAAGTATCAGTTATGTTTTTTGATCAGAGTAATTTTCACTTTGGTTGCAATATATAACTTCTATGTAACAAGCAAATATTGCTGTTGCAAAACACTTTTGTTTTACTTCAGTTTTAAATTGTCAATAAAATAAAGTGATTTGAAAATATGTCTATTTTTTTAAGTTGAAAAATAAAACATTTTTTGAGAGTTTGGTAAATTAAGTTACAAGTTCAAATTTAAACTTAAAAGCTAGCAATATGCAGTTTCATAAACTACTGTAAAATGACAACTTTTTTCTAATTACATTACAGGACTTCTGTAATTTTATTATGATGAAAATGTGATGAAATCATAGTAACCATGTTATATAATTACTGTGTTATTTAAAATAAATTACAGTAACAATAATCAAATTACAATAAGATATTAATAAAAACTACAGTAAAACTGCAATAAAATCACAGTAAAATTGTAATAAAATTTACCAAATTCCCTTTGGTGTTTCAGAGCTGTTGGCAAAAATCCTCTTCACAAAAATGTTTTGGTTAAATTTACCCAAGCAGATTATTTGTAAATTGTTAGCTCAACCTTTTGGGGACAAATACTATAAGTTGTATTTTACAGTGTAGAAACTACTCCTCCTTACCTTCAAAGCTGTCCACAACCTGCCCCCACCCTCAGATTTCATTCATTTTTGCAGTTATTTTTATTGTATCTTTTATATTGTGTTTTTATGTTAAATGATGTAAGGTGACCTTGGGTATTAGAAAATGTGCCAATAAAATCTATTGCTATTTATTATCATTTTAGTTGAGCATAGTGAAGATGAATTAGAATTAGTGTGACAAAGATGATGAGCTACTAGGTGAAAGTGGCAACAAATATTTTCTCTCAAATAGAGAGTAACATTTTATTTTCTGTTTCTGCTACAGGATTTATGTCCATCAGAACATGTAGAGCAACGAGCTGCAAAATCATACAGATCAATAAAGGCATCATCATCTGCTCAGCATGGCATCTTCCCCTGGGTTAAGTGCTGACCCTTTACCCATGCTTCAGCTCCACGACGGGGACTACAGCAAAGCTTCAGAGAGGCCGACCTCCCCAGTATTTCTCCCTACTATGTACAGTCCTCCAATGGGCATAGAGAGCCACACTGTGTGCATCCCCTCTCCATACACAGACAGTAGTCATGACTACCACGGACATCCACCCTTAACTTTCTACAGTCCTTCGGTGCTGAGCTATACCAGAGCACCCATCACTGACAGCCCATCATCCATGTGTCCCCCTCTGAGTCCCTCTGCCTTTTGGCCCTCTCACAGTCACCACAGCATATCTTCTTTGACTCTGCACTGCACCCAACCTGTTGTCTACGATGAACCAAACCCACAAGGACCCTGGCTTGAGTCAAAATCCCATGGCATGAACCCCAACAGGTAGGACTGCTGACACTCACCAATGGATGAAAAAAAAATACACAGATTAATAGTGTAATTTGTTTATGAAAGTGTTTGACACAAATGCTGTGTTGTCTTAAACCTGAACCCATAAAAAAGCTAGACATCCAGACATAAAGTGAGGAATTCTCCATTCTGCTGTACAACTTTAAAAAGTGACACTAAAACAAAGCAGTCAGGACTCCCAGCTAGCACTAATGTCTGCTGTTGTGGCTTTAAGGCTTCTCATTCAATTTCAGACAGGGTAGAGAAAGAAAGACCGAGTTCAGTTTATTGCCATTTCAATACATTTGACAAAAAAAGAAGTCAGCCTACTGACAGACTCAAAATAAATTCTGATTTGATCCAAAATCTCAAACAATGCAGTCCACTTGACGCTCAAATAGTGTCATTAACTGAGATACAATCCCTCATACAGAACATGCATGTAGCACCAGTAGAAAGGAAAACTCACCTTCAGCCAGAAGAACCCTCCAGCTGAACCAGGATCTGCCATGACTGACTGGATCACAAGAGGTAATGAAGCTGTTTAGAGTCTGGACTCCTTCCAGTGTGGATGAAACCTGTCAGCGTTAACTTGTTAAGATAACGATCACCTGATAGAGCCTTTGTCAGTTTTGCTCATACAAATTACTCAAAGTCTTCTGGACAGAAATGTGGAGAACACAAATGTAGAGCCTTCAGAAGTTGTGTTTGGCTCTCTCCCAGTGCACTCTTTTTATTTCATGTGGAAAGCGATCCAGACTCACCACAATGTTTTTTTTTATTATTATTATTATTATTATTATTATTATAGCCAACAGTGTTGCAGTGTGGCATGATCTAATATTACACCAGACAAATGCAACATGATGAACAACTCACGTAAAGTTAGTCTTCCTGTGTTTACTCTGTGGATTTCAGTACAGAACAGACATCACACGACATCAATCCAGCTGGTGAAAAAATGGCAACCTCCATGGGTGAAAAATATAACATAGGTGAAAAGCAACATCCAGGGACTTAGACGACGATCAGGCTGAGGTCATACACAGAAGGATAGAGAGAGCAAACTTAGCAGGAGGGGCAGGCAGTACTCAGTGGTTGTGAGACAGAGCTTGGGTCACGGTCCAGAAATCCAAAACGGATGAGATCCATGAGGGGTTGGCAGAAGGGGTAAATCCATGGGCAGAAAGGGTTGTAAATACTCTGAAGGCTTGGAAGTAAACATTGAGTCTCTACAAGTTTGTGGCTGTTGATAATCTGGCAAGGAGGCAGAAGCTGAGAGGTGCTTAAGTAGGTTGGGACCCAGGTCAGACAGGTAAGCAATCAGACGTAGGAGCTGAATGACTGACAAAACTCAGCATGGACACGATGCAGAACGTGAATCATGA
Organism: Poeciliopsis retropinna; assembly: GCA_010277075.1. NCBI lineage: Eukaryota > Metazoa > Chordata > Actinopteri > Cyprinodontiformes > Poeciliidae > Poeciliopsis > Poeciliopsis retropinna. The sequence goes on from VMRM01000028.1 coordinate 8,962,804, forward strand.
CAGTTAAACAGGTAATCTGTGAGCTTGTGTTCAAGTCTAAAGGATAAAAGAGACTATTTACAGTTACAGTTTTGTCTGTTACCCATCTGGGAGAGAGATATTGTTAAACACTGAGAGCCAAGAGTATTATTTATAAAAGAAGGAAATAATGGTGCTGGTAGCAGTAACTTAGCCAATGCCCTTGTCTCCGGCATTGATCTAGGTAATATGTGTCACAGCTAACCAGAACACCAAACACGAATTAGCTTCTATGAAAACTAAAACCCAAGACGGCATTTTTTTGGCTCCCTAAATATAATTACTCACCTGAAAAGATGTCAAGCCAAATATAAGGATCACTGGTACAGAGAAAGTCAGCTACAGTCCAATCCCAGCTGTCTGAATAATTCAACCAGCCCCAAACACAATGGAAGTGTTCACAGCAGCAGCCATGAGACCTCACAGCAGTACTGATGCTAGAAGAGCCCATCCATCAAAAGATCTTTCCCCAACTGCTCTGCTTCTGTGATGCATTCAAGAACAAGTCCTACACTGAATTGTGCAGGACAATGGGCATAGAGATCCACGCATTCTGCAACCCCTCTTCATTGCAGAATGAAGATATACACAGTTATCTGTGTATAACTCATAAAAATGGCTTCAATTTCCAAATTTTGTACAAATAAATCTCTGTAAGATGTGGTATTCAGGCTGCTGAGTAAAAACTTTATAAGCACATTAAGCACAGTTTACTTTAATTACAGCTGTAAGTGTTTCGGGGAGAAGTCCTTACCTACTTTGAATATTAAAAAGGGAAGTTTGCCCCATTCTTCTATTTGGGGTACTTTAAAACATCACACATTTTAACTAAATGTAATGTATCTCTAAAAGTGCAATTGATATAGAATTACAAACAAATGTCTTAGAAAGAAAAAACGGGAGGTCCAAAAAGGCACGTAATGTGACATCAGCTGCTTCTGTCCCTTCTGATGAGTATTAACCCATTAGTGTCCTGATGAAAAAAATCTGCTACAGCAGACACCTGCTTCCATGTAAAGACCAGTCTTTACCAACTGTTACAACCAGAGATTATTTTGTATGTTTATAGAAATAAACATATAAAAAACATGGAATGACATCCCACAACATATAAAGGTCATTCAAACTTTGTTTCAAAACATTGTCTCTTTTGAAATGAGAAACAACTGCTACTTTATAAGAAGTTTCATGCATTTGTCCTGTTCCATAGAATAGGAACCTGCTGTAAAACGGCAACTGTGCTGAGCCATATCCAATTTCTTTTAATCTTTTCCTGTTTTAAATAAATAAATAAATGTTTTACAAGTATGGCATAAGTTATATGTATTCTTGTGACACCATTTTAATGTACATAATACACATCATTGGGAAGCTAAAGATACTAGAGATTCCAGTGTTGAGTTCCAGTACAGGATAAAATCACCTGTAGATAAAAGTAAGCACTTTTATCAAACCACTCAGAAATGCAAAATAATGTCCAACTCACTGTTCGAAGACATGATGTTACCACCACCTTGTTTTATATTGTGTTCAGAGGGATATTCCATTTGTTTTACACGTTGGTTGCGAAGTTCAATTTTGCTCTCATCGGACCAGATGAGTTCAACTTAACTTTTTTCTTGCCACTCTTCCATAAAGTGCAGACCTTTGGAATACACAGGTGATTCTAATACTGTGATTAGGTGATTTTGTTTCTGTACTATATTCAATGAAATAGGTTTTGAATATATCTCCACTTCCCACTTTTAGTCTTAAAACAAGAATTTACTTTCCACATTAAAATATGCACCACTTTGTGCTGGTCTATTGCATACTGTCAATAAAATTTATTGAACTTAATGGATAGAAATGGTTTTGCAAAGTAATGTAATCAGCCATTCTATATCAGATAACATGACCACTGCAATAGTGATTTCATATGTACCAATGACATATGCAGTTTCTCAGATAATAGAGTTGGGTGGAGGATAAATCACCAAGGAATGATGAGGCAAAAATCCATGATGTCAAGTTGTCCTTTTCACTGAGTCTACGCTTCTTCCTGCAGCTCTGTCATCAGCTGTAACAAGCTGCAGAGGAAGAAATCAGAAGAAGCAGGAGAAGGAATAAAGTCCTCTTCATGTTCATCTGCTGTAGGGAAAGCTGACATGCACTTCTGCGCTGTCTGCCATGACTACGCCTCTGGGTACCACTACGGTGTGTGGTCATGTGAAGGTTGCAAAGCTTTTTTCAAGAGAAGTATTCAGGGTATTAACTCTTTCTGAACCTCCTGTCTATAAATTTATTTGCTTTCTAACTATAAAAAACTTTATCAGGTCTTGTTCCTCTTTTCCCAGGACACAACGACTACATTTGCCCTGCCACAAATCAATGCACTATTGACAAGAACCGACGTAAAAGCTGCCAGGCCTGCCGCTTGCGGAAATGCTACGAAGTAGGCATGATGAAGTGTGGTAAGCATAGCTTTACTAATATTCTTTGTATTTTTCCAACTTGCGGTAGTGTTAACATTTGTGTTAAAGAGGCTTAAGGAGTAAAATATCAGCCTGGGTGATTCCATATCTACAAACTCAGCATGTTCTAAAGTTCTACATGAACATGACTTTGATTCTTTCATCTAATGACATCAGCTACACATCTCAGGACATTAATTAATTAATTAATTAATTAATTAATTAATTTACATGGATATTTTTGGGCCTTTGTGGGTAATTGGCATGTGGATACCTATTGTTGAAAGAAAGTCACTACACTGTAGGAACGCTTTTCCTCATGAATGAAGCTAAAACTGCTATATTCAAATGCCTTCTTTGGCACATGTACAGAACTGAATAATACCATCCTGATGCCAGACAAACAAATTAAATGTTTCATGAACTACTTATTATGAAAAGTCCATTATTATGCTTATGTTCAAGCTGGAATCGGTCTGTGGACTTTACAAAATATGTCCGTTACTTTTAAAAGACAAAATTATTCTCAGATATTGATCAGTTTTGCATGTTTGGAGTTCATTAAGGATTGTGTTGTTCTAGGGCTACATCACGATTATCCAAATGAGCTGCTGCTGACAAAAAAATCATTTGGATGAAACTGGTCTGTGCTAACTATAACTTTATTTTGGCAATATTGCAGTAACATTGCAAGCAAAACTAAAATGAAACTCTGTTCTTCATGACTGGGAGAAAATGCACTGACACATTGTCTATAAAAGCCAACAAAACACTTTTCTTTTCCAGCAGTCATTGTACAGAAATAGTTTGTAAAGAAGTCAGTGGAGCTCCAAGTTGCAAGTTGGAGCTCCACTGATTCCAACTTGACTTTATGTTTCTCTGTAAAAAACAATTTAGAGGTCTTTGAAACAGTTTTGCAAAACATTTACCTATTCCCAAAAAATGGTTGGTTGTTTCATTTTTGCTTTTGGACTGTTTCTGTACTACCACTTGGTTATGCAGAATCATGCAAAAAGTGAATTTTGCAAAACAGTGAACCCTTAAATCTCAGATTCTATATATTTTGTCTCTTAATTAGCAACTAACATGAAAACCTGTCATTATGTGGCATAAAGTACAAGTTTTCATTTCAGGTAATGTAGGTTTCCTTTGTCCCACTACATTATTTAGGTGTGAGGCGTGAACGCTGCAGCTATCGAGGGGCCCGACATCGTCGTAGTGGACTCCACCTTCGAGATGTAACAGGCAGGAGTTTGGTAAGGGTCGGGATGGCTCCGCAGGTTCAACGCCTCCCCCCGATGGAACTGTCCCTTTCCCCTCTGGCTCAGCCGAGTCGAGGTAACCAGCCGTTCATGAGCCCAGAGGAGTTCATCTCCCGAATCATGGAGGCAGAGCCCCCTGAGATCTACCTCATGGAGGACCTGAAGAAGCCCTTCACTCAGGCTAGCATGATGATGTCTCTTACCAACCTGGCGGACAAGGAGCTGGTACTCATGATCAGCTGGGCCAAAAAGATTCCTGGTGAGATGGATCAAATCTCTTCAGATTTTTTTATTTCTGCTCATCTTTAGCTGGATAGACTTAAAGGTTTCTAGGTGGAAAATCCTGACTTTATCATTTCACCTCTAACATGGAAGTAAATAAAACATTAAAATACTTGGCTTCTTTACCTTGAAGGCTTCCTTCCACTTTTTTAAATCTTTCCATCAAGTTGGCTTTTAGACCAGATAACTTCACATTTGTATCTTTTTTTTCTGTTCTGCTTTCATTCTGCTCTGTGTTCTCCCTGTTTCTTTTCTCTCCCTCATATTCTCTCTCATCCTGTCAGTCAGAGTTCACCCCAGCAGGTAGCTTACAGTGGTTTTGAATTAAAAACAATCTTGCCAGAAGTAGTTTTTTTTTTTTTTTTTTACTTGTGTGATTTTGTACCTTCCCTCTGAAGTGAAAATGAGTGCACATTTTCTGCCCTGACAAAGACTAACAGCCAGCTACAAGTGATCTAGGTACTGTCTGTCAAGTAAAATGCAGCACTGTTGTTCAGTTTTTTTTATGTTAAATTGTAATTATGTCTTCTTGGTATGTCCTTGTTTTAAACATTGATGCACTAAGAAAAGTTTAATTGGTTATGAGGAGAGAATAAATGATATGTAGATGTTTCTGCAGTTAACATCAAATATTCACTCCCATTAAACTGTTTCCCATTTTGTGATGTTATAACCACAAGTTTCAATGTATTTTATTAGCATTTTATGTGACAGACGAACACTAAGTAGTGCCTCCCTTTCTTATATACCTGTAAAGTAAAAGGTATATAATACATGGTTTTAAATTTTTTGACATAAAGAAACCATCACTGTTTTCAGGCTCCAAGTGAGAACTTTATAGAACCATGTTCCACCAACATGCTGGTGGGTGGTCAGAGGGCCCAACAGGTGGCGCTTGTGCATGGCAACATTGCTTCTTGTCAGTGTGCCCCAGAGCAACTGTGGCTACTATCCAGGAGCTCACCACTACCAGCGTGTGAATGGATGAATGAAGTGTGAAGTGCTCTGGACTCCTCTGGACTTTATGAAAGTGCTATACAAGTACTGGCTATTTGTCATTTGTTTCTACTAGATTTGATCAGCTGGTAGAGAAATCTCAAACAAAGAGTCTGACATTATTGCCCAATCTTCTTTGTAAAACTGCTGTAGCTCTGTCTGACTGAACAGAGAGTTTCTATTGGTGTTTAAGTTCAAATGTGGCCACAGTTAAAATATTAGTTTGATTGCAGGATGTCCTCCCTCTTTGTGAACAGCTTTAGATGATTTTATATCTTTTACAGCTCAACAATATTTGAACTATACAATTTTAACCCATGGTAAAAATGTTATAGTTCAAAGATACCATTTTTGAACTATACCAAAAGCTTATATTGCTGAATATAAGCAATATAATTAATATATTGCTTATATTCAGCAATATAATTTTCAGCAATCATATTGCTGAAAATTTTGAACAGATTTAAATTCTCAGTACTCTCTCCACAATACCACTTTCAAAGTAGTTCACAGGAGTAAATAAAACCCTGTAACCTTGCTGCCGTGGTCTCTATGACCATGGAGGCCATAGTTACTCATGCCATTTGTTTTTACCCTGCTGTGGAAACACAATGGTGAAGATAGACTAAGAAAGCAATCCTAATTGCTGAAAAAAGTTGGGAAGCTTGCCCAAAAATGCCTACAAATATCACTCAAACCATAAAATCACCACCACCAGTCATTGATACGAGACAGGATCTAGGCTTATGTCTTGTTTAAAGAGGCAGTCTTACGTGTTTTACAACCACATAGAAAATCATTTCATAGCACAATCGGGTAACGCTGTTACCTTCAGTAACAAATATGACTTAAGAGAAATTTGACATCTTAAAATTGGCCCTCTGCCTCTTTAAGCAGCTCCTCCTCTTTCCAACATATACCTGCTCATGTTTCCTTTATAAATCCCAATTTCTGGAAAATAGAGGGCAGCTGCTAGTCCGTCATGTCACTACCCTTAAATAGGACTACATATGTAAATTAGCATAAATACCTCACAAAACTTCTACATTCCTAACTCACTGTCAAGGACTCTGTCACAAAATTATAGTGTCAAATAAGAGTCATGACAACACTGTAAAGAAATGGCTCACACTTTGAAAATTCCTAGTGTAATCCATGCATTGCTTTGATGCAAATACCATCTGTTATCTTTCTACATAAACTGTGTCAGATTATCCTTTTTGAAAAGGATTTGATCCAAAAGCAGAAATGATCTGATGCAAATTTTACAGTTTCTCTTCAGTGTTTACTGGTACTTGAGACACAATGACCATAATATGTAAGTCATGCCCCAATCCCCTGAACCAATTCCGCTAAACTACAAGCTCTATTCCTGCTTTACACTGACATTGCAGTTCGAAAACACTTTTTTCAAAACACAACATACAATTTTCAGCATTCAAAACTCAGTTAATTGCTCTACTATGCACACTGACTCATCCATCTACCCCTTCTTCAAGCTGTGCAAATGCATGTGGAGATATATCAGCTGATGCTTTCATGGCTGGGTGAGCCATGCTAGATTTCCCTGCTGCCAGGGAAAACTTGACGGATAAGGATACTGCGACTATTCCAAAACAGAATAAATGAGGCAGCAAAGTTTTTGTTTTACTCTAACCGTATACAGTAAATTCTGCATGTGTAATTTTGTGTTGGTTGGGATGTACAGTGTGTACATTGTTTTTTGTGTGAAAAATAAAATGTTAATGTGCATTTATGTGTTCTGAGTGTGAAAACAATATTTAAAATATTTAACAACACACTTATGTATGTATTGTTCGTAGTAAGTGTAACTCAGTCATTATGACGGAGAAGTGTTTTCCATTCATCATAGTGTTTTACATGGAGCACATCAGTGTTCAGGTGGTTCTTATAAAAGTCAATTTATATCAAGCTCTGTGTAAGAATCTAAAAACAAATTACAATTTTAAGAAGAGACAACATTGCATTACATGTAGTTTCATTTTGCAGTATCATAGAAAGGTTTTGCCTATTATGTGTGTGTTTTTATTTGTGTTGCAGGGTTCTGAAAGTTTGGGGCATGCTTTCAGAAAATTTGTGTAAACAATATAATAAAAATTATTAATTTACAAAATTTTTCGAACTGTTCCTGAAAACTGAAATATATACATCTTACAGAAAAAAAAACTATAAATGTAAACGGAGATAATACCGGAATAAGAAAGTTAACATACTGGTAAAGAACAACATATTTTTTGTTGCTCATTCTAACAAAGACCAACAAGCTGGTAAGGCCTGCGGTCAAATATAGGGATATTTGGGATATAAAGTTAAACGGGCGTTTAGTGAATTCACACTGATATAGGTAGCTTCTAATAGTCAGGAACAGGTGTTTTCTGTTAGTTACCATTAAACAATGGAGTTTGGACCGCTTGAATGACATCTGTGTTAATTGGCAGAAGGGTACGGGTAATGTGTAATTAAGTGAGAAATAGTTCATACATTTTGGGGAGTTGTCTTCTGCTCTGCTGAAGCTTTGATGATGACAACTGAGCGGATTCCAGTTCCTTCAAGCAGGTCAAAGCAATTGAGAAAAACTGTAATGTAACCACTCAAAATAAAACTAGGATGTTTTTCCAAAACTTAAAGCTGGATCAGAAAGTTGTCGATCTGTTTAACAACACTTGGGGAATTTTTTAAAATCTTACATTTTCTTGGGAGGATAACAATTTTGACCTTAATTATATGTTTTGAGTTGCTTTAGGTCATAACTGGTCTTTTTTTTTTTTTTTTACTTTGCATGATTTTCAACAGGCTTCGTGGAGTTAAGTCTAGCAGACCAAATCCATCTGCTAAAGTGCTGCTGGCTGGAGATCCTGATGCTGGGTCTTATGTGGAGATCTGTGGATCATCCTGGGAAACTCATCTTCTCTCCAGATTTCAAACTCAGCAGGTCAGAAACCTTTCTACCATCTGGTATCACAAGTACATCTAAGATCAGTCATCCTCACCGTTCTCTGTTTGACTTCTGCTTGAGCCACATTGCCTGCAAATGCAATCTTTTCTATTGTATATATCACATGACTTGTTTTGTTTCCTGTACACTGTATATACAGACTACAGACTGTATATACAGTCTTCAGGAAGAAGCAGAGAAACACCAGCGTCCCCACACCAAGACTTTGTCGGAGGACATGTTTCTGCCAGTAATCTCTGATTGAGACAGAGTGCCACTTACAGGCATGGGAAAAGGTTCTCCTCTGCCCTAATCCTCCATACTGGGCCATCTTTCTACCTTCCAGTGTCCTGCGCCTGGTGTGGGGATTCCATCTGCCCCTTGCTCTGTAGTCTGTCCGTCTCTGTAATCAATTAGTCCCCTCCTTCCATCCCAGCTCCTTTTATTTGGATTCAATCGGTCTCTGCTGACACATGTATGATTGTTATTATGATTATTTTTATAATCATAATAATTACAATTATTATTTACAGTATTTTTGACACATAAATTAGAATTGGAACTATACAATTTCAGATCATTCCTTCCGCATTGTTAACAGTAATGCAGTCTAGTTTACATACATGCAGGTGTGTTTTTCACAATTGGTGTGAAAAACATAATTCAACAGTGTGACTGAAGTTAAATGTCAATCAGGAAAGTTGTTATAATTTCTTAAAGATTTTTTTTTATTGTCACAGCTTTGTTCTTGCATGAGTTCAGTATTTGACCTGTTATAGAATTTTTTTTTTATCAAGGAATGAGAATCTGTTTCAATAACAAGAGAAAGATTAATCTTTGTCTTTAAATTCCTTTATTCAAAAGCAAATGCGTTCGAAGACCCGTCTCAATGAAGAGAGTCCTTCAGTCTCACAAATTGTGGTCTGTTTGTGAGGTAGTTATAGATCCAGGCAGTTGAGAAGTTTTGAGTACAAGTTACAAGTTTGAGAAGAAAGACATGAAGTCCTGCTTTCAAAATGAAAATGTAAGCAAAATTTTTAGGAATTTTGAAAATAAATAACATGGAATCCTGTTTTCAGACTGAAAATGTGTGCTCTGGGATTATGGCAGGAAAAATCCACCAAGTGAGCAGAGAGTTTTGCAGGCGAAGATTTGCTCCAGGCAGAGACTAAGTCTGAGTGCGAGGAGAAGTTTTGAGTACAATCATTACAAGTTTTGAGAAGAAAAACATAAAATTCTGCTTTCAAAATAAAAATGGAAGCAAAAGTATTAAAAGTTTTGAGAACAAAAGACATTTACCTCACAATTGGTGGCTTGCCAGGTGAACCAGACACCTGGTTCAATTCACGCTCTGACTGCCTGCATCGTTGGGCAAGGTGTCTTGTCTGGTAGTGGTGCTCAGAGAGACCAGTGGCCCCAGACACCTGTGGCTACTTCCCAGTAGCTTACCAACATCAATGTGTGAATTACTGAATGTAGAGTAAGGCGCTTTGGGGTCTTATGGGTTTGATAAAGCCTTATCCAAGTCATTTACCATTTCCTTACTCTGTGTCTCTTCAGGGAGGAGGGACAGTGTGTGGAGGGCATCATGGAGATTTTCGACATGCTTCTTGCAGCTACCTCTCGCTTTCGGGAGCTCAAGTTGCAGAGGGAGGAGTATGTCTGCCTCAAGGCCATGATCCTGCTCAACTCCAGTGAGTTTCACCAACACACACAAAAAACATGATGACAACAAATCTGCACCAAGGTTGCATGAATATACAAAGTGTGCTTGGTGCTATGTAGTCAGTAAAGCCATGTGTGCTTCAGGTACTTACATAACCTAGATAAGTTTGACCCTCAGCTTTGTTGTTTCTGTCATAATCTTGAATATGGAGGGTTAGTGACAGTCACCACATCTCTACATTAAAAGAAAAGCTAAAACACAAAACAACATGTTCTAAAATGTTCTGGGGTTGTTTTACCCCCAGCATTGTGCTTATGCTGGGGGTAAAACAACATTTTACCAAATTGGTAAAATGTTGCTTATGCTGGGGGTAAAATGTTTTTTTTGCCCCCAGCATAATCACAAGACTTTCTCAATAGTATAATTTGAAGAAAAGAAGAGTGAAAAGATCAACTGATCATCATTAGTGAGACTGCCTCTCTAAAAGCAAGACTTTTAGCAGTCTGCAAGTATAGTTCAATGATAGATTGGTTTGGCTATAAATAACTATTAATATGTGTTAAAAGCAATTACTATCATAGTTAATAATTTTAAAAGAAATTATCTAGCAGGGGAACCACCTGATTATTAGGAAATAGTAGCCAAACAACTTTCAGTCTCTTTCAGGTATTGTTTTATGAAAAACTGTATGGTAAGATGTGGAATGAACATTGAATGACAAGGGAAACTTGTGAATTGATCTACTCAAATAGCAAGCTCTGCACACATGTACAGAATAGGCAACTTCTCTTCAAAATATAAAAAATCTTAAACAAAATACTTAAAATTCCAGCTAAAAACTTTAACCAGGAATCTCACGTAGTTAGGTGAGTAACAGCACAGCTAAACTACCAAGGAAATGAAAAGATTAAGAAAAACTAAACTGTGGAGGAAAAAAAAATATTAAAAGGAACCAATCAAGATAAACTGAAATCAATAACTAATAAACAATGCAATATCACAGTTCAATGTGTATATGTATTGAGGTTTGTTTTCATGAACTAAAATGAGGCATAATTAGCTCTGAAAGCCAGCAAAAACAAAACATACTTGTTTTTTGTTTTTGGTGTTCAAACAACCTGTTCACAGTGCAAAACATAAAATGAGCAAATCATCTTGATAGTTTTGCAGGATGATTTGCTAAACTAGCTTTTTGAAAGAATATTTTACTTTCCCTCCCCATTTGGCAACAAAGAAAATAGGGCTGTGGCATTATTTAATCACCACAAGGAACAACAATTATAAAACAATGATGCAGGAGTGGATCACTGGTTCAATCCACTCTCCAGCCATCTCTGCCCTTGTGTTCTTGAGCAAGATACTTCACCGCCTTGTCTGCTGGTGGGGGTCAGGCTACTTTCCAGTAACTTGTGAATGACTGAATGTAGTGTACAAGTACAGATCAGGTACCATATGGAAGTCCCAGACCGAATTACAATATTGCCAGCATCAGATTACATCCGGAGGTCATTTCCAACTCTCACAAGCGCGGTCTCTGTGCTGTATGATATGAAGGGCAGATTGGAGATAGGTCTGTAATTGGAAAGGACTTCTGGGTCAAGAGTGGGTTTTTGAAGCATGATCTGATTATGACTATGTTTAAGATGGAGGGGTCAAGACCAGATTGGAGAGAGTGGTTTTAAAGAGAGGTGATGGGAGAACTTAAGGCGGTGATTTGTGATTTTTCAAAGGAGGCTGGGTAAGGCTCACAGGTGGATGAGCCATGAGAACAACATTCTCATGATGTTTTGCACCTCTTCTGATGAAATTGGGGGTGGGGAGTGGAGGGGTTTGAAGATGGCAGATGTAGTCAGAGGGACCAGAAACATGGTCTCCAGCAAAAGAAGACTGTAAACTGTTTCTATGGAAATTAGATAACTATTGTCAAACAGGTCTACATCTAACAAATCTAGATCTAAATGTGAGGAAATGAAACACTTTGTGAGTCTGGTCTCTCCTTTGTTTGTGTGTGTTGCTTTGATGTATGCACACACAAATATGAAGCGAGAGGTATTCACAATGATCAATTCTATCAAGGTGACCATAATATTAACTTGTACTTATTTATGTTTTTCTATGTTTTAAGATCAACTGTGTATGTCCCAAAGTGGGCAATTAAAAATGCTGAGTAATCGAGAAGGTAAGACAAGCTGCCATCAGTTGGAGCCACTGATGGTGGTATTTAGCATGCCTAGGTCAGTAAATCTTTGACAATATTGTAGGTTTTATGAGTTTGACTTTGGGTTGAATTTACTAGTATAGGGCTGCCAAGGACAGTGTTGTTGAGTTAAAATGTATGTAAAATATCATTTAAATTTTTTTTTTTTTTTCAGATCTGTGTACAAACTCTGCACAGACTACGGAGGAACTAGAGAGCAGGAACAAGCTGCTCCGCCTTCTGGACTCAGTCATTGATGCTCTGGTTTGGGCCATTTCCAAACTGGGCCTGTCCACGCAGCAGCAAACTCTTCGCCTTGGCCACCTCACCATGCTACTCTCCCACATTCGTCATGTCAGGTGCACACATCTGAAAAAGGCATAATGAAGAAGCATCCATATTATATGTCAGAATCTCTCACTCATTGAATTTCCCATTCTGTCAAATTCCAACCACAATCCTTAGTGTATATAACTGAGATTTATTTAACAAACCAACACGGAATTGTGCACAATTGGACTTTTTTCACAAATAGTGTGCCATCTGTTTGCACCCATTTATTGTGATGATATCTTAAGATAGCATGTTGTAATCCCAATTAGATTTCTGCTGTTTCTTTCCCCTGTTGTGAAGCTCAGCACAGTAGAATGCATTCTACCATCTCATTTCCTCACAGTTTGGAGTGGGAGTGGGTTGCTTTTCAAGTATAACTGCTACAAAGCATTTTAATGTTTGAATTAATTTCTCCAGTTAGTGAAATTGTAGAATTTTTGACTACTTTCTGGACTCTGTGGTTGGAGTGGGAGGGGAATGTGTGATGTCTAACTTGGTTTCTAAGTTTAACATCAAAATGTTTCACTTACTGGTTTATTTAAGTGATACCAAAACCAGGTATCACATTGGTAAGTGATACCAAAACTGCTCTCAGCTGTTTCTGCTCTTAGAAACAGCTGGCATCACAGCTGTAACACTAACACTAACTTTAGTGTTAGTGTATTTGGGAACACTAGCAATCAACCATTATCACAAACACTGCAGATAGATCAAGGAAATGGCTATGGAGAAGTTTAAACAGGCTTAAGTTCTAAAACAGAGATCAAACTTTGAACACTTCTCGTGTAATTCATAACATAGAATTCCATTACAATACACTGAAATACATCAAATGAAACATGAGACAGTTTCTTTTGAGTTTCAGAGAAGACATAGTGAACATGGCTTTTTCAGTTCTTCGCCTTCTCTCTCCACAGCAACAAAGGCATGGACCACTTGTCGACTATGAAGAAAAAGAACGTGGTTCTGGTGTACAACCTTCTCCTGGAAATGCTGGATGCCAACACATCCAGCAGCAGCAGTCAAACTATTGCGTCCTCGCCGACCTCTGAGACCCACTGTGACCACCCACCCCCTCCATTTTACCTGCAGGCTGATTTAGATCAGACCTTCACCACCAGTTCCACAACTGATAATTATATGGTGCCTCCAGAGGAACCAGTTGAAGACCATATGATGGTTAGACACATGCAGACTCATGGCCTCCTGTCTTCTCCTCCATCTATAATAGGATTTCAAATGAAAAGTGAGGAGTAAGTTTCAGAAGTCTAGCACTCGTGTCATTCAACATTATACATAATACTAATGTACATGTTGGATATGCATCAATATTTTTTACATAGCCTAGCCATGGCGACTGTGGTAGGAGTTTGTTCTGTAACTGGGTGGGTTTCTGGTTTGAGCCCCCAAAGTGTCCTTGGGCAAGGCACTTCATCCTTCTTACCTGCTGGTGGTGGTAAGGGGGCCAAGGGTAGCTGTGATATAATGTAGTTAAGTGTATGAATGACTGAATGTAAGTGTCTCACACTACAACCAGGTCGTATCAGGTTTTCTGACGCTGTACAAGTACAAGTCATTTACCATTTTTTATACCTTAAAGGGGTAGTGCTATGCATAATTTGATTATTTTAGCTTTTTTCCTTGTAATGTTATTCCATTATCAAGAACATACTTGGATGTTTTTGATATATAAATGCAGCCTTGATTATTTAATGTTTGAGAAATCCTTTAATTTCTTGTGGCACGTGAAATCTGTACAAAACGCTTGGAGGAACTGAGCGCTGCTTTCAAGGACAAACGTCCGCTTCGGAGCTGCAGTTTCCAATGTTCTTACTTCCTACTTTCCAGCCCTCTGTCATCCCCCACTCTCAGCTCCTTCAGACTAGCCAGCAGCAATTAGCAAATACCTGATGGAGCGTATCAGCTAGTGCAACTCTAGTAAAAACATTGTTAAAGAGGAGCGATGCTGTGATGACGTCCTGCAGGTGAAGTGTTGGAAGGAGCAGGACATTCTTAAAGTGACTGTGGCCCAATTTAAATATGTTAGATTATAAAGTCAAATTTTTTTAAAGTCATATTTGATATATAGGGCATTTTTATAACAATTGAAAGTAACATAACTACTCCTACTAGTGGCTGAAAACACAGAGTACTGCCCCTTTAAGAACTTTGAATTTTGACCTTTTTCTGCCAAATGGTATGTAGTCCTTAAGATTCAAACTTTCTTTAAAAGCCTCCATAACTTGGCCTCATAACTGCTTCTAATACTAGCTGTCTCTGAAGCTCCTGCATATGTCGTCATGTTTTTGCTTGTTGCTTATCCATTTTCAAGATAAGCTTTGGGTTTTCTTTGTCAGAACTATAAGTGACCACATACACTTCTCCCACAGCTACACCGCTCCTGAACACTGGTCTATGGATGAAAGGGATGCCAGTTCTTCAGGGGAGCCACCTGGTTACATAATCACTGATCAAGTTGTCATGGAAACCACCTTGGAAGATAATTAAAAGATCAGAAAAAGAAAACTGACTTTAAAAAGAAGCAAACACAAAAAAGCACCAGGTGCTGTTGTAAAATTTTGATTATTTTTTTTTAGATCTTTCTGGTCATTTTGATTGTACCAGGCTACATCTGTGTAAGTATTTTTTGTGATTGTGCACTGTCAAGTGTTCATGAGAATGTCGTCTAACTTCTACCCAGCAGTTCAATGTGCAGTACTGGTATCCTTTCTCTTCATCTTGATGTAACATCCAGAACAAGTCATATCCAAACATCTCTTCTGATATTTAAAGGTGCATGTAGACCACACAGCTAACATCCATGATTTCCATGAGGACTGTTATTCTGAGGAAAAGGCACTGTTTTTGTCGCTCTACAGTGAAAATTTCCTTTTGCACTAATGCTATATTTTGTGTACTTTGGTGTCTCATTGGTGCCTGTTCATTAAGCGTTTTTCTACTTTTGTGCAAGTTGTCAGTGGAGCAGGACTATGCTGCGTTGCCTTTTACCAAAGTGACTGTTAAAGATTTCACTGTTTGCTTGATTCACCTAAGGCTGAATTTATACAATTAAAGTTTATGTTTGAAGCCACAGCTTAAAATGATATCCAAAAAACATTAACCACCAGCTATAATCATTCTAAGTGTGGACTTAGAAAGTATGGACTTTGACACTGCAGCATTAAAAAATGAAAGCTTTTTCTGTTTCTGAATGATTTGGCTAGTAATTATCTACCACCTGGAAGCACGCAAAGGGTTGTTCAACATGAGAAAAACCTAGCAAGAAAAGATCGACCCTGTGCATATAATGCACAGTATTGCTCTTAATGCAGAACAAGAGTGTGAATTTTACATATGATTCCAAGAAACAAACTCTAGGGCAGGAGAAAACAACACATATATTTCAAGGATGTGAAAGGATTCGAAATTACACAAAAACCCATATTTTGGGTTGCGACGATGGTAGGAGTTCACTCTGCTTCGATACGCACTTCACCCATCTCTGTCGTTCTGTCTTTGGGCAAGACACTTCACCTGACTTACCTGCTGGTGGGGGTCAGTGGGCCTGGTGGACCTGGAAGCAGCCTTGGCCAAGCGCAGCTTGCCAACAGTGTGTGAGTTTGTGCGTGAATGACTGTAGTGTGAAGCGCTTTGGGGACCTCTAGTCTTGATAAGGCGCTATAAAAGTACAAAGCCATTTCCTGATGCTGAGACCCAAGCAATGCCAGTTTTTCTGTTTTAGCAGTGCACAAGGCAAGGTAAAAAAAAAAAAAAACGTGAGTCACACCACCACAGAAAAGGTGACCTATGCAATCAACTAGGCATTATTGGGTCATGTACATCATAAATCCAACCCGCCAAAAATTTTATGTGACCCTCCATACTCTAGAAATAAAATCGCTGGCTAGAATATTCTTCTAGAAATCAAATCACAGCAGTTTTATCTGTATTCTTCCAAATTACATAAATGTGAAAAAAATGTTTAATAATATTTAATTTATAATACTTAAATTAAATAAGTTCTGCAATCAAGAACGAATGCAGAGACATTCTTAATATTAATTTATTTTTTGCAGCTTGTTATTAGGTAGTTTTGACAACCCAAATTGGAAGCCATTTGCTGCCATCTTCTGGTTGGCCCAATTATGCATAATTTTACTAATTGGGATGCAAAATCCCTAAATTCCTATTTGTTGTAAAAGCTTTTTATTTAAAGCTTTTATTTAACCATTGTCTCATTTACATCCAAATAAAAAATGTGGACAGAAGCTGACTAAAAAACTCAGTCAAATGTTTTGAAGTGTTGTATCTTTAATTTAGAAACCTTTCTCTCCTTACTAAAGTATTTAGATTCACTTTATTCTTATTGCTCTATTTCACAACAATTAGCAAAGGTATAATAATTGTTCCATAAGTTAATCAGAACTTGTTAAACATTAAAGGAATAGGGCTGGGCTCTGTTGGAAGCGTCTAACCATTTTGCCTGTAGAAATGACTGTCTTGGCATCTTCTTTTAAAGATGCCAAGACTAAAGTAGGCTGATACTGTAAAAATAAAATCAATCTAAAACACTTCTTAACACTTTTCAATGTTGCCTTGGAGCAATTAGGTCCTGCGTTCTAATCCCAGCCTTGTGTCTTTCTGGATGGGGTTTGAATTTTCTCCCCATGCATGTATGAGTTCTCTGCCCACCCTGGCTTCCCCTTGCAGAGTAGCCATAAGAGTTATTTTAGGTTAAGTTATGTGAGAAAGTGTGTGTGCTTGCTTCTTGTTCAATGATTGAAATGCATCAGCACCCCCCGTCAGGCAGTATTTTTTATTTTTTGCTATATCACGATACATTCGATATATGACAATATTTTTCTCCAATATTATTTTGAACTATACAGTATTGTCACTGGTGTACTCTTTTGAAAAGAGTACACCAATAATGTTTTTCTAATTTGTATACAAAATCACATCAAATTAAACTATTTATTAATGCAGCCAACAATACAATACCATAGCAGAAAAAAAAATCACCAAGCAAGAATGGACAAGGAAATATAAAACAGCTGAATCCAGAAAGGAGTTCTTTAGTGCTTTTAATATAACTATTGCAAAATTCAGGGCCATACAGAGACCTTTGGAGGGGCAGGGGCTCAAAGTTAAAAAAGGGCACATTGAACAAGATCTTAAAACACTGTACGACAACCCATATTAATCAAGAATTTAATTGGATCCGAGTATATCATTGCCATCTCTTGGGGACAATGCAAAGCAAATGTCTATATTTTCCCCAACAGGTATAATGTGGCTGTTTCAATGAGACATTCCTTCAGGGCTGAGTTGATCTGAGACTGTAGCTGTTAAATAGATTATCAGAGAGAAGTTCGCTGGTTATGAAGTTATGAAATAAGAAAATTGTCAGGACTCTGAGTTTTTGGGTTGGTTTTGCTTCTCATTTTATTTAGCCTCATGTTTTAGTTCACTTTAGTTTATCAATTCTTGGTCCTTTTGATAAAATTATTATTGAAGTTATTTAGTGAAATAAGAATTGTCTTATTACCTTCCTTATTTTTCAGTCCTTTATAGTGTTTCTAGTTAGGTTTATTCTTTAGTTACCTTGAGTTCTGTCCTTGTTTGTCTGAAGTCCATGTCCAGCCTGCTTTTATTACTATAGTTTAATTCTATTTTATCCTTGTTATTTCTTATTTCAGCCTCCCTGCAGTGTTTCTAGTAATGTTCATTTCTTTATTTCATGACCCTAGGTTCAGTTATTTTTCCAGGTCCGAGTCTATGTACGTCTTCCTTTAGTAATTCTCTATTTTCTTTAGTTCTTATTGTTAGATCAGCCTTGTTTCAATTTAGGTTCAGTTATGGTTTCCCTCAGATCTTTCTCTCCCAGTTTATCAGGTTTTCTGTCCTCTTAGTGCCTTTTGTATTAGTAGTATTTTTCAGTTCCCCGTTTCCTCTCTTTTGTGTTCCTAGCAGATCTCCTTAGTTTCTCAGTGCCATCTTCTCCCCACCCCTCAGTCAGCTCCTGTGCCAGTTACTCACACCTGCTTCACTCTTCTCATTAGCAAGACCATTATTCCATTTATGAATTCCCAGTATTTAAGCTCCTCTGTCCGGTGGCGGAGCTAGACTTTTTTTCAAGGGGTGGCCAAAGGGTGAGCAAGGCTTTATCAGAGGGGTCCATATACAAATGATGAACGAAAGCTGGACCTTCCGCTTTAGTTCTTGAGATGTCTGGAATAAATATTGGGTAATTATAATAAGTATTTTAAGAGTATTTTTGGGCAACTCCATAAATTAAGTTGTAATTAGTTAAGTTTCTGTAGCATAACATGGGTAGTGTGTGCCTACCAACTGGTCCTTTTGATGTGCAATAGGTTGTGCTGGGTGGGGGGAGTTCAGTGCCATTTCCTTCTGCTTCACTGTCTTCCTCCCCAGAGTCTGACTCTGAATCTATATCACCCTCATCTCTCTCTGGAACTTAATTGTGAAATGCATAAACAGACACAATAAAAAATGCAAAAATCATCATGCTAACCTTTAGAATTAGGCTTATTGGATTTTACTACTTAATAACTCTCTGTCACAGCCTCTAACATGCTGGTGATACACTTCTGCCAGGTTGGTCACTGCTGCAGGGTTCTGTCTGGTCCTGGTCTGGCCCTGGTTTTTGCCTCTCTAAGGCAAAAACCAGGGCCAGTTCATTTGGGCTCTACACAAAATAAGACAGCCTGGAATTTAGACTTTATGACTGTTTGGCAGAGACAACACTATTTTAACTATTATTTAAACTATAGTTTTTAGTTTTCTGTAGCTAGCTAAAATAATACTAAATTAAAAATAGATTAATTAAATTAATTAATATAACTAGTTAGGTTATAATTCAAAGCTTTCATATGACATAGCCTACTTAAATTTCAGTCATTATAAAACTTAACAATGGTTTTTCACATATTCTTACCACACACATTTCAAGCAAGAGCTGGGAGATATATCCTGGCCAAATGAATAAAACATTACAGGGAAGCATGTGCATTAAAACATGTTAAAAGAATCTGTCTAAAACACGATCTGAAGCACTGTCTAAAGCACTAGCATGGCTAATATAATAAACGAGGCACTACGGAGCGGTGCACAACGATTTTTTTTTTCTTTTTAGAAACGTATGACAAAGTGCCGCCTCTCATTAGGAAGGTAACACAGCGGTTACCGCTGAGCGGTAAAATGTTGTAAATACCTGCAAAACTCCTCAACGGTGTACTCTAAAGCCGCGGGTGTGTTTTGGATCAAGCAGGAACCACATATCAGCTTAACCAATGAACAGCGTCAGTGAGCAGCATGTAGGCTGCTACTGCATCGTGCTGCCTTCAGGGACAGTCGGAAATTACAGTTTTCCTGGCAAATCTTTGCCGATCTCATAAGTATTATATTTTTTTAAAATTGCCATTTCCAGTGGGGTGGCAGTAGGGGTGGCAAGGGCTCTGTTGGGGGTGGCAAATGCCACCCCTGCCACCCCTCTGGCTCCGCCACTGCCTCTGTCCCAGTCACAACTCATCAGCACATCTCGTCACCCTGATTGACTCTACCCACGGCTTGCCTCCCTGGATTACCTGATGTTCCCTCGTGTTTCCCATTTGTTTTGTTTTTTGGTACTCTGAGTTTCTTGTACCCTTGGATTTTTAGTTGGTTTATTTTCTTCATTAAAACATTGATTTGGGTCCACGACCACACAACAAAACATGACAAAAATTTGCTACCATTGTACTAATTAAGCCCTAATAATATCTATTTAATCTCTACAACAACTTGGCTACAGACTGCTTTATAGATCAAAAAATCTCAAAGGGGTTAACTTTATATAATTGTTCAATGTTAGCGCCTCTGAGATCTAGAATTGTAAGACTGGGATATCAAGGCAAAGAAAACTCAGTAGCTGCTGGTAGGGCCCTCCAGACATTCAGGGGCCCCTAGAAATGTTTGAATTGTAACACAGACCAAAGATCTAAAGCTGTAGCAATCCTTTATAGAGAATTAATATGTTATTACATTTTATTTCATGCATTCAGCTGAGAAAAAATATTACATTTAGGATTTAATTAGTGTCATCTGTCACATCCAGCTCAAAGGCATAACAAAAATGGAGACAGATGAGCAAATCTATACAAACAATAATTGATTTACAAAAATATAAGTCAAAGGCAGCCTGACAGGAGTATGAACCAATGCTGCTGCCCATTCCAGTCTGATCCAGAGGCCAACCAAGCAGGTCGGTAACTAGCATGACATCAGTTTTCATCATCAGCCCGGTGTGTTCAATTAGCAGCCCATTGCCTGCTTCCTGAAAGGAAGAAAAAGAAAGACACCGTAATGGATAGGAGGGGATTGTCCCAAATCCAATCATGTTTCTGTCAGAAACATATCAATATTAACTCGGTGATAAAGTGGTAGTACTGATCTTATAATTAGCAGAGCCGGTTAAGTGATTTGGTTTCAGGTAGTTCATGAATAGTTCATGAGGTTTGATTTAGCTACACTTAGTGTTTCTGTTTTTTGTCAGTAAGCCGGACAGGTAGTGTCCTGTACTGCTGCATTCTGGAGTGAAGAACTAAAATCTGGACCCCAGGGTCAGACCTCTGATAAACAGCATGGTGGTGAGAAATCTGGAGAATCAGAGCCAGGTGTGTTGATGAAATATATATTCTTCAGCCCTAAACAGTTTTTCTACCAGGATTATCCTGGATTTAGCTGCATCTATTTTCTCCATCAGCTCTGATCATCTTCTGTGTCCCTGCAAAAGAAAAAAAAATCTCTACAGCAGCAGCTCAGAACTGGTATATCATGTCATATCATGCTTATTCTTGCAGGATGACGAAGGAGTCTGACGTCAAAAGGTAATGTGAAAAAGTTCAAAAAGAACAAGCACTTTAGCAAGACCTTGTTATTCAGAAGTGTCTGACTATCAGGGTGAGGCCCTACATTAAGCCTCACAGCCTCAATTGTAGGGTGGGCAATTTGGACATAAAGTTTTATATTTTGTGGCAACTATTGTGGTTACAATAAAAGTCACGATAAGAACAATTTATTACTTTGTGGAAGAAGAGTTAAAAGTACAATTAGCTTAAGAGTAAGGTAATTGTATGTCATACTCAAAAACAAATACTGCTCTTGCAAAAAAACAACTTATCTGTAATGCATTTCTTTAGGTTACCGTTACATAGAGAAGTATGATTTGTATCACAAAACAAACGGCATTTTATTAATACATCTTTATTGAACTGTGAAAAATATTAAATCTGACAATATGGACAGATTTAGGGGATTTAAAACATTAATTATATTATAACGATACACAAAGGTTTTATCATATTTATCATAATCATTTTTTAAAGTGCTCACCCCTAATTCATTGTTCTTTGATGATATGCAGATGACTTTCTACTCACAGCAAGCTGTCTCTTCCTATGGGTTTGCTTTAAATGCCAGAAAATGCTCCGTTGCAGACATGTCACATCAACCATGAAACACACTGTAGCTTTTTGAAATTTTATTTGCCACCCAATAAACAAAAATACTGGTATGAAATATTTTTCACTTTTATTTTAAAATTCAAGTTCTTGCGCCGTGCCTTTTGTAGAAAATAAGGATATTATGACAGTTATTTGTAAATGCATAGCTCATAAAACTTTTGGGATTGTGTGTATACTGAACAGCTGCTGTTTCCAAATATCTTGAATATGTAACATTAAGGTGCTAAATTAGGTGCATAAATGTGAAACAAGTGTAAATTCAGCCTTAGTGTCATGGTTTTTAACCCCCGTACATTTCTATCCTGTCTTTAGCTTGCACACGCATGGACATATCAGATGCTGAGATCACCTTGTTTACAATTATTGAAAATATCAGATCTTGCTAATGTTAATGTCTGTCAGGAAGACTTTGTCTTAAACCCAGAATCACTGCAAGCATAAACAGCAAAATAGGAGTTTATTATCAGCATCTCATAAATAAAATATTCTAAAAATAAAACAACTTTATACAATTCTTGTCTGTTTCAATTCTGTCAGCCTTTAGAGTGGCTACATTCAAACCATCTATTTATATTTACAGAATGTCTGCGAGATGCTTTCATCTAAACTTTTTTTTTTTTTTCATTTGGGGAACTTTGCCGGTTTATCTTCACAGCAGCATTCAGAACTCTTAAATTACACTTGTTCTGTTAGGTCAGTTCCAGATGTTTTTGCAACCAGAACAAATTAAAACCATCCTGCTACACAGGGAAGCTCAATCCATTTTTGTTGGCTGGGCTTCAAAACAGAAAAACTCAGTTCTAAAAGAAAGTCCAGGAAACAGACAAACCTTCTCCACAGGCTGGATGGATGTTCACCTCTACTCTGACACCTCCAGGATGATGGTCTGATCCCAAATTAACAGCTGGCAATATCTGGGCTCTCCTTTTCCTAATCCTAATGACTTCTAGCTGATGTCTAGGATGTAAATTTTGTAGTAAATGAGTTCAGCTCTTGCTTTGTTACCCTAACAGCTCATATTCCCTGGTAACCTTGACAAAAAGGGGGTAAGCCATCTTCAGACAGGTTGAAGTGTCTGCTTCAACCTAACACTTTCTGTCCATGTTTATTGAAAGCATCAGACAATTAAATGGAGCAGAACTTGACTAAAATCCTCAACCAGTTCAACTATGGCCAAAGCATAACTTTTCAACTCTTTGGTTGTCAAATTAGAGTCAACAAACTTCATAGGAAAATTTTCACAAGCAGAACAAATGTGTTTTTTTGTATTTTCAAAGGGAAATAATGCAATGGCTTTAAAATGCATTTTAAGCATCATAATTCACATTCAGAATTATTGCATCTACAGTTATGCTACTTGTTGTCTCTAAAAAACATCTCCAGTTTATGTCATCTTTTGAAACAATTATAAGCAAAAAACATTGAATTTAATAGTGTATAAAAAGTTTGTGCCTTCTGAAACAAAACAAACTGGCAGTGACAGAAAAGAGTGCTACTCCTCTTCCTCTGCTGACACTGTGTTTGTGGAAAAGGGGTGCAAATGTCGGTTTAAAAATTACAACATTTCAAAATAAACCAATATGGCTTTAGATTAAAATAATTAAAAAAAAACACATTTTAAATCCAGAGGGAATAATTACAACAAAAACACATCACTTGTTCTGTGTCTATGGAGGAGAATGGTAGTTCTAACTACGATGCGGTAAAGACACAGATGTCTTGGGTTGGCAGCTCTTATGTTGGTGGAGGGCCATTGGTGTAGTGCAGCATTGGGTAGAAGGATCGGGCGAAGTTGTTGGACAGACTACAGCTGTGGTCCTGGTCAAACAGAGGTACCAGGCGGACTAGGACCAGCAGCACCAGGAAGAGCAGGTGGAGGGGCAGGGCAACTCGTATGAACCGGCAGAGCAAAGGTCGATGGAAAGACAGATCTCGTCTCTCTTCCCTGCAAGCATCCTGCATCCTGCAAGAGATAGGCATGCTTATCTTTAATGTAATTTAACAAAATGTAAAAAGATAAAGAAATATGAATACTTCTCGTTTGAGAAGCTGCTTACATCAAATTCAAGTCAGCTTAGGAAGTGCTGGAAACTAATCACAGTTCCAGCACTTCCTGGTCAGCTTGCGGTTCCTCTACGCACTAATGGAACCCGAGACACTCTTCTGGAGAATGTCTCCAACCCTAGCACTGTCTCCTCCACTGCTTCTATCAGTGGTCAGACAGAACCAGACAAGTAGTCCTTAAGTAGCTTATTGATTGCTCTGACATCAACTGCATTGTTATTCTCTTTTGAAGGTCTTTTTGGATACATGTCTAACGCAGAAACAGCAGAAATAGAAATTAGTATGCATACTAATTTCTGTTTATATGCATGTATGTAAACATTAAATTACAACAAATACAGGGAAATAAACATTAGCAGCAACTAACATTTTCAGTATGGGGGATAGGACAGGGTAAGCCATTGGTTCTTCATGCTCCGAGTTTTAATAGAAGTTCTTAAAATTTTACTCTATCTACTGATCAGAGCTTAATATACATATACACACAGCTTAGAAATAAAACAGCATTTTATCACTTTAATTTTTACACATTATTTATACTAATTTTGCTCTTAATTGTGCAACATTTTTGCTTTGCTTAATTTCATCATCCAAGCTGAACTGCACATACTTTTGAGAGTATGTGCAGATCATCCATCCATCCAATCCATTTTCACCCTTGTCCCTAATGGGGTCGGGAGTTTCTGGTGTCTATCTCCAGCGCGTTCCGGGCGAGAGGTGGGGTCACCCTGGACAGGTCGCTAATCTGTCGCAGATGTGCAAATCATACTTGTGTAATTTAATACACATGGTTTATTAAATTACATTTTCCTTTCAGATCACACCTTCAATCTGTATATTTAAATAAATTTTGAATATTCCTTGGAAGGATATTCTTTCGGCTTTAAACATGTTATGTGCTGCTTTACATTGTACTTAATACATACATTTCAGAAGTTGTCATTTGAAAAAAAAAAAAAAAAGTATGTTCCCAATCCCGAACATTGAATATCTTTCTTAATGCCTTTTTTTACGTATTTTTTGTAAAAAAAAAAAAAAAAAAAAAAAAAATCAGTACAATAATGTTGCACAATGAGGTTTCAACATTTGCCTTGTTTTTCCTAATATTATTACATACATGTTACAGTTTCCCAACTTGTGATCCAAAATTACACCTAGAAATATATGTTCGTAGACTTGTTCAATTAAAACATGAGCTATTTCCAGCTTTACAGTTGCAATAATTTCTCTTTGTTCAAACAAAATGAATTTCGTCTAAGTTAAATGATGAATCTCATCATTTTAGAATGTTGACATTTACCATGTCAACATTCTGCTTACATGACTACATGTCAGTGGATGGAGAAAAATAAAGACATTACCTAATCGGTGTAGCTGCTTGAAAACCAGCCTCCTCCTGAAGCAAAGACAAACAGATAAATCTTAATCGCTTTGATTAAGGTTTAATCAGGTGAAGCTAATGTTTGCTTCTCACTAACTCCTCAGTTACCTTGATTGCCACTTTTACCTTTATTGCCTCCTACCTCAATAGAAGTAGAAGTCAATATTTGTATATTCTAGGTGTTGCACCGACTACTCGACTAATCGATTCTTTACTCTACAATGACTTCTTATGAGTCCAGTCGACTAGTCGTAATCACGTGACAAAACTAATTTTTCCAAGAAAATGAAAAAAGGCAAACTAGGTGAGTTTGTGAGACAGCTCAACTTGCATAAAAATGTAAATAATTTACCAAAGAGAAACTGAAAATTCCAGCAAGAGCTACCGAAATAGGGGTGTTGTTTGGCGCAGTGCTTAGCGCGGCACATACATAGAGAGACTGTAGACTGCGGTGCTCTAGAGTCCAACTCCTGTCCTCGATTAGTTTAGACCATTCTCACTCTCTCACTTCCCTCTCCCTGCACCTTTCTGTCAGATTGCTGTCAAATAAAGGGAACTAGTGCCGAAAAATATATTTTGAATACAGAGGTGTTTTTAAGACAGCATCAGACAATATCAGACAGGGGAAACACGTTTTTATTGGAATTAAATTAAACACAGACACTGTGTCTGCTGAGTAAGCAGTATGTGACGTAGCATCGATGTGCGCATGCGCATTACCACAAGGTAGGACGGATTTACGGATAGCACAGATGAACAGAACACCGGCTTTAAAAAAAAAAATACTAATAATAAAAAACTTTTTTATGATCATTATTTTCCTAAGAACATAAACAAGAAAGGCTCAGCCTGGAGGTGGGGCTAGTAAATTATGGCGGGCCGCCATGCCTATAATACACTGAAACCCTGAATCATCCTGTGAACATGTGAACCTGCCAGCCCATTGGTATGTTAATGGGCCGGCAGTTTATGCATTCTCTACATTTGTAAATATTGAGATTGTTTTACCTCCACATAGCAGACCAGTTTATTTATTCAAAGCTTTTATTTCTGCTTATGTAAAAAATGAGAAATGAGTAAATAAAATTCCCAGAAAGTAAACATGGACCTACCACTATTTCCTGCAGTAAACACAGGGCTGCAGCTACCTTCCGCAGCAACACATGAAGCTTGTTGCCAATGACATGAACTTTCTCTTTGGCCTCCACACTCTCCTCAGAGGTGGCTTCCAACAGGAGCTGGGAAGAGATCTCCTGCAAAGCTGAAACCTGACGATGTCTGGCATGAAGCTCCTCCTGCAGAGCCTGCAACAGGATCAAGTTATGACCTGAGATAAGTTCAACCTTCTTCAGCACATGAAGTTTCAAAGCACAGAATGGCAAAATTAAAAATAATACAAAGATAAAATGTACCACCTAAGTAGACTTTCAAGAGGGATCCATACATAGTTGATTATAGCTATGGTAACCAAACAATCTAATTGTGAAGATTACTCTTAGCAAGGTTAGCAAGGTTACTCTTTTTAAAAAGAGTAACCTTGCTAGGTTACTCTTTTTAACCTAGCAAGGTTTAGGGATTTTAGGTCCCTAAAATCTTGAATTTTATTTTAGACTATTTATAATCTTTTCATTTAACTATGCTGAAACCATTAACTCAAATTTAACAGCATTGATATTCTTAATAAACAAATGTTAAAATTCTAGATCATAGAACAGCATAATTGTTAAAATGTTGACAATTATGGGGCCCCTTACATTCTGGGGAGCCTTACGCAGCTTAAATAATCTAAGCCAATATAACTTATTGGCTTAGATCTTTTGGGATCCTAATTGGGATTTAACAGATGTGCAAAAATGTACTTTTATTTTAATAGTTTTTTGTTGTTGTTGTTTTTAACACTGTATTTGTGTGTTTAGGTATTTTCAAAAATGTCTTCCGTTAACATAATTACCCAGTAACATTGCCAACATCTTTAATACAAAAAATCCAGCAGCTAGTGGTCACCATACTCTATCCGCTGGTGAATGGCCCTGGCACCCTGACCACTGGGCTTGTCAAGTTTTCTGGGGGAAACCCTGCTTTGAATGCTGGGTTCAAACAGTAGTCATGGCTACTGTAGTGGCTTTATTTAGGCGAGAAACAGAACTAAACAGATCTTAGTCACTGTAAAATGAAAGAACAGTCACAGGCAAAGCTCATCCAATGCTGATATAATAGTAGTGGGCAGTCCCTGGCATTGTATTGTAGATGTTGGAGTGATATTGAACATGCAACATCAATAGTGGAAAGAAGAACTCTCCTTTAACATGAAAAAACTGGAGTAACACCGTCACACGTCACCTCAGTTCTCTAATGTTGTCAGGAGAGAAAGGATTCTTCAATGGACGACTAAATGCTGCAGTTTTTTGCCCACACCACTTAATGAACTTTCACAATACAATCACCTTCATAGCATGCACATGTTCATGCTCTGATACCCAGATGGTTGGATAACTCAGGGTTGAATGCCTTGCCCAAAATGTGTCAGGTTAGGGAGATGGATCCAAACTGATTCTTTTACTACCATTGCTGCTGGTTAATCTCTGTTGTCACAATGAATGAATGATTTAACAGTCTGCCAATCATCTGTTATTGTTGAATGGATCATGTGGAAAATCAGGGCTTGGCAACCTAAGTAATTGAAAACTAGCCACAAAAACCCTGATCAGGACAGCAAAAATTTGATGTACTGATCGGTTAATCACAAAGCAAATGATGTTAACCGGTCAGGTTCAAATTCGGTTATTCACTTAGTGATTAACCGAATTTGAGCCTTCTTACCATCAGCATGTGTTGCTGTTGGAGCAGGGTGGACGGTGGAGTTGACAGCTTGAAGATGTTTACAGCATGCAACTTGTTCTCAGCTTGAGAAAGCAACAGTAGCAGTGAGCGCAGTGCTTCATGAAACTCCTGCAGGAACAGATCAACAGTGTGAGGCCACATTTTAGAAATATGTCATGTTCAAGTGAAATTCTTCTAGATACTAATGGAAATGTTTGGGGCTGACCTGACATTGCATGAGAGCAGAGTGTAGCTTCCTCTCCCAGCTCTCGAGAGTGCTGCAGGCCTGAGTCCAGCTGTGATTGGCTGAGCACAGAGCCTCCTGCAGCTCCTGGAGCTCAGCACCGTCAGCCTGCAGGAAGTAATGGCTGCTCAAGTTGGCAGAGATCATCAGACACTTGTAGCTGTTAAAGGTCCTCCGCATCTCCTTCACAGATGTGAACAAAGGTAACATTTTCATTTTAGATAAATGTTTTTTATTAAAAGTTTTGTGACGCAGCGGTCAGCATTCAGAACATGACCTTACTTTGAGTTTCTTGATGTTGACCTCAATATCTTGGATGCTGGTGGATGGAACAATGTGCTGCAGTATCTCCAGCTCAGGGAGCACCCTGCCCAGCCAGGAGGTGACATCACAGAGGTCAGAGTTGAGTTTGTGCCAGTGCTCCAGGTTGTGCATGACATTTGTCTCTGCAGTGAGATTTTGGGCTTGCTGCAACTCCCAGCATTCAATCCCACCTATGGGATGTATTTTATTAGAATTTTACAGGATAAATGCAAACTAATTGCGGACTGGAATGTTAATAATGCCTAATGCAAAGCGTTAAACTGGCAACAAAGGAAGTAGCCAAGTCAATGTTTGGATGCAATCTCCTGGGTTTTCTTTGATAGAAACGTTTTGATCAACTTTGGTAATGTAGAGCTGTGTATCGACAGGAATAAAAAGGGTCAAATTGAATAAAAATGAGAGTACCTCATCTGTACAGACAGGTAGAACAATTTCACACAGATTTTGACTCAATGGGTCACATGACCTAGAAGCTATTGAAGAGAAATACTAAATTTAAATTAAAAACATAGTTCATAGTTCATTACCAGCTCTTACACAAAAATCTTCAAAAAATTGACTAACATGTAAAAAGTTAAATAATTTCACTAATCTCAGAAAGTTAAACTTATATCTATTAATTACGCATAGAGTAAAATATGTCAAACCTTTAATTAAGAAGCTAACAGATGGTAAAAATCCCAACTTCCGTGTCTCAGAAAAATTTCAAACTATGAAAAAGTTAAATATTGGAAACATATCATTCAGTTTAATATAAAGCTGAAAAACAACAGCTATAATGACCTCACATAATTATGTGATTTATTTACAAAATGCGCTTTCAATTCTCTCAACCTGTAGTAATATATAATGGGCATGGGTCTTCTTATACTATCATAAATATAGATGACGTCCCCTGCCCTATGTAGACTGTATCTAGATAAAATCTCAGCAACATATATTAATAACTGAATTGTGACAAATATTTTATTTATTCATTTATGGGTAATTTAATTTGTACGTTTATTCCAATAATTAAAGTATTACTGTCTCACTTATGACCAGACATTCTTTTTAATGCAACCCTTGTTACCGGGTCAACATACCTGTGCTGGTTTGTTTGCTGGCTGTGCTGCTGGTCAGATCTGCCTCCTCGACTTCCTGGTCATCATTGAGGATCAGTTTGACTCTTTTCACATTGTTAATGCTCCCACTGCAGTCTGACATGAACTTTGTCTGAACACCAATACATACATGAGCAGAACCAGAGTTACATTCAGAGTTAATGAAGTGCCTTCATATTAGGTCTCACATCAATTGGGTTGTTTGACAGAGAGAAGGTATTTTTTTCTATGTAACTGTTCTGCACTTTTCATACACAAATCATAAAGCTTTGCAGAACAGCTTTCTTTTTAGTACATTAAAAGAAAGCATTTTAAAGAAACTGATTGATTATATAAATGAATTATATTTATAATTAATTAATTATAATTATATAAAACTATCTACATCTAAACAGCAAAAACTGTATAAAAAGTAATAAAATGCATTACACTGTAGTACTCTCAAACCTCATTTCAAGTGACCTCTGAGGCTCGGACATAATGAGGGCAGACTGACGTGACCCAATTTCTATTTTTTTTTTTTTTTTTTCATGTAAGGGGGCCAGTATCCGATCTTTTCATGACAGATCGGATACAGCTCAGGTCAGACCACTATTGAATCGGATTTGTTCCCATTCAAAAGCAACCTAATGTTCAGGTCGCATTCATCCAAGCTGAACGTCATTAATACTCAACAAAACTCACTA
The DNA here is from genome assembly GCA_010277075.1 of Poeciliopsis retropinna. NCBI lineage: Eukaryota > Metazoa > Chordata > Actinopteri > Cyprinodontiformes > Poeciliidae > Poeciliopsis > Poeciliopsis retropinna. Next base: position 8,993,113 of record VMRM01000028.1, read on the forward strand.
TGCGCTTAAGCGGGAAGAATAACAACAACCATGACGGATTATAATGAGGATATGTAAGCTATGCTCCACCGTTAGCATCCATTTTTACTTCCACAAATACTGAGTACTTCTTTTTATGGCTGTTGGCAGAACACTGAGAACGCTGACGCTACTGTATCCACTACTGCGCATGCGGGACACTCTCATGTCGTTTGCTCGTTCAGACTCCAGAACACATACAGGTCGCATATGTGTGGCTGTGGCAGTGTGAACGGCCCCGACAAAACAATCCGATTTGACAAAAAAGTCGGAATTGGGTCACTTAAGGCTGTAGTGTGAATGCAGCCAAGTCAGTGTGTATTAAGTCCCAAATAAGGACATAACTTTTACTCCAAGTCAAGGAAAAATTCTAGGCAGACAAATCTGAAGACAAGTCAACGTCCTACACATTTCACTTTGAATCTTAAATAATTTGACCTTTTTTTGCCATTTTATAATAATTTTTCATTTAAACAGGCATGCATCATGGGAAAAAGACAGTAAAGGCAGATAGAAAGAAACCAAAGTAATATTGAGCATTATAATGTCATTAAGCCCATACTATGACACTGAAGCATATTAATTAAACCTAAATAATTAAGACAAAGAACACATTTTTGTGGGTGATCCACCTGCTTAATATAAAGAAGATGGAACAAGAAAGATATATTTTCTTACTTTTATTTATTTATTTTAAACAACACTTATGGTTACCATTACGAGTTCAGAAAAGATGTCACACTGCTCTCTACTTTAGAACGTTTTCCTCTCAATCTATCATCTAACATAATATTTATATTTACTGTGCAAATGTCAATGCAGTCGTTAAGGATGTGTCTGAACGTGCTTCTGTCTGCATCTAAGATCTCACTGGAAGTGGATTAACATTATTGTAATGCATTGTGCTCTTTGGTAGCCTACATCCTGTATGGATGATGATTTTTGTTTTTTTGTTTTTTTTTCTTTTTACAATTTAAAGCACACCTCTTTGAAAGGATTGGAACACAGGACTGTTCCACCTCTTTCTGTTTTGTTGCTATCATTTTAGGAAGTAGGAGAAAGGCATGAAAACAATTTGGCAGATGCACAGTGTGTGTTGTAGCAAAACACACACTTACCTATTGGCAAAGATTGAGGGACACAGTAGGCAGGACTGTGCATGCTTGCATCGTCATTGTTTCATTGAAACACACCTTTTGTTTGGTGTAAAGATATCGAACGTTTTTTCAAGTCAAATGGGTCAAGTGGAAATGAAGTCATCGAAGTGAAAGTCCAAGGCATGCCAAAAGTAATTTTTGACATTAATAAATTGAGACTAATGTCATTAAATTTGTGACTTGAATCTAATTCCCATCATTCAATTCCACATTTCTGATACTGAGTTTAATGAACCACAAATTAATTCCGATTAATTGGTAATGTAATAAAACCTAACCTCAATTAACAAGTAATTTTCACTAAATAAAATGAAACCTTCGTCACTTTGTGTCTGTGGGGAAGAGTGGAGGTTAACTGTGTTCAAGAGCTATTGGACCAACAGGAATTTTTGCATTCAGTGAATTATAAACCTTCATCAAGCATTTAAATCTCTCTGTCTCCTGACAGTCTGCAGTGTTATAGGTCAGCTGCAAACAGTTCTGTAGACTTCAGCTTCCTGAGTCTAGCTGAGCTCTGATCTCTAACAATATTAACATTTGGGTCATAGGAAGACTCTTACATAGCCTCCCTGATGTGAAAAGCTGCTGTTGTGAGATGGCGTGTTGCTCAGACTATGGATGATTTCTCTGCAAACACGTTTCCTCTCCAGGGAGCTGGGCTGGTGCCAGCTGGGCCGTTGCATAACTGACTTCACTGAGGGAAACAGAGTAACTTTGGTAAAAACGAAATAAAAATACAAAACAAATTAAAATTAAAAATTAAAATATGAAGCATCACTATCCATTGAAAAAAATAATTAATGAACAACAGAGGGATAATGCAAAGAGATTAATAAGTTGGAAACTTGGATTATTCAGGGGTTGCTGTGCAGTAGCATGTTGGGGAAAGTATAATTATATTAACAGCAAACAAAGGGCCAGCCAGAGGATCACTGTGGTTTTAACTAATTAATCTGAACTCTGTCACCCTCATATCTGTGGGGAAGAGTGGAGGTTAACTGTGTGTAGGAGACCCAAAGGGAAAAAAACGAAAGGAAAAGATTCACAAAGAAATGGATGATTCATATTTGCTGATCACCTGACAAAGCACTGAACAATGAGGCATCCTCCTCATCCTCGTGCGACGTTGACTCTCCTACGTCAACGGTGTGGTCCCACTCTAGGGGGATGGAGTCCACGCTGACGGGGGTTTCTCTTCCTGACCGTTCCAGTGGAGGTATCAGCAGGTGGGACATGGCCTGCTGTCCAGCAGAGATTCCAACCAGAACTGAAGCTTCGTTTTCTTTCTTTTTCCTCTCTTCTGTCCAGGAACTGTTATTGGTCTCACAGGAGGATTGGTCCAGGTCTGTTTCATGGTCTGATGTCTCCCTATCCTCATCCAGAACCTGCAGTTGAAACATTTACTATTATTATCATCATCATCATCATCATCATCATCATCATCATCATCATCACACACTATTATCACACACACATCCTAAATTTGACAGTTTCTACAGGGGTTATGCTAATTCTCTCTCTCTCTGCAATGAAACTGCTCCAGAGGTCAAACTGTGAGGTAAACATATCAGTTGGTTTGGCACATTTTTCTGCCTCCACCGCTTTTTAGACATTAATGGGCCAGCGACGATTTTAGTTTTATGGGCTAGTCACTATGTATCCACTCACTTGTGTCACTGCAGTCAACAGAATATATAACCTCGGAGGACAGAATCCATTTAAAGAGCACTGACAGATTTAATTGGATTAGCCCAATGTCCTGCAGGAAAATCAACCAATGGGCCATCACAGTCGATAAATGTTAGTATTTTTATCATATTTTTTTGGATAAATTCTGACAATCTCAGGTCGGCTCGCAAATGGACATCAGTCCACTGGGCGTTTCCTGGTACATCAGAGAATCAGTCCAGTCCTGACTGCAATGTTACTGATGTGGAGCTTTAAGACTCTCTGTTAACTGTAATTCATTTCACTCCAACTTACATTTAAACACTGAAAACTTCCAAGTCAATGGTTCGCAATGCCAGGGAGTGGGCTAATGAGTCAAAGCAGATGTTTCCAGGCCTGCTTTGGCAGCACAGATTTTAATGGTTTGGAAGCAAACAAATTTGCATACATCAACTTTTGTGAGGATGTGTTCAGACCATGACTGTGACACATGATCCAGCAAGTGGACTATGTGTCCACAGTGGACATGTATAAGTGGATGCAACTTCAAGAAACCATGGCTCACTTCATATTTCAGGAAGTTTCATTACACCAAGGAAGAGGCTGCTGTAGCAGCAGGAACTGAATCCTGCACAAACAAGCAGCTGAGAGAAGCTACAGTGACATGCTAAGGAACATCTTCTCAGCTAATGCAGGTTCCTAACAATATCACTAAGTAAGGAGATCACACATGGGAGACCCCTTTGACTTGATGGTGACCTAAAGAACCTCTTCCCTCTTCTGCAAGGTTTGAAAACTCATCTATTTACATCTCACACCACACCCATACAAAATTATTACTTGCACTCTTCATCAACAACTCTATAACCTCTAAAGATCACTGATGAAGATGTAAATAGACTCTTTCAGCATCAAAAGACCAGGAGAGCTGCAGGATCTGAAGGTGTCTCCCCCTCATGCCTTGAAAACCAGTGCTGATCAACTGGCCTCCATCTTCAGGTCTCTCCTCCACCATCGTCCCCAATCCCAAAAACACACCATCACACAATTAAATGACTACAGACCTGTTGCATATTCATCAAGTACTATATTTGAATTACATCATAGGCCCATGGCTGGTCTCCCTGTAGCTGGACCTCAGACTGATCAAACATGTTTGTTGATAATATAGTAACCCTGAGGTTAAATTTCAATCTTTGCCTCCTCAACCACCCATGATTGTACACCAAAGTCCTGTTGGTGGACTTCATTTCAGCCTTCAGCCTTCAACATCGTCAGCACCATCAGATCTGAGCTGTGAGCTCAGACACCCTCCATCAGATGCTCACTCTCTGTGTAGTTTCATGTAATTTTGACTACTACTACTCACCGGTCTTCTGTTGCTGAGGCGGTGATGGAAGCGAGCCACCCTGCCAAACACCTCCTGGCAGTAGGAGTGAAGCTCCTCCAGCTCATCCTCGATCAGCACAGCATCCAGTGGAGCACTCTTCTGAATTAGATTCTCCCCAAAAACAATCAGGGCATCAATCTTGTTGGTGTTTAGAGTGATCTCCTGCTGGAAGCCCTACAGAGAGAAATTTTAGAGCAGGAAAATATTTTAGAAGCAAACCACACACTCAAACTCTAACTAACATGCGTATAGTACAAAAACTCGCCGAAAAGACTAAAATCCAAAACGTCACTACGATCCGTTCTCTTCCTGTCTCCAAACCTCTCTCCAGAACCACTGTCTCACCATGTCTCTCACTCCACCATGCCAGCACATTGACAGAAACTGTTTTCATTGGTTGTTTTAGAAATGTGGTGCATTTGAGAAAATCGTAAAAATGGGTTTCACATTGCATTCAAGCACTATCTGTTCACAAAACGTTTGCTGAATGAGCAGCAAATGCGAAAAATGCGCATCATGGCGAAATGATTGATCATAAATCTGGTTTTATTTGGAAGTAAATAAAAACAAAACCAATATAAAAATGCTACTTTTATAAAGTCTGAAGTCTCCAACCGAGTTCAAATGAGTTATCAGTAGACTGCCATTTCTTTTCTATTTTAAAATTTTTTTTATTGATAAAAAAGGGGTTTATGAAACAGCAAAATTAACAACACAAATAAGTAACAAAACAGACAAGACAATAAAACCAGGGTGTTATATAGCAAGCACAAACAAATCGAAAATAAAATTAAAAGTTAAGTCAGAAACATATTAAAGTGAGAGCACATATCCATTGTCTTAATGGCTTTTCTATTTTTTGAATACCGGAGAGATCTAATATATTGTTTGAATTCCTCTTAAAAGGCTGAAAAGCGAAGTTTCTGCTTTGAGAATTTAGACTTATGTATATGATATTTAGTGACTAATAAAATTAGATTAATAATATAAAAATGTTTTTTTTTTGTTAGTGGGATAAGAATATACTGCCATTTCTGTTACAGCAGTCTTTGAATGCATTACGTATTGCCTGCTGCTGAGCGGGCATCGACTTTAGAGGGATAATCCTCTCTGGTCTTCAAGAGAGACCAGAGAGGACACCTTGGCGTGCATACACAAAGCAGGGCGTTTTTGAGCTGCTCTGTTCATTGTTACACTGTTATAGTTCATAACCTTAACCTTCGTTGTTCCTTTTCACAGCAGCAGGTCTGTTATCTCAACCTTACAGTTTGCATTGTTTTTAATGAGCAATCATTATAGTTATCTCTATAATGCACAGACAATGAGAGCGACAGTGCAGTTGTGTGCGGCACTTAACATTAACACTTCACTCCTCAGATTTCTGAGGGCAAAAGCCATTCAGCTATCGCTCAATCTGTGATGCTTTTAGGAATAAAAGCAGGGTTAGGACGCAGCACAGCTGAGCTGCCATCGGCTCATTTCTTGAGACATGAAAGGGAAACAGAGAAAGTGGATAAATAACTCGCTCTCTCTGCAGATTTCAGGGCTAACACTAGAGCTGTTTTGAAAGAGAAAAACTGAACTGGAGCCTGATCTAAAGACTCAAATGGAGATTTAATCAGTGCGCACGGGACCAGCACCAAATCCCACTGAGGAACAAGTGTGCCTGGCACAGGTTTTTGTCTGCGTACACCTCTCAGAAACCCCTTCATCAGCATGGAACGTGCAAGGATTCAGTGTCCCCAAATTATTGTTTTGTCATGGGACCCAAGATTCCTGGCAGCACCTCTGGCTACTGCTAGATATCTTTGCGCTTAAGTGCTGCTTATTCACTGAAGAAAAAATGGAAGCTGATTGTCCTGTGTGACAATTATGTATACAGACCGAGGTTGGGCCCACCCAGTAGGGGGGAGTGGACTAAAGTTTTTCCAGTGTTGCAAGGGAGAGATCAGCCCAGGAGCGATATCCTTAAAGGGCGGAGCCTACACAAAATAAAGCAAACACACTAATATTGGAGGGGTGATGGGGGGGTGGCGATTCTGTCGCCCCCAACAAGATGGTTGAATAGTCTCTTCAACTCACTTCAAAAGTAATTTTTTGATAATTGTGCTTTTTTTCAAGTACCTTGAGTCAATACAGAATGCATCCAAGTACAAATGCTTTATTTCAGGTTTTGTTCTTCTTCTGGAGCCATTAATTTACCTAATCTGACTCATGATAAAGAGATAATCCCAGTGTTTCCATGGATAGAATTGCTTCACATAACATCAGAACAAGTCTATGTACCATTTTATATTAAGGTAGACTGCAGTCAACTAACGGGATTTTTTTGGAGGGGGGGGAAAGAGGGTTTTAACACAATTAACACATTTTTATCTTCAGGCAAAAGTCTCAAGCCAGAACCTTTTGTATTGTATTTCTGGTATTCTTGTAAATCTGTTTCACAAGAGACACCTGGAACAGACAGTGATAGTTGAGAGAGTGAGTGAGTAAATTCATCTTTATTATCAGCAGAATATTTTTGAATATGTTATGTATTTAGATCCCAACCCCATTAGGGACAAGGGTGTGAGAAAATGGATGGCTGGATATGCATTTAGAATATTTGATGTACTTAGTAATTCTATGAAGTGGGACAGAGGGGTGTAAGGACTATAGATAACAACAGCTCTTGTATCAATGCAAGCTTCCTGACTAATAATATCGCCAATTAAAATTATCCAACTGAAAAGGCCTTGCAGCCTGTTTGCTTTGTATTTTGTTACTTTGTATTTGGGTGTAGGCCTTTTAAATAGACTACTGCCAATATTCCATCATTATTCATGGATACCGTTTTCTCCTACTCCATATGCAAGATGATTTTTTTTTTTTGGAAGATATTGATCATTTTTTCTGTGATTTATCAATATTTTGATAAGAACAAAAATTAGACTGCAGAATGTCAAGAAGATGTAGGTAGTACTGAAGACTAACCTTTGAAAAGTTTTAACAGCTGCAGGGTTACCTCTATCTTTCTTTCCTACCAACAGCCATCACCATCTTCAATACTTCTTTCAAGAATCTGATTTGATAAGCTACAGTAAAATTTAATTTCCCTTTGGGATTAATAAGCTATTTTTGAATTTGAATCAAGAAGATTTGTATAAACAAACAGGAAGTAGTCTTACTCTCAGCTGCCTCATCTTCTCTTCGATGTCACTCTCGGAGAAGTGCTCCACGTTGGTGAGTTGCAGGTCCATCTCTGTAAGCCAGACAAGAATCCCTTCACGGGTTCCTTCAAAGTCCTCTCTTTGAAAGGTAAAGTGCTGCAATTGAGAAAGATAAACATTTCAGGAATAACACTGGCGTTTTAAGATGTGTGTCTGAAAGAAGGTGATTGGGATAGGAATAGAATTGGGCTGATTTGCTGTAATCAGAAGATTACAGTAAAAGTTGCTAGAAAATTCAGGTAAACCACAAATGTTATGAAAGGATTTTAGTTTTTCTGTGTGTTTATTTAGGATTCTGTGTCAGTATTGTCCTATCTACCCTTGATTGATCCCAGCTGTGTCTAGTTCCCTTGATTACCTCCGGTGTATTTATACCCACCTGTGTTTATTCATTATGCTGGTATCTGATTTGCTTGACTGATTTGAAAAGGTCATTGGTTAGATTTTGACATTTTTAATATGCAATATAAAAACATCCACATCGACATTCTTTTGTTTCTCAAAAGTTACATCTGATCAATTCTTGGACCTAAACTTGGTTCTCACCTTTAGCCTGCGGAGAACAGCTGCCACCCTTCTCTGCAGAAAGTCCCATCGCTGGTTTCCATCATGAACCAAGAGCTTAAGCTTGCAAGCAGCATCTGTGCAGTTCTCCCGGGCCAGGCGGTGATATTGTTTATTGACAAGCTCCAACTGAGTTAGCCGCTCATGAACCTGCCGCTGGAACGTCTTGAAGTGGTAAGACAATAAAGAAAAACTGGAATTACGAATGGAAACTCAAGACCACTCTAGTATGACAAACACTAACTTGTCTGACACAGTGTATATGTGTGAGCTTTCTCTCATTTTCTTAGATCCCTCTGGTAGAATTTCAACCAGTCCAACCAGTGAACAGAAAGACAAGTTGTGAATGATAATGTGGCGCACAAGCCATTTTCATCAAATAGTCAAGGTTTGTGTTATAATAATACTGTTTAATGCTGTAATACTGTTTTGGGTGTGTGTTATTTACTAGTTTTGTCACAGTTTAACGTGGTTGCAGAGGGGGTTAATATCACTCCGCCATTTCTAGGTGATGATAGTTGTGGAACGACTTTGTGCGTTTCTTTTTCTAACGGCTGTGTAGTGATGCCACTAACGGAGCTACTTTGTAACAATTATTAAATTAAAATGTTGCAGACTTGATCTCAAATTCTCATTTGATTGTTTACCACCGCTACAATAACATAAATTTTCTGCACTGTTTTAGGATTGTACTCTGCCTGTAGTTTTAGCAATGGAAGTGGAGCAAATGAACAAAACCTTTCAGTCTGTGTTGGATAAGATTCCAAATATTGAATTAACATTAACAGGTATCTCGCTCAGATCAGCACGTCTGTCTTCACAGCGGCAAACTGGCACATTACATTTGTCACTGATAAACATTAGTGAATAGAGTCCACACCTCCAGCAAGCAATAGTTTCTCAACAGCCAAGAGGCCAAATCCCCTGTACAAAGCAAAGGATAGAAAAAGGGGTTGTTTTTTTTTTTAACCAGACTACATGTCATGTGGAGGATTGTAAGTAACATGTAACTGCCACCTCCAGCAATACATAATCTCCACCAGAAAGTTAAGATACTTTCTTGTTTGAGCAATCCTTAGACCTTGATAAATGGAACTTGCCAACATAACACTGTAAATCATATCAAATTGTAATGTTGGAGAGTTAGATATTGCTTTTCCACATGGAAAGTACTTGTGGTAAAGTAAAAGTCCACTTCTGGAGAGACTTCCCATTATCTGTTGCTAGAATCTCTGTACTGTAAAATCTAATTAGTTCACCTTACTTAAAAAGGTGAACTAATTAGAGGCAAATAGTTTTGAGGCAAATTATTTGCCTCAAAAAATTAAGCAAAGTAAGTTTGCTTAAAACTTTTTTTTTTTCTGAAAAGCTTTTGTGGCGCTAGTGGCTCATATTTTTGACAGTAGGCAAACAGGAAAGACTGAGGAAGACATGCAGCAAGGGTCGCTGGGACCGGGAGTCGAGCCTGCGACATCCACGTTGAGGACTAGAGCCTTCAAGCGTGGAGCGTGCTAACCCCCTGTGCCACCACAGCACACCCCGACATGCTGAACATTTAAGTCAACTCACTTTTTCAATTAAATACCACGTTTGCATTTACAGTGTGGCTAACATCTTTTGTGATATTTTGGAAACTATTGAAACTTAATACATAAAAAGCAGGAGCTTGATAAACCTTTGAGGAATATCTGAAAGACTGTATTTCACTGGGAGATTGAATGTTCTAAAAAACACTACTGATGTTCAGAATCCACATTTCTAATTAAAAACCCTGTCCAGTTCTCCTCAAAAGTGGATGTTATTGAAGAAAAGAGAGAGAAGTAAGCATAATTGTCTGACCTCAAACTTCTTAAGCTCTTCTTTGGCACAAGTGTAGAGGACATCAAAGGAATTGGGGTTGGCTGCAGTGAGCTCAGCTGCTTTCAACCAGTCTTCAAAATGAGAATAGTCATCCAAGAACTTACACCAAAGATGCCCAGTCTCCTCAATCCTGAGTACACCAAACAAGTCACTTCACCTTTTTATGAACATTTCAGGAAATTTTCAAAAAATTTTTTGGAGTCTCACCTCATCTTCCGCTCCATGGACATGGAGCAAATGTTCCTCCATCGACAGTCCAGGCTGTGAGCAGTCTGTTGGATCAAGTCACTTTCTGAGTCACTGCCACATGCATCAGCATCATGGAGTAATACGTCACACAGCGTTAGCACCAATGCCACACTTTCAGTGTGCTGCTCAATGTCCCATTGCAGATCCTACAGGTCAATAAGACATACAATGTGGATTCAAAATATGTCTCCCTTTGAAGAACAGTAGATATTATCAAATGTTATTCTTGTCTGAAACTCCAAACTCTGTTTTTGTCAACAAATTCTTAATGCTTGGTCTGACCCTGACCATGTGCAATCTGGTCTGTGAAAGTCTTTTTGCCCATTTTACAGGTAAAGTCTTCATTGACATATTTCAGCTTTAGGACCAGAGAGAAAAATTGTCTGAAATGAGGAACTGACTTCAGTCCCTTAAGATTATATTTTTATTCTTACTTTCAGGAGTTTTGGTTTTAACATGAAAATAATTCACAATTTTTTCAGATGTCAGCACAGAGGAAGCCTGCCTGTATTGACGTAGGAATTCTGTTGTCATTTTTAAATTTTATTTAAATTTCTGTCTTTGATGAAGCTACTAAAAGAATGATACAGCCATTAACTGTTTACTTTACTTCAACATAGAAAGTTTTAAGCCAGATTCTGGAGGTTTCTTCCTGTTGAAAAGGAGTTTTCCTTTCCTCTGCCTGCATGCTCAGAATGAGGGATTACTGCTAGTCAATGACTCAATGCTGTATTGAGTATACAGGCTCAAAGTCTGTATTTCTTATTCAGTATTCAGATTTATTTAAGTCTTGAATGGGCAATTAATATTACAGCAAGTTTTAATGTCAGACAGAGAGACTACCAAAAGTTAAAAAGTAAAAAACAATAAAATACACAAAAAAACATCAAATATAAATCAATACATGATAGAGTATAGTAGGGTACATAATTCCTGAATGACAGTTACTACTAACTTCAGTAATATATGGAACAAATAACAACGGAAGTCAACAGTCTGGTATGAGTCTCCCCAGCATTAAAAAGATAAATTACTGTCGGAACAAAGGAGAACTTGTACCTGTTCATTTTCATATAGAGAAGGCTGAGCTGGAGGTCAGAAGGCAGAAACTGGAACTCAGCATGTAAAGGGTGAGAACTGTCAGCAGGAATGGTGCTATGATGCCATTTGATGGGTTTCATTTAGTAATTAAATGCAATGTCTAATTTACTGGAGTCATTTTGACCTGTAACCAAAAATAATAACCAGGATCAAACTGTGTAAATGACTTTTAATCATGATTGGATGATTGGACTAAATAGATGATATAAATATTTTATGAATTTGGTCTAAATGAATAAACTTCATTGTTGTGAATTAAATAGATATCAATACAGGTTACTTGTAATACCTTTATTAATGAAGTGAGGAATGTCAGTTCAATTAAAAACTAATCAATGTATGTGCTGTCTTCTCCACCTGTCTTGCACAAACTTATGGCCTATTTTATAAACACAAGTATATCCAAATTAGTAAAGTCAGAATTGATGTCTATAGTTTGACTCTGCAATGCTCTGTAGATTTAAATCAGACTTGTGGGTGACAGAACTGCTGGGATTTGAATTATGTTTTACAAGAGAGGGCTTTTAATATTTGACTACAGTGCTTCAGCATAAACGTGTGAGAATGTTTACATATGTGTGCACCTCTGTCCACAAGATCTGACAGCACTTTTGCAGGGTTTTGTATTCTAGCTCTCTCTGGATTGCCATGACAACAGCTAAAAGCTTTCAAAGCTGCACAGTAGTCATTTCCGTCATCCCTATTCACTATTGGGATAAACTAGCAGCCTTTTCAAAGAAGCAGGACAAGTTCTGTCTCATCTTCTGAGATTTTACCATTTTAAATTTCTGCCTCTGTTTCCTTTCACCGTTGTTTGGAATCTGCTCCCATTCCTCTTCCTCATAAATGGAGTCATTATTTTTCCATCAAACCAATTCTTTATGTCTTCAGATGTTATTCTATCTTGTTTCAAGGAGGTTCCTCAAAATACAAAAGTTTATAAGATTCTAAGAACAAAATAATAAAATGTATCTAGAATGAATAAATATGTAGTATCCAAATTCTAATTTGAATTCAGAGCAAAGACATATTATGGCACCATCAAATTAGCTACAAAATGGCTTGGGGACAACAAGGTCAATATTTCTGAGTAGCCACAACAAAACCACCAGACTGGTACTGGATGACTTCTTGTGTGGTACCACAAGAAGTACCAAAGATTAAACATTCTAAGGACTTCAGCAGAACAGGCTGGTAGACATGACTTTGCATCTGATGAAGATTCCTGAGGAGTTGATCCTTAAACATCTTTGCCTGTTGGTGAGGATGACATCCATGGGCAGAAATCCCAAAGGAGTCGGGGGGTCTGGACCCCTCCAATCTTGGAAAAGTCTAGAGTGGCTTAGTGTGAAAATAACATGTAATATGATATAATAATGTGTTAATATTTTCACACATAAGTCGGGGGTGTAGAAGTCACACCCCCGGCCAAACTATGAAAAAACTGTGACTTATAGTCCGGAAAATACGGTATATTTAGCTCTTTAACTCTTATGTTCCCGAGAAGAGTTTGAAACGGGAGGGATGGGCTGAGAGCTGCCAATGGATGGCAGCTCCGTGTGAGAGCCGAGAGCAGTTACAGATGGAGCAGATAGAAAAACAGAGCGATATGCCTTTATTTCTTACAATCTTCAACATAGAGCTTTTAAAACCACAAAATAAAATCTGAAAATTTTTCTAGAAAAACCATGGTGCTTTGAGCGTTGAGTTTAGTTATGATACTTCCCAGATATTCATTATTTCTATCTACTTCTCAGTCATCCTTGACATGAAAATACCAAAAAAAGGCTTACAAATAAAGTAAATTGTTATAATTTAAAAAGCACATTACTTGAGAGCTACAATATTTATGAGGAACTTTGTTAAGAGGACTTGCTCATTAAAACTTGTTTGTATTTAGAGCCCTGAATTTTTGTAAAGATGTAGCATATCTAAACAACATTGGCATTTTTGTTTGACTTCTATGGGTCTCAACAGTGTGTTTACTGAAGAAACACATTTGATGTGCATTGCCACTAACTAGTCATTTTTGGTTTTGCAACAATGTGGTTTAAACATTGTTTAAACTACAATTTAGGTTACATGTAACCTGGCCGATCCCCCCCTTCTACCACCTTCTACCTTTCCTCTGTGCAGCAACTTTTAGTCATTTTGCAGCTGCAGGGCAGACAACTAATGTACTAAAAGGATAAAGCCCATTTCCTTTTCAGACCACCTCATGAGTTCTGCTTCTTCGCACATTTACCGAGACTCAGCTCAGCATGGCAGCTTCCTCCTTTAGGAATAGCTCCTTTTGCTCCGATGTTCCTTTGCAGCACTCATTACTCAGTTTTTCAGTTAGTGTGCTTTTGGACCGTAACAGGGTAGCTGTAACATAAAGGGCTCTAAACTGGCCATGGTTTGCCCTTTCACTATTCCTGGACAAATCTATCACAGAGAAGTTGTTCAAAATCAACGATTATATAAAAGGTGAAAACAAAACAGTTTCTTCAGTGTTTGCTCTTTTCCAAATTAAAATAAAACCCCCCTGCTATGGCGATTAATGTCATTCATGTTGTGGAGCAGGGTTTTCTGGTTTTCTTTTTGTTTCAAAGGTTTTGTTTCCTTTTGTTACTCACCATTTAGCCACCAGATGGCGTCATACTCACCTTCTCTCCGGAGGTCGGTCCAATTAATCTGCACACCAGTGTTTCATCGCCTCGTAAGGCCGAGAGTACAAGAGGTGCGGGCTACCAGTACTTCGACACCAGAGTGTTAGCCAGCAATGGTATTCCGAGCCCTCCGGAGCTAGTCTCTGTGTTCTGAGTGGTTTTTCCTTCTAGTGAGTCCTCTCGCGTTTTCTCCCATTCTTCAGGGAGAAAACTCTGAAAACTGTTGAGACACCCAGATCTTCCCAGTGACGATCAAACCTGGTTCTCTCTGGACAATCTCCCTCATGTTGCTGTGGACAGTACCCACTGGTTGTCAGAGTTCCCATCCTCTCCTTCTCCATTGGAGTACAAGTTCTTCCTGGATTCCCCGGCTGATAGCTGAACTGCTCCTCTGACTCCGGCCCGCCCGAACTTACCTGTCCACCCTCCAATGCACCTCCACGTCTCCCCCCGGATCAATTCCCTGCCAAGAATCTGGACCCCCCGGACCCACAAAGAGACAGAGAAACTGAAACCACCAACAAAACCTCCCAGACTGAGTTCTTCATCCATACAAGTAAGATCAGTCCATTGTTTCCGTCAGCACTCCCTTTTCCTACTACCTGTGAATGTTGTATAGGGGAAAATATGATAGTTTTTTTCTTTTTATTTTTTTTGTTGAGCTTTGCATGTTTAGATTGTTTTGGGTTGTTGTTTCTTGTTTTTTTTCCCTTTTAACAATCCAAAAGCTCTGGACTGGAGGTGGTTGTGTAAGGAGGCGGAGCGGACTAATTGGCCACCTGTACAGGTGTCAGCAGAGGCTGATTGAAGCCAAAATTGAAGGAGCCTGGATGGAAGGCTGGCGTGAACCGATCCTGGGAGCTACAGAGACCGACATGCTGTGGAGCGAGGGACAGACGATCCAGTACAAAGAATCAAGGCAGAGGAAAACTCTGCCAGCGCCTGTAAGTAGCGCCTCATTCTGCTTAGAGTATTGGAAGAAATTACGTCTGCCAACGGAGTTTTGGTGCAGTGATGCTGGCGCTCTCCTGATCTGTTGTTTTAGCTGGCTCTGGCTGAAGAGGGGCGTGGCACGCCGAGGAGTGGTGCAGTGCTTGGAGCGTCGCATAGTCAGCTGCGTATCTGAAGGACTGCGCCGCAGACGGATTACGTCCACTAGAAACTGCATCATAAGAGAAACTCAACTTGTGGCTTTTAATTGACTTATCTAAGGACAATTATTGAACCCCGGATTTTATGGTGAAAAGAGGATGGTTTTATAGTGACTTTGTTGTAATAAAATAATTGACCTCGACTGCTTCCCTGTTGGATTTTGAGTTGTTTGCTCCCCCTTGTACTGAAGACCGAGTGTGGGGCCATATTAGTCACATGAACTCACTGTTTTCCCTGCCATTTTTTCATAGTGTGCTGACCGCTCCATGAGCCACGATTTCCTGGACCCATCTCCTGCCAACTTTTCTGTTCATATTTAAATAAACTTTCTTACTGATTCCGCTTCTCTTGTGTGGTGTTCTGCATGTGGGCTAAAGATATAGATCCCAGCATGACTGAACACTCTGGCCAACAAACAAGCTCTGCAGACACTATCCGGAGAATGTGATCAAAGCAACATACATTGCTACAATCCCACAAAACCGCTCTAAGAGAGCTAAGCACCAGTCAAGCAGAGACCAACCGACGCCTTGTCGAACTCGATAATTTTCTCCAAACTTCTCTTCCACAGCCATCGTCTCCAGAACCAGCCCCCTCCCCTGATCCGGTTCAGTCATTCCGGCCCACGTTTTCTGAGCTACGTCCACCCACTCCTGAGAGATTCTCCAGAGGTCTGAACAAATGCAAAGGTTTTGTTTTACAATGCTCAATCATATTCAACCATTCACCTCAAAGTTTTACCCAAGACAGTTCTAAGATAGCTTATATCCTTTCTCTGCTCTCTGGCCGGGCATTAGAATGGGCTGAGGCCCGTTTTCTCCACTGGAGTGTAACTACGATGTCGCCGATCATGAACTCTTGGCCATAAAATTGGCCCTGGAGGAGTGGCGGCATTAGCTGGAGAGAGCTGAACATCCGGTGCTGGACTGGATGGACCATAAGAACTTGTCATACCTCCAGTCCACAAGGAGGCTGAATCCCCGCCAATCCCACTAGTCTTTGTTCTTTTAAATAGAGAGGTCCAACCTCTCTATTTCTTATCGCCCAGGTAACATTAAGCCAGACGCACTGTCCCGTATCCATTCCCCGGATGACTCTGTAAAGATCCCGGCCACCATTCTCCCTCCCAGCTGCACTGTTGCAGCCGTCAACTGGGAGATTGTGGACTTAATCAAACAGGTCCAACGATCTGAACTAGCTCCCGATTCATGTCCTCTTGGCAAGATCTATGTACCCACTTCCATCCTATCCCGTTTTATTCAGTGGATCCACACATCAAAGTTCTCAGGACACCCAAGTATTAGTCGAACTATTTCTCTTACCAACCGTAGATTCTGGTGGCCCTCTCTCTATAAAGACGTGAGAGAATATGTTCTAGCCTGCGTAGTCTGTTCTAGGAATAAACCATCTCATCAACATCCATTTGGTCTCCTTCAACCCCTCCCCATACCCAAACGCCCATGGTCCCACCTCTTTGTTGACTTCGTTACCAGACTCCCACCATCCAAGGGTTTGACCACCATTCTAACCATAATTGACTGCTTTTCTAAAGCTTGCCATTTAGTTCCCCTTCGCAAGCTACCCAGACCACCAATATTTATTAATATTGGGATTCCACCCGCAGACCAATGGGCAATCAGAGAATGAGTCAAGAACTAGAAACAACAACAAGTTGCCTTTTATAGAACCTTTTGCAAGGTATAAAAGCTGCTCTATAAAGCCTATACTCAGGAGGTTCCAACTGCTAGCACTTTTCTTATTTCACAAAGCTGTTTATTTTTACAACATCTCTACAACATGCGCTCAAGTTAGAACGATAACTGTAGACTTTAAATAACTTTCTGACATGTGATTGCACCTTTCTTATCCTCATTGTATTGGGGTAAGAAAGGTGTGTATTGTTGACACACCTGAAAGGTCATTTAAAGGTCATGGTACACCTCTCCTTTCCCCACCTGCTGCTCAGCAAGCTTCTTCTGGATCTCCTCACTGTGGCACACGTTGTAGACCACGGGCTTGGCCAGCTCTGCCTCGATGCAGGACAGCCATGTTCGTAGGTTGCTCATGTTCTTATCAAGCTGTTGAACTGTGACCAATGTCTCCTTCAGCTTCCTCACCCTGCAGAGAAACAGACACTTTTAACTGCATTGATTATTGATTACAGCTGCCTACAGGTAACAATGATAACTGCTAATAATAATGGCCTACATTGCTTCATTCCTCTGCACAGACAACAAAGGGCTGTCCCACATTCCTTCTCTGAAAATCAATGCATAAATACCAGACTGTAATTCAGTGAAAGGATTACCTTCTACCTAAATATCTGAACATAACCTGTCTGATCTGATCCCTTTGGTTGGATATTTGTGGAATTGACAGCAAATGTCATTATTGATTTTATTTCACTAATTATGTTATATTTGGGCCGAAGAACAACTTAATGTTTTGAAGATGATTTTACAAAACAATCTTCTCCTTTTCTTTCATAAAAAAAAAAGAAGGAGAACTGAAAGGATAAAGGCAACCCTCTCAAAATTAATTGTGTTGGAAGAATAGTTAGCCTTGCACTACTTTAGTATCTTCATCTTTCAAATTCAAATCAGTTGGCAACTTTATCACCACTTGATGGCATCACATATATTTTTACTTAGACTGTACAGACATGTAGATTTGTTCAAAAGCAGAGGAATAAATGGTTGAGGACCCAGATTATTATGCTTGGAAGAAGCCTGTCCAGATTCCTGTCCTCGCATGTGAAAGGCTTCAAGAGCATCCAACCCTAACAACCCTCCTCACAGGTGGGGAACCCATGTGAAGGGGGCATCCAGTACATGTTTAAAGTTTATTAACTCCACAACCTCAACCACCAGGAACTACTGGTAAATCCTGAAGCTGTGGACAACATATTCCCCGGGACCACAGGTGTCAAACTCCAGTCCTGGAGGGCCACTGCCCTGCAACTTTTAGATGTGCCTCTGCTGCACCACAACAGAATAGAATAATGAGGTCATTAGCAAGCCTCTGGAGAACTGATCTACACAAGAAGAAGGTAATTAAGCCATTTTATTCCAGTGTTTTGTACCTGTGGAACATCTAAAAACTGCAGGATAGTGGCTCTAGAGGACAGGAGTTTGACACCCCTGCCCTGGATCACTGATATAGTGGAATGTTGAGAGAGCTGCACAGAGGTGGTATGTAGTGTTGCTGGTCAGTTTCCAGCAGTCTTGTGTCACATGTTTGGATAAACAGGGTTGGAGTTTTCAGGTGGAGCTGATTCAGTCGGCCATGCCTGCATCATCCCTGTTTTTGTCTGCAGCTTGCTTCACTTGGTGCAGTGGGATGACTGCTGAGGTGTGACTTGCAGAGGGATTAGTAGCGTTGACACTGCCCCAGTATTTGCCTTTATCTCTCTAAACCAGCGCTTCTCAATTCCAGTCCTCAGGCCCCCCTGCTCTGCATGTTTTAGATGTACCTCTATTCCAGAACAGCTGATTCAAATGATTGCATGATCATCAAGTGCTACAGAAGCCTGTTAATCACCCATATATTCAATCCAGGTGTGTGGCATAAGGGAAACACTAAAACATGTAGGGCAGGGGGGCGCGAGGACCGGAATTGAGAAACACTGCTCTAAACCAAACCCATTGCTTAATCACCCAGTAAAGCAGCTGGCTTCTGCTGACACAAAGCATTGTACCCAGAGGTCCTTTATCCTCAGGGGGAGAGAAGGGTTCACCATCCACTTTACTCTTTGTTTAAATTAGATCCACATGGCGCAGATGTTTGGCAAATCATCTGCGACATGGAGCTGTTTATCTTCAACAAGATAGAAAGATGCTACCTCTCAGCTCCTTTCAACATCTCACATGGGTGGTTGTCATAGCAATCATTGCTATGATATCTGGATGATTGTTTGGCTATGAGATGTTGGTTCTAGCAACATGAATGGCTTTACAGACATGTTTTCCATTCATCAATCCATTCCCATTCTCCCTCTCATCCTTCCTTGAGGCAAAGAGTGACCTATCTTTACTGTTTCGTAAAGATGGGGTCAGTTAGATTGAGCCGTCCACTAATGAGGTTGCATAACTAGAGCTTTAAAAAGAAGGTTTAAATGAGTAAATCAGGTGACAGAGATGCACGTTTGGAAGATGGTTTTGTAAAACCATCTTCAAAAGATGAAGTGTTCTTAGAGCAACAGTTAAAATCCACTTTAACCAAACTTCTACTTTGAAGTGAAAACAAGCAGTCAATACATTTGTTGAATTAGAGCAATTAGTTGATGCAGCTTATAAACAAAGGTACTAAAGGTACTAGTAGTGCAGATTTACAAAAGCTCTTCAAATGTATTATAACCATAATGATACTAAAAATGTGCCATTGTTTGGATTAGGCCCCGTTTATTCTGGTAATCTTAAATCAAAGTCAGAGTAGCTATTATGTGACTTTAGAAGTCACCTAAACTTGTGTATGATTTATTTTCAGTCCAACTGCATCTGTTCTGTTTCTGGCATCAGAGGTTGGCTAGAGAGCATTAGAGAATGATTGCAATCATGAAGACCAAAGAACCCAGCAGACAGCTCAGGGAGGAAGTTGTGCAAAATTTTGAAGCAGCGTTAGGCTTTAAAATAACATCCATAGCTATGAGCATCTCACAGAGCTTTGTGGTTCATTGTCTGAACATAGAGAGAGGATAGATATACAGTGCACTGACCAAAACATGGATATCCATCTAAATTTATAGGCTGGGCAAGGAGAGACATTCAGAGAACCAACTAACAGGGTCATGAAAGAAGCTGCTCTAGTCAGACAGAACGTTTTGGCATGTAGAAAGCTGTGGAAATTTAAAAAGCCACATCATATTCAACAATCTCCCATAACTGTTGGTGACGGCAGTATCATGCTGTGGGCATGATTTTCTGGAAGAAATCCTGCTAGATGCTGCAGGAGACTTCCAACTGAGGTGAAAGTTTACCTTGCTGCTGAAGGATAACCCTACTGCCTGGGGTTTATCACATAGCATCCAGACAAAGTTCACCCAAGTTTTGTGGTTCTAATGTGAGAAAATGTGAAAATCATTAAAGGCTTTAATACCTTTGCAAGGTAATGTAGCTACCAAAATGCCCACAAAATGGAAAATGTTTACAGTAGGAAAGCGTTGGCTATACGCAAATGGTTTTCTGCTCTAGTTAAGCAGCTTGAGTAGACTAATGTGGACTGACAATCCCTAGATTTATCAGCTTAGTGGGTTTTTGCCCCTTTACTACACAGTCCCAGATCCTGAGCTGGGTTTTGTTTGAAAATGACAAACATTATCAAATGCTGTATGTCATTGTTTCATAAAGATGGGGTCAGGAGCCTAATTGGGGTCATAGATTAATGAGTATGGGATCTATAGATCCTGGGATCCAGAAAGTAAATTAAGGAATAAAATTATACCGATGAAAGATATTTAGGTTATATCGTATTTTCACGACCATAAGGCGCACCGTACTAAAAGGCGCAGTCTCAGTTATGTGTGCCATTACTGTATTTAACACACACATAAGGCGCACCTGATTATAGGGCGCGGGTTTTATATACAATCCACGCCCACACTTTCCCCTTTAACATTTTCATGGTGTCCTCTACTACGTCCGCCATACAACAACACACAAGAATATAAGTGTGCATATTTAAAAATAGAGTGGAAGCAAACCTGAGTTTTTAGCCTTGATATAAAGGATGTAACTTCATCCATCCATTTCTTACACCCTTGTCCCTAGTGGGATCAGAAGGGGTGCTGGTGCCTATCTCCAGTGACACATTTTGGGCAACACACACACACACAGGACAAACAACCATGCACACACACACTCTCACACCTTAGGAAAGTTTAGAAAGACCAATTAACCTGACAGTCTTTTTTTTGGACTGTGAGAGGAAGCCAGCAGGTTGACCATCATGTCAACAAAGAGTCTCATGTTGTATCAGCAGAGGAGCATTGGAGCACACACAATACAGTTCTGATCGCAGGTGACCAATCCTGACCATGTTGTGGAGAGACAGCTGTGGTACTCCTGTATCAGTGTGGTAAACCAAAGATTCTAATTTGAGATTCAGCTCTGGTTCTGGAACACTCTGATAACACAGTACTGAATCAATGACTGAGTGTGTCTGTATATTGTACCCCTCCTGAGCCCGCAACATCCATCCACACTGTAGTGAGGTCATGACTGAGCTCAATACTGTGCTGATGACTCGATAAACTTTTCTGTGTTTTGCCATTTAAAAACATGTGAAGGACTAGTTGGAACAACAATTTTGACCCAGTACTGACCTGTTTCATCTCTATCAGAAGAATGTTTTTATTTTAATATTTACAGGTACTTTGCGGTAGAGTAACAGCTGATGAAGCTCATCAACAGCAGTAAATTAATGTCTGGGATATGACGGAGTAACAGAAAACGTTTGTGTTATTAAACACAGTGAGAGTCATAAAGAGGCAACACCTGCTCATTTTACCCAGTTATAACTATTGAATAACCAGTATGGAACAATATCAGCAGCAGCAGCTGCAGTTGTTGCAGCTTTTAAAAGCAGAGACATCCTCTCACTCTCAAGTCATAACTACAGTTACAACTAGATGTCAAAATGAGCGGCCTCTGCTTCATTGAGACAAGGCCATCAGTTTTTCTTTCCATCATGATTTCATTTTGTTCCTACCTAGCCTCTATGTGGTCAAACAGATGCTGCCAGCGGTCGTTGACATCCTTCAGCTTATCGTTGATCTCTGTCTCCTTGGTTTTGTTGCTAGCTGTGATAAGCTGTTCTCCAAGCTGCTTCAGGTGTGTCTTATTTTCACTGAACAGGTTGATCTCCTCCATACAGTCCTGATTAAAAAACAAAGAAGTGGATGAAGAAGTGAAATCCAAAAAATGGTCACATGCTAGGCCTCTGCTAGACCTGTGTATCTAACAATGAAGTCTTTCAGATGCTGCTCCTACTGGGGAGACTTGTGATTTCTTTTTGTTTCCTCCACTTACGTTTTCTTACAGTCTTCGTGAACAGGCTGTACATCATGTAGAGGCTACTGAAAATGGTTAAAGTGTAAATAACCCAAGTCTGTGAGCTAAGCACTTCAACGGGCAAATTTTAAAAATTTCAGAAAAGGGGGCGGAGTCAAGAAACAATTTATCCACTTTGTTGCTGTGCTTATTTATTTATTTTAGACTCCTATAGTTACTTTTTCAAAACAGCAATTAGTAATATATCTATCGACTCTTTTTCTAACTCTTTTTCTGTGTTGTTGGAGATGTTTATGCATTGTTGCCATTAGCTTCTTCCGCTATCTCAGGACTGCACTAGACTCACTCAATTTAGTGAATCTAGTGCAGCCATACCTACACCAATATTCAGAGCAGATCCATCTCTCTGTGTCCTCATTGCAAATAAATCACACATTTGTAAAACTGAATAATGCTATTAATAAATGCCCACCTGTTGCCACGCAATGATAACCATGACAACGCCTCTTACTCCAACTCCTGACTCGTTAATGGGTAGGCGTGGGGTCAAAGAGGTGGGGATGGAAGGAGGACTGTGCTTTTATACAAAAAGTGACAAAGTTGTATCAAGCCATACCTCTGCAAGCAATAGCAAAATTCAACTGGCACCCTCGTTCCAGTTCCTTCCATCGGCACCACAAAAAAATAGAAATGACCATGATGGAAACACCAAACATTGGTTGTTGCTCAAACAAAACTAATTGTTTTATAACTAAGAGTTTGAGAGGAAACTGATACCTTTCTGCGTACCACAACCCCACCAGTACAAAGCAGTCCAGACTTTACAGCCTCATCTGAGCAGAAACTGTATATTACATAGTTCCAACCCATTCATCTCTGATCCATAATGTTTTAAGTCCTGCAACAGATTCTCAGTTGGATTTATACTCTGGATTTTGCTTGGGCATTCAAAATATGCATGTATGTGTAGGGGGGTGGTGGGCACGAGTAAGTGTAGAAATAAGTAAGTCAGTTAGTTTTTTTAGACAAATTATTTTAACAGCAATGCAATACTAGTATGACCAAGGTAACAAGAATAATTAATAAACATGAGAAATGGCGACTGATAAATATGAGAAGCAAATAATAATAAAACATGAATAATGGTTCAGTCAGTTATTCATAAACTTTAGTCTTGTAACCTTGAGTGTTTAAGTAATGGTTTAACTTGGAAACAGAGCCTAATTTGTTTAGGATTTGATTTTCCTAGGGCAATCACTTAATGTGTGTGGCTTTAGTAATGATCACTAATTTAGGTGTATACATTCACAGTATAGACTGTGAATGTGTTTTTGGTGCAGCCTCTCACCTTCTTTAGTTTTTCCACCATTTCTTCAATGTTAAGGTCAGAGTTGTGAGCCGCCTTGTTCTCCATCTGTGTGAGCCACTCACACAGCTCTTTGTTCTTCTCATTAAAGATTATCCACGCATTGAGACGGTCAGCAATCTCCTGTTTGCGCAGGGACACCTACCACAGGGTAGAAAGGAAATAGACTTTATGACTTATTGCATATTCTAAAATATGGGTAGAAGGAGCAGTTTCAGGATTTATCTGAATTCTTTTTCTGTATCTGAAAAGCCATTGAGTGACAAAGTTATAGATTATAAGCCTTCTTCATTTTACCTACACAGATCCTATTAGAGAACTACTACAAACCAAAAGTGACAAGAAAACATATTTTTGACACTATGTCAAAGTGTGACAGAGTGATACTTTGAGACAACTGTTTGGGTTCACATATGAATGGGGAATTCAAATGTAAGCAAAATTTCCTGTTTTCAACCATTACCTGCTGAACAGGTGCAACCAACACCTTCGTTTGAGCATCGCAAGAAACTCAAACGAAGGTTTCGGTCATACCTGTTCAAAAGTCACATTTGAAAACAAAATTCACAGGTTAGTTTGGATTTATTTTGGGGCAAAGTTTCTACAACAGATTTAGCAAACATTGCCAAGTGGACCGCTGACACTTGTTGAGAATAAATAATTCTCTTTTTCCTTCTCTCATTTGGCTAGTTGCAAAGCTAAAGCTAAAGAAAATGACATGGTAGAAAATAGCTAAGGTATGTCAATCTCATACCTTATTTGGAAATGGGGTCATTGCACTCTGGAAAAGAAGGGGTTGCGCTTTCCTATATTGTCCATGGTCTCCCGTTTTTATTTTCTCTTGAAATCTGTGATATATTTTCATCTTTAGGAAGGTGAAAATATATCACTGAACTCTGAACCAAGCAACAGAAAATAAAGACGATCAGATGGCGGCTGCTCTGACGGTGAAACCTGATAATGATGGTTAAAAAATTGAAATTAGGAATTGAAAGAGACGGCGATGAAGATAAAGAAATAAGAATATCTTGGACTTCTGGAAGTCGGCGTCGAGGAAATGCTCAAGATGCTATCGGAAAATCGCGTGGATTCGTAAAAGAACTTTGGACAAAGACTACGGCGGCTAGACACAGCTGTGCTGTGAATGGACCAGAGTGGGGAAATAGTATAGATAACGAGAGTGACGGGAGCAGTGAAATGTCGAATAGTGAAAGGATGAGTCCAAAAAAAAGGAAATTCTTCAGCAACAGCAGGTGTAGGAAAGAAGGGCAGAGTGGTAAAAAGCTGGGATGAGTCTGAAGAGGAAATGGAGGGGGAAATAAGGGAGTTCAAAGTAATTGTTTGAGTTAATGAGGAGAAAGCATTGCAAACAATCAGTCCAGTTAAACTATCCATGATACTGAAGAATCAAGTGGGATACATTACTAACGCAAAAGTTCTAAGAGATGGAAAGTTTATAAAGTGACAAGCGTGAGTCTGGTACGAGGAAGGGAGTGATTTGGGGGGTCCCGATTGAGGTTTCAAATGTGGAAATAAAATAAAATCTCAGAGGACGAAGAGTTAAAGATGTAAGAAGGCTTCAGACCTTTAAAAATGGAGAGAAAAAGAACAGTGAAAGTTCTTTTTGATAGAGTTTGCTCTATTTTGATAGAGTTTGATGAAGAAAGACTTCCAGAGAGAGTCTATTTAGGATATTTGACCTACAATGTAAGAGAGTATGTTCCACGACCGATCAGATACTTTAAATGTCAAAGATTTGGCCATACAGCGCAGACATGTAAAGGAAAGAGAAAATGTGCACGATGTGGAGAAGATCATGAATATGAACAGTGCAATAAAAGCAAGCAGCCAAAATGTTGTAATTGTTGTGGCAGCCACAGTGTGACATATAGGGGCTGCGAAGTAATGAAGAGGGAGGCAGCATGGATAGGATAGTTACAATATGGTCTTGCTTCTTCAATGGAATGCAAGAAGTTTAGTATCAAATGGACAGGAATTAAAGCATTTTATTGATAAGTTAGAAGAAGCTCCAGAGGTTACTTGTATACAAGAAACTTGGTTAAAACCTCAATTAGAATTTAAAATCTTTAATTATTCTGTTGTTAGATTTGATCGGATTGAAAGTAATGGTGGGGGATGTGCCATTTTTATCAGGGAGGGGTTGTCGTTCAGAGTGGTTAAGAGAGGAAAAGAAGATGAGTTTGTCTTTGTGGAGATTTGGATAAACGCAGATCCATTTATTATTATAAATTATTACAATCCATGTGAAAGATTAGAGTTGGATAAATTTAAAGACATTCAGGGTCAAAACAGAAATAAAGTTATTTGGTGTGCAGATTTTAATGCCCATAGCAATGTATGGGGAGGGCAGGGAACTGATACAAATGGAGAGATAATAGAACGGCTGATGGAAGATAATCAATTAGTGTGTATGAATGATGGGAGGGGAGCAAGAAGAGATGTACATACAGGAAATTGCTCAGCTATAGATTTAACTGTGTTGTCCAGAGATTTAGCTGGATTGAGTGAGTGGGAAATAGAGCAAGAAACTACAATAGGCAGAGATCATTTTCCAATTTTTTGTAAAATCCTTATTTCTAAAGAGAAGGTGGTGGTAGATAGGCAGGAAAGATGTGTATTTGGTAAGGCAAAATGGAATATATTCAAATATATATGTGTGTGCTGCCTTTTGTAAATTGAAGCTGGACCAGTAAGTTTGAAAACGGCACTAGAGCACCCCCTGGTGGGTATTTTGTTATGTTGTTTGGTGACGCTAAACAAAAAGAAAATAGATCCAAGATGGTGGAACGCAACACCGAGCGGTTCATGATTAAGCTGTTTATTATTCTTATATGTTGTGTTTTGGACAAGATTTGTTCGTAAGTATTGGTTAGTCGGGAATTATAATTGTTTCTTTGTTTTATGTAACTGTCGTATAAATAATTGTACGCTGAAGTTATTTAGGAAAACGTTATTTTAGCTCGCAGCAAGAATGGCTAATTTGCAGTGTTCGTTAGCTAATACTCAGTTTTGTATGTTACAGTTTACGATGGCTAAAGTGATGGCAGTGGTCAGAGGCCACTCTTCAATAAACAAGCAAAAAGAAAAGAAGTTTGGTTATTGGAGCGTCGTTGTCTGGCTGTCTAGCTGCTGAAGAAATCAAAAACTCAGGGCGAGGACAGCATAGTAAAGAACATCAGCGCAGCGGGCCGCAACCACAAGGAGATATTCAGCACATCAATCACGAGCCTGCGGTCAGGTAAAGCAGATGACATGGAGAACAAGGATAACGCAAGCAATACAGACACAAGGTCTAAGTCTACACGCTCATGTACGTCCAAACGTTCGTCCACAAGTTCCGCAGCATTAAAAGCACGAGCAAAAGCAGAGGCTGCACGCGCTCAGTTGGCATTTCAGAAAAAGAAGCAGCCATGATGAAGCAGAAAAGCTGAACTCGAGGCTAGTTTGCATATTTTGAGTTGTCAGAAGGCTGTTGTAGCTGCAGAAGCAGAAGTTGCAGTTTA
The DNA here is from genome assembly GCA_010277075.1 of Poeciliopsis retropinna. NCBI lineage: Eukaryota > Metazoa > Chordata > Actinopteri > Cyprinodontiformes > Poeciliidae > Poeciliopsis > Poeciliopsis retropinna. The sequence goes on from VMRM01000028.1 coordinate 9,020,029, forward strand.
CGAAGAGGAGGAGGTTCTTTCAAAAATTGAACAGGACTATCCATTAGTGGGACCATCTGCCAGCCCAAAAGAGCGTACGGCAGAGTATGTTCAAAAACATTTAGACATTAGTTTTGAAGGCTTCTCGTTGCCAACGGATACACTCGCCTGTCATAAGGCTGCACGTGAACAGTGTGAAAAAGCCATGAAAGAAGAAATGGACAATAACAGCTCACACAGTGCAGAAACAGCCAAGTCTAAAGTAGCGCATATAGCACAACACAGAGAGTATCTGAACCCCCCCAAACTCTATCCGTTCCACACTCCTCAACCATCAACAGAGGCACAAGGTGTACAGGAGATTACTAAGTACCTCGCACGGAGAGAAATGTTAAGTTCAGGACTTTTACAGTTTGATGACCACCCAGAGAATTACTGGTTGTGGAAAATGTCATTTCAAAATGCAATTAAAGATTTGAGCGTTACAGCCCAAGAAGAACTAGATCTAATGGTCAAATGGCTGGGAGCTGAGTCTGGACAACAGGCAAAAAGAATCCGCTCAGCCAACATCTTTAGTCCGACTGCAGCACTGAACCTTGTGTGGCAAAGGCTGGAGGAATCTTTTGGTTCTCCTGAAGTAGTGGAAAATGCACTGTTAAAAAAGATTGAACAGTTTCCCAAACTCAACAACAGAGACAACCTAAAGTTAAGAGAGCTGGGTGACATTCTGCAGGAAATTGAATGTGCAAAAGATGGAGGATTCTTACTGGGACTTTCATATTTGGACACAGCACGTGGAGTCAACCCCATTGTGGAGAAGTTACCCTATGGACTGCAGGAAAAATGGATCGCAATGGGTGCAAAGTACAAAGAGGAACATAAAGTTGCCTTTCCCCCTTTCAGTGTTTTTTCAAGGTTTGTAAGACAGCAAGCCAAAATAAGAAATGACCCAAGCTTCGATATCACACCTTCTGCCAACACAAGCTTCAAAAAAGAGAAAAGCTTCAAAAGCAGCAACAGGCAAGTGATTACTGTACACAAAACAGACATCCCTACAGATGCTAGTTCATCCCAAACTAGTTATAGTAAGCCTATAGAAAGTCCTGACAAGGTTTGTCCTTTACATAAGAAGCCTCATCCACTTAAAAAGTGTAAAAGTTTTAGAGCAAAACCCATAGATGAGCGCAAGTCATTTTTAAAAGAAAACAGAATCTGTTTTAAATGCTGTGGCTCTACCCAGCACATAGCAAGGGACTGCAAGGTGCAAATAAAGTGCATAGACTGTGGCAGCGACAGACATTTAGCGGTGCTACATCCAGGTCCACCCCCTGCTCCAGCTGAGAGCTTTGAAGCTGATAAAGATGATGGCGGGGGAGACGCAGGATAGTGCAAATGTCTCAGTTGTTTCTAAGTGCACAGAAATCTGTGGTGATGTAGATATCCCACATTCATGTTCAAAAATAAGTCCTGTGTTAGTCTATCCAGAGGGAAAAAGAGAACAGGCAAAAAAGCTGTACGCAGTGCTTGACGAACAAAGTAACAAGTCTCTAGCTAAGTCTCAGTTTTTTGAGGTTTTTAATATTAAGGCACGCTCAGACACTTACAAGCTCAGGACATGCTCAGGACTGTCAGATAATGTTGGCAGAACAGCATTAAACTTCACAATTGAGTCAATAGATGGTAGAGTAAAACTCCCACTTCCAAACCTCATAGAGTGTGACATGATTCCGGACGATAGAAGAGAGATTCCGTCTCCACAAGTTGCTATGAAGTTCCCACACTTACAGAAAATAGCTGAAAAAGTGCCTCCTGTAGAAGAACAGGTACCTATTCTTTTGCTCTTGGGAAGAGACATTATTCAGGTTCATAAGGTCAGAGAGAGAATCAATGGGCCACATAGTATGCCCTATGCACAGCGTTTAGATTTAGGCTGGGTTATAGTCGGGGAAGCCTGCATGGGGAAGACGCATAGACCTACTAATGTGAATGTGCTCAAAACACATGTTCTTCAGAATGGCCGTGCTTCTTACCTCTGCCCATGCCCTAACATGTTTCAAGTCAAGGAGTCAAGCGGTTGCAGTTACCAACTCAGCACCACACCTGCCTTCCAAAAGGACATAGAAAACACAGCTACCAGTCAACTGGGAGAAAGGGTGTTTGACAGAACAAAAGATGATGACAAACCAGCACTGTCAGTAGAGGATAAAGAGTTTATTGACATTATGGAAAAGGAAGTGCACCAGAATGAAAGTAATAGCTGGGTGGCACCTTTGCCATTCCGCTCTCCTAGAGCAAAGCTTCCAAGTAACAGAGAGCAAGCGTTCAAACGCCTCCAGTCACTCAGAAAAACACTGGACCGGAAGCCAGAAATGAAAAGACAATACACAGAGTTCATTCAAAACATGCTGGACAACAACCATGCAGAGGTCGCTTCACCTTTGGACTCAGACAAAGAACACTGGTACTTACCATCCTTTGGTGTGTACCACCCACAAAAACCTGACCAGCTGAGAGTAGTTTTTGACTCAAGTGCAGAGTTTGAAGGACTATCCCTTAACAAGGTCTTATTAAGGGGACCCGATCTAAACAACACGCTAATAGGTGTTCTTATGCGTTTTAGAAAAGAGCCAGTAGCATTTTCAGCTGATGTGCAACAAATGTTTTACTGTTTTGAAGTGAGAGAGGATCATAGGGATTATCGAGATTCCTTTGGTATGTGGATAATGATACCAACAAAGGCATTTGTGACTACCGGATGAAGGTTCATGTCTTCGGTAATAGTCCATCCCCAGCTGTAGCTATTTATTGTATGAGACGCGCTGCAGTTGAAGGAGAAGAAGAGTTTGGTCATGATGCAAAGCAGTTCATAATGAGACATTTTTATGTTGATGACGGCCTTTCATCCACAGCAACAAGAGAAGAAGCTGTTGACATACTCACAAAGGCACAAAACATGCTGGCTCAGTCAAATTTAAAGCTACATAAAATAGCCTCTAATGACCCCAAAGTAGTTGAAGCATTTCCTGCTGCAGAAAGAGCTAAAGATCTAAAAGACTTGGACTTGGACTTGGAGTTGGACGACATTCCCCTGCAAAGGAGCTTAGGAGTGCTGTGGAATCTTAAAAGTGACTGTTTTACTTTTCATGCCACAACTGAGAAAAAGCCATTCACCAGAAGAGGTGTCTTGGCCACCGTTAACAGTTTATATGACCCGTTAGGCTTTGTTTCACCCATAACAATGCAGGGAAAAGCTCTTCTCCGTGACCTATCCACAGAGCAGAAAGACTGGGATGAACCACTTCCGGCAGAAAGAGAAGAGGAATGGGACAAATGGAGAAATTCTTTGAAAGATCTGGAACAGCTACAAATACCAAGGTGCTACTTCTCATTCTCCCTGTCCGTCGCTGCGAGGAAAGAACTGTGCATATTTTCAGACGCCTCTACCATGGCCATAGGAGCAGTGGCATACCTGACAGCTCTCGACAGTGAAGGTCAGTGGCACACAGGTTTCATCATTGGCAAGTCCAAAGTCGCCCCCCGACCCGCTCACACGGTTCCTAGATTGGAATTATGCGCAGCAGTTTTAGCTGTAGAAATGTATGAACTCATTAGAGATGAGATGGGCATTCAAGTGGACACTGTCAGATTTTTCACAGATAGTAAAATCGTCCTTGGTTACATACACAACAACACAAAGAGATTCTATACTTATGTGGCCAACCGAGTTATTCGGATCAGGAGGTCCACACATCCAACACAGTGGTGTTACATATCCACTTGTGACAATCCAGCAGACACAGCCACTAGACCGATCCCAGCTTCCACATTAGCCTCCACAAACTGGTTTAGTGGTCCTTCTTCTTTGACACTACATTACATTGAGACATCACACTGTGATAGTTTTACTCTCATTGACCCTGAGACAGATACAGAGATCAGGCCTGATGTAAAAACCTTTGCTACCAAAACCTCAGTAACGCAGCTGGAACCATCTCGTTTTGAAAGATTCTCTAATTGGATGAGATTGTGTCGCACTATTGCATCTCTAAAGCGTGTGGCAGCATCATTCAAGAAAACATCCACAGAAAGTAAAGGCTGGAAGTGTTTCAGTGAAAGTAACACTGCAGGAGAAATATCCAAAGCAGCCAAGTTTATCATTCACTCAGTACAAAGTGAAACATTCAAAGAGGAGCTCAGGTGCATAAAAACAAATCAGCCACTTCCAAAACAGAGTTGTCTCCAAATGTTGAACCCCATCATTGATGAAGAAGGACTTCTCAGAATAGGAGGACGCTTGGCACCTGCTAACCTAACAAAAGAGGAAAAACATCCTGTCATTATTCCAAGGTCTCATCACATATCTATCCTTCTTATCAGATACCATCATGAGAAAGTAGCGCATCAAGGGCGCCACATAACCGAAGGAGCACTCAGAGCAGCTGGATTTTGGATTATTGGCAGTAAACGGCTTGTTTCTTCCATCATTCACAAATGTGTCCTTTGTCGAAAGCTTAGAGGACAAATGCAAACTCAAAAGATGGCAGATTTACCCATCGACAGACTGTCAACCATGCCACCTTTCACTAGTGTGGGACTGGATGTCTTTGGTCCCTGGACAGTCTCCACACGTCGCACCAGAGGAGGAAGTGCAGACAGCAAACGCTGGGCTGTACTTTTCACCTGCATGTCCACAAGAGCCGTGCACATTGAGCTAATTGAATCAATGTCAACATCGAGCTTCATTAATGCACTAAGAAGATTCTTCTGCATCCGTGGACCTGCTCAAATACTCCGTTCTGACAGAGGGACAAATTTTATCGGAGCATGCAATGAACTGCAAATTGATCAGAAAGACACAGAGCTGAACTCGTACCTGCTAGAGAAAGGATGCACATGGCTGTTCAACTCTCCCCACTCCTCACATATGGGTGGATCATGGGAGCGACTCATTGGAGTTGCAAGGCACATCCTGGACGGTATTCTTTTGAAAGCCGGACACATCCAACTCACACATGAAGTGTTAAGTACATTCATGGCAGAAGTAATGGCAATAATGAATGCAAGACCACTTATACCAATTTCAACAGATCCAGACAAACCAAACCTCCTCACTCCAGCAATGCTCCTCACCCAAAAAACGAATGCGCTATCTGCACCAGCAGGAAGCTTTATACCTCCAGACCTTTACTCAAAGCAGTGGAAGCAAGTACAGTGTCTGGCAGACTCTTTTTGGAAACAGTGGAAAAGTGAATACTTATCAACTTTGCAGAAACGGAGAAAATGGACTGATGATAAACCGAACATTAAAGTTAATGACATTGTGTTATTGAAAGATGCTCTCGCTCACAGAAACAACTGGTCCATGGGAAAAGTTGTGAGAACATTTGAGAGTAAGGACAATAAGGTTCGAAAAGCAGAAGTAAAAACTGTTAAAGACGGAAACGAAAAAGTGTTTTTGAGACCCATTACTGAAATGGTTTGCTTTTATCTGATGACAATTAAAATCTTAACGTTGTAAACAGTTCAAAATGTTTATTTGAAAAGATTGTTTGTAGTGGCACAATTGTATTGTACCAGGCGGGGAGTGTGCTGCCTTTTGTAAATTGAAGCTGGACCAGTAAGTTTGAAAACGGCACTAGAGCACCCCCTGGTGGGTATTTTGTTATGTTGTTTGGTGACGCTAAACAAAAAGAAAATAGATCCAAGATGGTGGAACGCAACACCGAGCGGTTCATGATTAAGCTGTTTATTATTCTTATATGTTGTGTTTTGGACAAGATTTGTTCGTAAGTATTGGTTAGTCGGGAATTATAATTGTTTCTTTGTTTTATGTAACTGTCGTATAAATAATTGTACGCTGAAGTTATTTAGGAAAACGTTATTTTAGCTCGCAGCAAGAATGGCTAATTTGCAGTGTTCGTTAGCTAATACTCAGTTTTGTATGTTACAGTTTACGATGGCTAAAGTGATGGCAGTGGTCAGAGGCCACTCTTCAATAAACAAGCAAAAAGAAAAGAAGTTTGGTTATTGGAGCGTCGTTGTCTGGCTGTCTAGCTGCTGAAGAAATCAAAAACTCAGGGCGAGGACAGCATAATGTGAGAAATACATGGATGAAGTCAATTTAAATCTAGATGCAAAAAGTATAGAGAGAAAGATTAGGGAAGTTCTATTGAAAGCAGCAAAACTAACAGTTCCTGTAAGTAAAGGTAAGAGCAAAAAGAAAGAGGTACGTTGGTGGACGCAAGAATGCAGTGAAGCAATAAGAAAAAGAAATCGAGCTATTAGAATATTGAAGAGAACACACAATTTAAGAAGGCAAAGAAAACAAAATGGAGAGATTTTTGTGATTCAATAGGCAGAACAACTCCTGTAGCTAATTTATGGGGAATGATTAAAAAAATGAGGGGAAATAGACAGGAGAGAACATACCCAACTCTAAAACATGAAGAAATAACAGCAGTAACAAATGAAGATAAAGTAGAAGTAATGGCAAGAACACATGCGTTGCTGGTAGATTCTAGGAAAGTATTGATTAATGCCGGGTTTATAAGCAGCATATATTTTCAAAGCACTAGATGATATTAATGGTCGGACACTCGGTCCATCCATGGTCCTCAGGCAGGAGTGACTTGACTAACCTTGAAACAGAGTTCTTCCCACTGGCAGTGCAGGTGCTCCACCTGCTCCTGCAGCAGCAGGACATCATCAGCGATTATGTACTGGGGCAGATCCGTCTTCACGGTGCTCATCTCCGTCAGGCTCTCGGCCCAGTACTCCAGTGAGTCCTTGTTTTTCTGCATACCATAACATACAGAAAACCACAAAGTGTTGACCTTCCTGTCTCATACACTGTCCCTCTCTGCTACTCTTTTCTCTTTCTCCCTCTCTCCCCTCTCTCTTTTCTTTACTGCCTGCCCCACAAGGGGATTAAGAGTCACAGGCTGCAGGATGAGCTGGTGGAGGAGTGACTGCTGGGGGGAAGGGAGCCATCAGAGGATAAATTCTCCAATGGCTCAAAGTTGATGCTTCGGACTTGGCTTTGCCAAAGAGGGAATCAAATGGGCTCAAGCCCATCCACAAGATGCCATCTTCTCCACAAGATGATGTCTGATCTTGTGTATGGAGATTAGCAAGATTAGCATTTATCGACATAGATAAGACTAGAAACTGAAACAAAGAGAATAGAGATAAATATACTGCAAAACTCCCAAGGTTGGGAACTGAACCCAATTGACTACATCAGGGAGTATAGCCTCCCGCCTCCCGGGCACAAACTCTACCACTGTACTCTGTGCTGCTCAAGTGTGGTTTTGCTTTCCTTTCCATCAAACTATTGTTGGACATTTACTGATTTCCAGTTATTGGTCATAATGGACAGTGTCAGTGCCACAACTGAGCACTGAATGATGAAGTTTATAGACAAAAAGAAAATCTAAATATTGTTTACATGAAAGTCAAAAATCTATGTTTGATGCATTTAGATCAGCCAATACATTTACAAATCTTACTACTTTTGGCTGCTGCCCTTAGAAGGTTCATCTGCATAATTACCCTCCTTTGTCACAACAACATGACACATCTCAGGTTTTTAGGCCATTACTAAAGAAAATCCAAACATGTTCAGTCAGGCTTTTAAATGTCAGTGATCTGCCAGAATGCTGCAATATGTGCACCCCTAGTGTCTTTTACTAACAGCAATAATTACAGTTATTCCTCCTGCTACTTACAGGAGAGCAAGCTGCTGCTTTTAAAACAAAATTTGGCATGTTTAGCCTTCCAGCGGTCATAAGAGACAGGGTCATTTGGTCACACAGACCCTGTTTATGCTTTTGCAAGATTTTTTCTGTGTAGTTTCAGACACTGACAGACTGAAAGGACACTCCTCATCCAGACCCGGCTCCAGAGGAATTTAGCTGGGAGGTACAGCTAAATACATAAATATTTGTGCAACCTTTCAAATAAAAAAAGCCATGTTTATTAATACAAAATAAGCCATAACGATGTATGTGACCTGTAGAAGATGCTCACACTACAAGCGTTACGGCTGCTCTTGCAGATTAACCAGTAACAAAAAATCAGAACCTGCCAGACTAGTTTCAAGGAGCAGGTTTTTGACTCACCCAAAACAAAAAGCGCTCATGGAGAGTTTTCTAGTTTCAAAAGGTGTGTTTTCTTTACTTATAAAAACAACAGAAATATTCTCAGAGTTGACTTTCAAAAAATTTAAACATAAATGTTAACTGGTGTGATAGAAAAACTGTGTCACTTCTCACTCCTTCACCAAACAATCAGATCAACCACAGCAGCTGCTTCTGCTTGTTAATCACAGCAGGAGGCTGACTGACAAGGAGGGTCTAAGCAAAACAAATAATGAAATAAATAAACAAAGAAATAAACAACAATAGAGCTACCATTCACATAACCTTAGATCTGTAACATTAATAATTTAGCAAAAATAAATTGGTTCCAACAACAAAAGTGTAGTAAAAAAAACCAACCTCTGTATGGGCCCAATACCATACAGTAAGAAAAAAAAAAACTTAACAAGTGACCCCTGACCCCAGCCACCTCCAAACTAGGTTAAAAGACAAGCAAATTAGAATAATTGATTGGTAAATAAATGTTCTATAATTTGTTTGTGTGAAATTCCATTATTGAAAAAAGAAAATTTTTAAAAACAGGTTTATGGCCCTTTTCCACTAGCGCCTACTCAATGCTGCTCTGCTTAGCTCTACTTTGCTTTAAGAGTTTTTCACTATTAATCTTTATGTTTTCAAAGGTAGAAGATCTGTGTTGTGAGAATTATAGAGTAACAGTATATAACTAACAGCCACTGAAGATGTGTGGAAAATAGAAGTCTTTCTGCAAAAGAAAAGCCTGGCCATTGCCTTCCTGTGTAATTTCACTCCAAAAAAAGTTTTTGTTTCCAGCACAGTCTGGGCTTTCTTTCCTTAACTCAGATTGTCTCTTGTAGATTTTTGATCAGGTCAATCAGCGGACAGAAGGGGAAGTTGTGAACGGTTATCTACACTGTTTAAAAATTGAAGTCTGCCTTTAGTTTTAGCAATGGCAGCAGAGGAAGTGAATGAAACCATTAAGCTCATGTAGGCTACGCTTCCAAATACTGAATTAACATTGACAGCCGCCCCGTTCAGATTGGCTCTTCTCTCTTCACAGTGAATGCAGTCAGTTTCTCGTAAGCTTCTTAGGGTGGCATTATATTCATCACAGGCAAACACAGTGATTGTGTAAAATGTAAAACCTCAACACAGTCCACTCCTCCAGGAAGCAATCGTTTCTCAAGAGCCCAGACCCTCTGGAAGAAGCAACATGTAAAACAAGGGGCTGCATTTTACCAGGATAGTAAAAGAGCAGTGTATGTATATATATATGTATATATATAGTCCTTCATGTCTGTAGAAATCACCTCAGAGAATCTCACTGTATTCTGCAGGTCAGCATCACATTCTGGCATCAATTGGTTCAGTCCGGTCTTCATCGCGTTCAGCTGCAACATGCTGTCTGCTATTCGAGCCACACAATAATCCCAGTTCTAAAACAGAGAAGTGTGAAATAAAGATATCAAGTAAGTATGATAGGATCTTTGAGGGCTAATTTTTAAAAAAAGGAAATAAAACAAGAGACAAATTAAACCCATTGTCCTTTACTTTCTGAAAACATCCACTTTTTTTTTTTTTTAATTAGCTGAGATTGGATTAGCTTGTCTGCAGACAGCAGACAGATGGAGGATATGTTTAGGGTTAGAAACAAAAGAGGCTTGATCTGCTTGGGTTAAACAGCCCGGCTTGTAAAAGCCCACAGGATCAAAAATAAGCTAATGTATCTGATTTGGTTGAACCTTAGACGGCACATCAAAAATAATCACCTCAACTGGAGGTTGATTATTAAAGCTTTAAAAATGTGCATGTATGTTTATTTTTAGTTTCAATCACTGATGTCAGCTGACCAGCACTTTGAATTTGAATGATAACTGGCTTCTGTGGTGCCCCATCACTGACGTTTGATTAGTAAAAAAATAAAAAATAAAAAAAACATCAATCAAAATATTTGAAGCAAGGTCATTTATTTTTACCTTTATAATAGAAATAAAACAAACAGGACTTTGTTTTATCTATGAAATTTTATGTGCCAATAACATTTTTTTCTTTCATCCCCTCTAACAGCATGGTGGACAGCCTGAGGAACAGACATAACCAAAGTTTACTGCAGTCCAGATGTGCTAAAGAATGCTACAGCAAGTCCTTTCTGCTCGAGGCTATCAGACTTTATAATTCATATATAGTCTTTAGAGCTGTGCGTTTTAAATGTTGACTTTATATTTAATGTACTGAGCAAAATGTGTGTCCTTAGGACTACCATTATATGCTCGTTGTTTTTAATTGTTGTATATTTATTCATATTACTTTATGAATTTGGTTTGTATGTGTTTTAATTCCAGATATATCATTGTAACATCCTATTCTGCCTTTGCTCAAAAGGTTTTTTAATTAATTTGTTATTTTTATTCACTGGAGTAGAAGAATTTGAGCAAACAATTTAACACGTTTCAGGCAAAAGTAAACTCAGAGTACAGGCAATATGCTAAGAATGACTTTGGTTTAAAACTGGAGTATTACAACTCTCTCAAGTCTATCTTAAAAGAACATGATGATTTGATACAAGATACACCCATAAATGTGGAAACACCACATTTTGGGAAAGAGTAGCGATGAACTTCACACTGTTCTGTGACCTCCTTCCAGCAGACAGTGAAGATTTCTCTTTATCATGGCTTGAATCCCTTTACTAATACTATGAAGAAAACTTTATATGTTAGTTTAATCGATTCTACGCCAGAGTGCACAGAACTTAAAGATAAGAAGGACGACAACAACTGAAAATTCAGATATTGTCAAAGTTTCACTTCTTTCGCTGAGATAAAGCTTTTTTTTGACTCCCATTCTCAGACCTTCTGAAACACAATGTTTTGACTTGGTTGCAGTTTCAAACAACCAGAACTAATGCTTCTCAGCATTTCTATGCTGTTTTCAAAGATAATAAGGTTGAAAATTGAATATAGTAAGGAAAATTCACATATTGCCAATTTTTCATTTCTTTCGCTGAGATAAAGCTTTTTTCGACACCCATTCTCAGAACTTTAACAAATACTCCAATACCTAATCATTAGCTAACCATAACTCCATCAGCTTCTGTCGGTCATACATGACATACACAGCCAATTATGTGCAAAACCAAAGGGTACAAGAAGCAAAACTGAAATGTATTAGAAATTACCATTACTAATACACATCAGAGTTAAGTAACATTATGTACCCCTACACAAAACAACCCTTTTTGGCTTGATTTAATTGAAGTAGGTTTTGAGTGCAATACATGAAGTAGAGAGTGGCTGTATACTCCAAATAAGTTGAATGGAACATTGCCAGCTGTGCTCCAGTCTGTTGCCTGATGTTAAATTATATGGTCAGAAAGAACACATTCATGAAAAAATACCTTATATATACAGAAGTTCTGTGATACCATCTCCTCATAATTACCCCCTCCTTCATCTTGAAAATTTTATCTCAATATTTCAGACTCGGACCAGATGCTCATCTGAGGCAGATGACCGGTAGAGAAAAACAGAACATTAGATTGAAGGTAAACCTATTTGGCAATTAATCTGTTTCTTACTAATTTGTTTATAACTAGTAATAAACAAGATAAATAACTTGCCATAATGGCAAAAAACTGACAAAGTCAACACTCAGTTTTCTGATTTTACTGTTGTGCGTTATAGAAAAGGACAAATTTTCATGATCTGGTAAGTGTTATGGAAGACCTCCAAGTAATATAACAGTCCAAAAACACAGGGTCAGAGAAGACTCAAAGATCCAGCAGTGAAACAGCTACACAGAGGACTATATTCACACAGGCTGAAACAAATTAAAGGGGAAGGATGATACAGGAGGGATAAATAATCAAATAACAACAAAAAAACAAACTCAAACCAAACCAGGACCATGACACAAATATGTCAATAACTGATAAAAATCAGAAAAAAGTTTAAAAATAAATGGATTTTTTTTTTTCCAAAAGCATAACTTTGTAAAGATTTGTTTTCATCTAACTCTAATGTGAGTAAATGGTTAAAAAAATATATAATTATTGTTAACAAATTGATATTAAATAAATTAAAAATGCCATATAACAATAGTGCAATTAGAGGATTTCTAATACTTCTTATAATAACATATTATCAATAAGAACCTGACAGCAGTGGCAGTTTCTGATATGGGCAACTTTGTGGATGGGGCGAGGAGATGTGGGGGGGGGTCACCAGAAAGGTGGTTCGGCCAAACTGGCAAGGAAAAAAGAAGAGAAAACATAAAGCATCAGTAGTGACAGAATAACAAGCAAATTGGAGAAGAAATGTGGATAATGAGAATTCATTTAGCTTTTCATTTGCTTGTGCATTTGTATGAAAGACTGAATTGTGAAAAAAGTTGAAACTTTACTGAACACATCCTCAGTCTCATTTGTGGTCGCTGGTCCTGAGAAGAACATTACCCACATTCAACAGACTATGAATGTGGGATTCTTTCCATTGTCTGATAAACAGCCTGATAGCAAATACTCACCTGATTCGCTAGCTCTGCAGATGTGCGTTCCAGCTCTCTCAGATGTCTGATGGAGCTCTTTCAGGTGTTTTGTGCCAATCATATGTCCTGCTGTTCCATCTCCACCCTACATAGATGAGTCTGTCACCTTCAAAGATAAAGAGAGAGAGAGTCTTGTGCACAAAAAAAGCATGCATGAGAAGGGAGAGAGAAACATCTGAAGGAAAGTCAAAGACACACACAAAGTCTAATCAGTCCCTGCAGGAGCTTCCATAGCACCAATGGGAGAACAAAGTGGCTTCTGTTCAAAGGTGATAATCAAGCATAGCAAGAACACCGATTTTTCTTTTCTTTTTCTGTTTGAAAAGTGATAATCAAGCTCTTCATCTCTCACAATGAAGGGCTTACCTCAGATGAAGGAAGCGGCCAGCTTCCTTCATCCTGTCCTCCAAAGCAAGCAGAAGACTGTGAAGGCAATCCCACTTCTTCTGAGCTGAGTGCCCCTCCACATCAGCCTCAGCAGGAGAAAACCTGCAGGAAAAAATGAACTCTTCTTTAGATTTCTTTCTTTCTTTGCTTCATCATTTCTTTCTTCCTTTATTTCCTTGGGGTTTTTTTTCTTGATTTCTTTCTTTGCTTTTTCTCTGTTATTTTCTTTCTTTCTTTGCTCCCTACCTTCTTTCTTTCTGTATTGCATGCTGGGAGTGTTGGTTGGTTACTAAAGTATTGAAGAACCCCTTACTAGATTAAAACAGTTTTCCCAAGTTTATTCATTATATGCAATTTTGGGCATGTTTTTTTCTAAAGTCCCATAAATTGCTCCCAAAATAAAGCGAAACTCTAATGGTACATAGTTTGTGGTGTTGTAGTGCTATAAATCTGCTTTAAAAGCTTTAAATACAGTTGGTTGCTTGTTTCTCTCACAAGATCTGGCAACACTGTGCTGTATGTATGAGTCTGAGAGATAGGGGAAGAGTTGTCTCTTCCACTATTTCATGTATTTCTTTCAATACATGAAAGAAAAGTTGTTGATCTTTTCTTTTATGTATTGATTGTCAAATATTCTTTGTTTGCACTGCTTCTATATCTTCATTTTGGTTTTCAGCACTTGCAACACTGTTTACGGGGGAAATGGGAATGGGATTCAAATTCAACCTAATCTATTAATTCCAGTTGAGACAGTTCTCCTAGCTGTTGGTAATTTTATTAGCCACATCAATTTATTGCTTCAAGAATTAATAGAGTGGTGATATTTTTGAAAGAGGAGTGTTTTATGACTCAGTTGATTGTTAGAGGGGTGACAATAGATGGAGAGAACCTGCAGGTTCATCCCTATTGACTTGTTGGAGACAGCTCCAGTGTTGGGAAGCCTGCCAATGATTTCAAATCTTTGGGTTTGGTATGTAAACATGGCAAACTGAAACATGTTCAATCTTTCTAGATAGTAGTTCTAAAGGCCAGCTCATTCCTCAGAGTTCTGCCATAGTTAGAACTACAGTGATGCGTTTTCGTAGTCCTAATCAGCTGCTCTGCCCTGCTGTGTTCCATTGCTATGGTAATGGATTCTCTGCTAACTGTGAGACACCTCTCCACCTCTCCAGTTCTAACTGTGAGACACCTCTCCACCTCTCCAGTTCTTTCTCCACTTCTGTGAGACAGAGGTGGAGAAAGAATTCTATCTTTATAAGACACCCAGTCAGTTTTTATGAAAAAAGGTCATGCAATCATTTGGATCAGCTGTTCTTAAATAGTGACACATCTAAAACACGCAGAGCAGAGCAAGGGGCCTGAGGACTGGAATTGAGAAGCACTGACCTGATGTGACACTGGACATATAATGGTGTGTTAACACTAAATGCGTTTTGAGCGTCAGGCGCGTCTGGTTTCATTCAGTCTGTGTGGAGGCGCTTCAAGCGTCTAGCAAGGTGGGATTTGAACCGTTTGGAGTGTTTGGCACATCTAGCGCATCCAACACTCCACATAGACTTTGACTATAAACCAGACTCGCCTGACGCTCAAAATGTGTTTGATGTGAATGCACCATTACAATGTGCAGCTTCAATGGTAACAATGACATCAGCAGTGATGACATCACTCTTTGACACATCAAATAAATCTCTCTTGAGTGTAGCACACAGACTGTTTTTTTAAACCTCTTCCTGTTTCAGACTTATAAGTTATAAGTTATGAATCTTCTACAGGAGCATTGATAAAATTATTTGAAGGCACATAATCAGCCCAGCACAGGTTCACGTTCTCAGAGACTCGCCTGGTATGAAGTTAATTTTTCAGTACTGGAATTACATTTATTAATTTAATCAAAGTATGTCATGAATATGTGAGCATGTACTCCATCTTAAGTCCAGAGCATATTAGATTTTTTTGTTGCTTTTGCCACCACTAGATGATATGCATATAAGATATTACATAAAGAGTACTATTCAGAGGTGCAATGAGTTTATAGCAGTCATTCCACTATGTTTGTAATTCTAACATTCTGCCATCAGTGTCGTTCTAAAGAGCAGCTCAGAGGGAGAAACAAAATTCTGTTTATTTTCAGTCGAACTGACACAGTTTTGTGTCAGTTAGTCTTTTGTTTTCACTTGAATTTGGCTTGTTTTTTGTTAATTATGTCGCCACAGTTACTCAAAATGCCAACAAAAGTAATAGCTCCAATGCCGGGACCGACTTGCAGGTTTTGATATATATATTGTGAGGGGCACGCAGCGTACGGTTAACGGCAGTAGTATTTTGTGGTCAAGAACAACAGGTGCCTGACATACATTTCTATGGCAGGCCCCAATAAATAAGTTGAATAAGATTATACTGACTCCGTATCCTCAGCCTAACTCTCCAACTACTCCCAACAAACCTTTGGCCCCACTGGACTGGGCCTCTGGGGTTACCATCAAACCAGTTCCTTCTGTGGTCAGAAAGCACATTCGCAAACTATTAGGAGTAAACCTTCTAATTTTTAATAATGCCTTCAAGCAAAAACAAAGATGATTGACATTGCATGTCACATAATGTCATGTGATATTACTTACATGTTTTCCTTCCTTTGCTCATTTTTGGTTCTTCGTGTTTGTCAGCAGAAGCCACTAATTTTCTTGCACAGGACCTGGAGCAAAGTTTCTCTGGTTGTTCTGCTGGCAGAGTCTTATGAACAGGCTGTTTGTGTTTAGCAAGCTGGCTTATTTTAGCAGTTACACCTCCACACAAGATTTCCAATTCAAGTAAGAAAGTCATATCTTTCTTTTCGATTTCGCGAAGTTCAATTAATGCTTCTGAGCATAAAAAGGCAGAAAAATGTATGTATTTCTCATTATTCACAAATTGTCCTAAATCCACTTCTTTCGATGAGATAAAGCTTTTTTTTGACACTTAAATACAAAACTAAAAAAAACAGAGGCCTTTTTCTTGGTTCCAGTTTCAAACAACCAGTACTTATGCTTCTGATCAGTTCTATGTGTTTGTACAGATAAAAAGGAAGAGACATGTATGTATTTCTCATTATTCACATATTGTCCAAAATCCACTTCTTTCAATGAGATAAAGCTTTTTTTGACACTTAAATTCAAAACTCAAAAAAAAGAAGCCTTTCACTTGGTTCCAGTTTCAAACAACCAGAACTTATGCTTCTGATTAGTACTATGCTATTGTACAGATAAAGAGGCAGAGACATGTATGTATTTCTGATTATTCACATATTGTCCAAAATCCACTTCTTTCAATGAGATAAAGCTTTTTTTGACACTTAAATTCAAAACTCAAAAAAACAGAAGCCTTTCACTTGGTTCCAGTTTCAAACAACCAGAACTTATGCTTCTGAGCAATTCTATGCTTTTGTACAAACAAAGAGGAAGATAATTTTATGTATTTCTAATTATTCACATATTGTCCAAAATCCACTTCTTTCGATGAGATAAAGCTTTTTTTGACACTTAAATTCAAAACTCAAAAAAACAGAAGCCTTTCACTTGGTTCCAGTTTAAAACATCCAGAACTTATGCTTCTGAGCAATTCTATGCTTTTGTACAAACAAAGACGAAGAGAATTTTATGTATTCTCATTAACATATTGTCAAAATACAATTCTTTCGATGAGATAAAGCTTTTTTGACACTAAATTCAAAACTCCAAACACACAAATCTTTACTTGGTTCCAGTTTCAAACATCCAGAACTTATGCTTCTGAGCATTTCTATGCTATTGTACAGATAAAGAGGCAGAGACATGTATGTATTTCTCATTATCACATATTGTCCAAAATCCACTTCTTTCGATGAGACAAAGCTTTTTTGACACTTAAATTCAAAACTCAAAACACAAAAAATTTCACTTGGTCCAGTTTCAAACATCCAGAACTTATGCTTCTGAGCATTTCTATGCTATTGTACAGATAAAGAGGCAGAAACATGTATGTATTTCTCATTATTCACATATTGTCCAAAATCCACTTCTTTCGATGAGATAAAGCTTTTTTGACACTTAAATTCAAAACTCAAAACACAAAAATCTTTACTTGGTTCCAGTTTCAAACATCCAGAACTTATGCTTCTGAGCATTTCTATGCTATTGTACAGATAAAGAGGCAGAGACATGTATGTATTTCTCATTATTCACATATTGTCCAAAATACACTTCTTTCGCTGAGATAAAGCTTTTTTTGACACTTAAATTCAAAACTCAAAAAAACAGAAGCCTTTCACTTAGTTCCAGTTTAAAACATCCAGAACTTATGCTTCTGGGCATTTCAATGCGTTTGTACACATAAAAAGGCAGACAAATGTATGTATTTCTCATTATTCACATATTGTCCAAAATCCACTTCTTTCGATAAGATAAAGCTTTTTTTGACACTTAAATTCAAAACTCAAAAAACAGAAGCCTTTCACTTGGTTCCAGTTTAAAACAACCAGAACTTATGCTTCTGAGCATTTCTATGCTATTGTACAGATAAAGAGGCAGAAACATGTATGTATTCTCATTATTCACATATGTCCAAAATCCACTTCTTTCGCTGAGATAAAGCTTTTTTTGACACTTAAATTCAAAACTCAAAAAACAGAAGCCTTTCACTTGGTTCCAGTTTAAAACATCCAGAACTTATGCTTCTGAGCATTTCTATGCTATTGTACAGATAAAGAGGCAGAGACATGTATGTATTTCTCATATTCACATATTGTCCAAAATCCACTTCTTTCGCTGAGATAAAGCTTTTTTGACACTTAAATTCAAAACTAAAAAAAAACAGAAGCCTTTCACTGGTTCCAGTTTAAAACATCCAGAACTTATGCTTCTGAGCATTTCTATGCTATTGTACAGATAAAGAGGCAGAAACATGTATGTATTTCATTATTCACATATTGTCCAAAATCCACTTCTTTCGCTGAGATAAAGCTTTTTTGACACTTAAATTCAAAATTCAAAAAAACAGAAGCCTTCACTGGGTTCCAGTTTAAAAACACGAGAACTTATGCTTCTGAGCATTTCTATGCTATTGTAAGATAAAGAGGCAGAGACATGTATGTATTTCTCATTATTCACATATTGTCCAAAATCCACTTCTTTCGCTGAGATAAAGCTTTTTTGACACTTAAATTCAAAACTCAAAAAACAGAAGCCTTTCACTTGGTTCCAGTTTAAAACAACCAGAACTTATGCTTCTGAGCATTTCTATGCTATTGTACAGATAAAGAGGCAGAAACATGTATGTATTCTCATTATTCACATATTGTCCAAAATCCACTTCTTTCGCTGAGATAAGCTTTTTTGACACTTAAATTCAAAACTCAAAAAACAGAAGCCTTTCACTTGGTTCCAGTTTAAAACAACCAGAGCTTATGCTTCTGAGCATTTCTATGCTATTGTACAGATAAAGAGGCAGAAACATGTATGTATTTCTCATTATTCACATATTGTCCAAAATCCACTTCTTTCGCTGAGAGATAAGCTTTTTTGACACTTAAATTCAAAACTCAAAAAAACAGAAGCCTTTCACTTGGTTCCAGTTTAAAACATCCAGAACTTATGCTTCTGAGCATTTCTATGCTATTGTACAGATAAAGAGGCAGAGACATGTATGTATTTCATTATTCACATATTGTCCAAAATCCACTTCTTTCGCTTAGATAAAGCTTTTTTTGACACTTAAATTCAAAACTCAAAAAACAGAAGCCTTTCACGTGTTTCCAGTTTAAAACACAGAACTTATGCTTCTGAGCATTTCTATGCTATGTACAGATAAGAGGCAGAGACATGTATGTATTCTCATATTCACATATTGTCCAAAATCCACTTCTTTCGATAATAAAAGCTTTTTGACACTTAAATTCAAAACTCAAAAAACAGAAGCCTTTCACTTGGTTCCATTTAAAACAACCAGAACTTATGCTTCTGAGCATTTCTATGCTATTGTACAGATAAAGAGGCAGAAACATGTATGTATTCTCATTATTCACATATTGTCCAAAATCACTTCTTTCGCTGAGATGAGATAAGCTTTTTTTGACACTTAAATTCAAAACTCAAAAAACAGAAGCCTTTCACTTGGTTCCAGTTTAAAACAACCAGAACTTATGCTTCTGAGCATTTCTATGCTATTGTACAGATAAAGAGGCAGAAACATGTATGTATTTCTCATTATTCACATATTGTCCAAAATCCACTTCTTTCGCTGAGATAAAGCTTTTTTGACACTTAAATTCAAAACTAAAAAAAACAGAAGCCTTTCACTGGTTCCAGTTTCAAACATCCAGAACTTATGCTTCTGAGCATTTCTATGCTATTGTACAGATAAAGAGGCAGAGACATGTATGTATTTCTCATTATTCACATATTGTCCAAAATCCACTTCTTTCGCTGAGATAAAGCTTTTTTTGACACTTAAATTCAAAACTAAAAAAAAAAGAAGCCTTTCACTTGGTTCCAGTTTAAAACATCCAGAACTTATGCTTCTGAGCATTTCTATGCTATTGTACAGATAAAGAGGCAGAAACATGTATGTATTTCTCATTATTCACATATTGTCCAAAATCCACTTCTTTCGCTGAGATAAAGCTTTTTTTGACACTTAAATTCAAAACTCAAAAAAACAGAAGCCTTTCACTGGTTCCAGTTAAAAACATCCAAACTTATGCTTCTGAGCATTTCTATGCTATTGTACAGATAAGAGGCAGAAACATGTATGTATCTCATTATTAACATATTGTCCAAAATCCACTTCTTTCGCAAAATAAAGCTTTTTTTGACACTTAAATTCAAAACTAAAAAAAAACAGAAGCCTTTCACTTGTTCCAGTTTAAAACAACCAGAACTTATGCTTCTGAGCATTCTATGCTATGTTGTACAGATAAAAGAGCAGAGAACATGTATGTATTTCTCATTATTCACATATTGTCCAAAATCCACTTCTTTCGCTGAGATAAAGCTTTTTTGACACTTAAATTCAAAACTAAAAAAAAGAAGCCTTTCACTTGGTTCCAGTTTCAAACACCAGAATTATGCTTCTGAGCATTCTATGCTATTGTACAGAAAAAGAGGGCAGAAACATGTATGTATTCCTCATTATTCACATATTGTCCAAAATCCACTTCTTTCGCTGAGATAAAGCTTTTTTTGACACTTAAATTCAAAACTCAAAAAAACAGAAGCCTTTCACTTGGTTCCAGTTTAAAACATACAGAACTTATGCTTCTGAGCATTTCTATGCTATTGTACAGATAAAGAGGCAGAGACATGTATGTATTTCTCATTATTCACATATTGTCCAAAATCCACTTCTTTCGCTGAGATAAAGGTTTTTGACACTTAAATTCAAAACTAAAAAAAAAAAGAAGCCTTTCACTTGGTTCCAGTTTAAAACATCCAGAACTTATGCTTCTGAGCATTTCTATGCTATTGTACAGATAAAGAGGCAGAAACATGTATGTATTTCTCATTATTAACATATTGTCCAAAATCCACTTCTTTCGCTGAGATAAAGCTTTTTTGACACTTAAATTCAAAACTCAAAAAAACAGAAGCCTTTCACTTGGTTCCAGTTTAAAACAACCAGAACTTATGCTTCTGAGCATTTCTATGCTATTGTACAGATAAAGAGGCAGAGACATGTATGTATTTCTCATTATTCACATATTGTCCAAAATCCACTTCTTTCGCTGAGATAAAGCTTTTTTTGACACTTAAATTCAAAACTAAAAAAAAAAGAAGCCTTTCACTTGGTTCCAGTTTCTAACAACCAGAATTATGCTTCTGAGCATTTCTATGCTATTGTACAGATAAAGAGGCAGAAACATGTATGTATTTCTCATTATTCCATATTGTCCAAAATCCACTTCTTTCGCTGAGATAAAGCTTTTTTGACACTTAAATTCAAAACTAAAAAAAACAGAAGCCTTTCACTTGTTCCAGTTTAAAACATCCAGAACTTATGCTTCTGAGCATTTCTATGCTATTGTACAGATAAAGAGGCAGAAACATGTATGTATTTCTCATTATTCACATATTGTCCAAATTGCACTTCTTTAGCTGAGATAAAGCTTTTTTTGACACTAAATTCAAAACTCAAAAAAAACAGAAGCCTTTCACTTGGTTCCAGTTTAAAACATCCAGAACTTATGCTTCTGAGCATTCTATGCTATGTACAGATATAAAGAGGCAGAAACATGTATGTATTCTCATTATTCACATATTGTCCAAAATCCACTTCTTTCGCTGAGATAAAGCTTTTTTTGACACTTAAATTCAAAACTCAAAAAACAGAAGCCTTTCACTTGGTTCCAGTTTAAAACATCCAGAACTTATGCTTCTGAGCATTTCTATGCTATTGTACAGATAAAGAGCAGAGAAACATGTATGTATTTCTCATTATTCACATATTGTAAAATCCACTTCTTTCGCTGAGATAAAGCTTTTTTTGACACTTAAATTCAAAACTCAAAAAAAACAGAAGCCTTTCACTTAGTTCCAGTTTAAAACAACCAGAGCTTATGCTTCTGAGCATTTCTATGCTATTGTACAGATAAAGAGGCAGAAACATGTATGTATTTCTCATTATTCACATATTGTCCAAAATCCACTTCTTTCGCTGAGATAAAGCTTTTTTTGACACTTAAATTCAAAACTCAAAAAAACAGAAGCCTTTCACTTGGTTCCAGTTTAAAACATCCAGAACTTATGCTTCTGAGCATTTCTATGCTATTGTACAGATAAAGAGGCAGAAACATGTATGTATTTCTCATTATTCACATATTGTCCAAAATCCACTTCTTTCGATGAGATAAAGCTTTTTTGACACTAAATTCAAAACTCAAAAAACAGAAGCCTTTCACTGGTTCCAGTTTAAAAACCCAGAACTTATGCTTCTGAGCATTTCTATGCTATTGTACAGATAAAGAGGCAGAAACATGTATGTATTTCTCATTATTCACATATTGTCCAAAATCCACTTCTTTCGCTAAGATAAAGCTTTTTTTGACACTTAAATTCAAAACTCAAAAAAACAGAAGCCTTTCACTTGGTTCCAGTTTCAAACAACCAGAATTATTGCTTCTGAGCATTTCTATGCTATTGTACAGATAAAGAGGCAGAGACATGTATGTATTTCTCATTATTCACATATTGTCCAAAATCCACTTCTTTCGCTGAGATAAAGCTTTTTTTGACACTTAAATTCAAAACTCAAAAAAACAGAAGCCTTTCACTTGGTTCCAGTTTAAAACAACCAGAACTTATGCTTCTGAGCATTTCTATGCTATTGTACAGATAAAGAGGCAGAAACATGTATGTATTTCTCATTATTCACATATTGTCCAAAATCCACCTTTCGCTGAGATAAAGCTTTTTTGACACTAAATTCAAAACTCAAAAAAACAGAAGCCTTTCACTGGTTCCAGTTTAAAACAACCAGAACTTATGCTTCTGAGCATTTCTATGCTATTGTACAGATAAAGAGGCAGAAACATGTATGTATTTCTCATTATTCACATATTGTCCAAAATCCACTTCTTTCGAAAAGATAAAGCTTTTTTTGACACTTAAATTCAAAACTCAAAAAACAGAAGCCTTTCACTTGGTTCCAGTTTAAAACAACCAGAGCTTATGCTTCTGAGCATTTCTATGCTATTGTACAGATAAAGAGGCAGAAACATGTATGTATTTCTCATTATTCACATATTGTCCAAAATCCACTTCTTTCGCTGAGATAAAGCTTTTTTGACACTTAAATTCAAAACTCAAAAAAACAGAAGCCTTTCACTTGGTTCCAGTTTAAAACACCAGAATTATGCTTCTGAGCATTTCTATGCTATTGTACAGATAAAGAGGCAGAAACATGTATGTATTTCTCATTATTCACATATTGTCCAAAATCCACTTCTTTCGCTGAGATAAAGCTTTTTTGACACTTAAATCAAAACTAAAAAAAACAGAAGCCTTTCACTTGGTTCCAGTTTAAAACATCCAGAACTTATGCTTCTGAGCATTTCTATGCTATGTACAGATAAAGAGAGGCAGAAACATGTATGTATTCCTCATTATTCACATATTGTCCAAAATCCACTTCTTTCGCTGAGATAAAGCTTTTTTTGACACTTAAATTCAAAACTCAAAAAACAGAAGCCTTTCACTTGGTTCCAGTTTAAAACAACCAGAACTTATGCTTCTGAGCATTTCTATGCTATTGTACAGATAAAGAGGCAGAGACATGTATGTATTTCTCATTATTCACATATTGTCCAAAATCCACTTCTTTCGCTGAGATAAAGCTTTTTTTGACACTTAAATTCAAAACTAAAAAAAAAAGAAGCCTTTCACTTGGTTCCAGTTTCAAACAACCAGAATTATTGCTTCTGAGCATTTCTATGCTATTGTACAGATAAAGAGGCAGAAACATGTATGTATTTCTCATTATTCACATATTGTCCAAAATCCACTTCTTTCGCTGAGATAAAGCTTTTTTTGACACTTAAATTCAAAACTCAAAAAAACAGAAGCCTTTCACTTGGTTCCAGTTTAAAACATCCAGAACTTATGCTTCTGAGCATTTCTATGCTATTGTACAGATAAAGAGGCAGAAACATGTATGTATTTCTCATTATTCACATATTGTCCAAAATCCACTTCTTTCGCTGAGATAAAGCTTTTTTTGACACTTAAATTCAAAACTCAAAAAAACAGAAGCCTTTCACTTGGTTCCAGTTTAAAACATCCAGAACTTATGCTTCTGAGCATTTCTATGCTATTGTACAGATAAAGAGGCAGAGACATGTTTGTATTTCTCATTATTCACATATTGTCCAAAATCCACTTCTTTCGCTGAGATAAAGCTTTTTTGACACTTAAATTCAAAACTCAAAAAAACAGAAGCCTTTCACTTGGTTCCAGTTTAAAACATCCAGAACTTATGCTTCTGAGCATTTCTATGCTATTGTACAGATAAAGAGGCAGAAACATGTATGTATTTCTCATTATTCACATATTGTCCAAAATCCACTTCTTTCGAAAAGATAAAGCTTTTTTTGACACTTAAATTCAAAACTCAAAAAACAGAAGCCTTTCACTTGGTTCCAGTTTAAAACACCAGACTTATGCTTCTGAGCATTTCTATGCTATTGTACAGATAAAGAGGCAGAAACATGTATGTATTTCTCATTATTCACATATTGTCCAAAATCCACTTCTTTCGCTGAGATAAAGCTTTTTTGACACTTAAATTCAAAACTCAAAAAAACAGAAGCCTTTCACTTGGTTCCAGTTTAAAACATCCAGAACTTATGCTTCTGAGCATTTCTATGCTATTGTACAGATAAAGAGGCAGAGACATGTATGTATTTCTCATTATTCACATATTGTCCAAAATCCACTTCTTTCGCTGAGATAAAGCTTTTTTTGACACTTAAATTCAAAACTAAAAAAAAGAAGCCTTTCACTTGGTTCCAGTTTCAAACAACCAGAATTATTGCTTCTGAGCATTTCTATGCTATTGTACAGATAAAGAGGCAGAAACATGTATGTATTTCTCATTATTCACATATTGTCCAAAATCCACTTCTTTCGCTGAGATAAAGCTTTTTTTGACACTTAAATTCAAAACTCAAAAAAAATAGAAGCCTCTGACTTGGTTCCAGTTTAAAACAACCAGAACTTATGCTTCTGAGCATTTCTATGCTATTGTACAGATAAAGAGGCAGAGACATGTATGTATTTCTCATTATTCACATATTGTCCAAAATCCACTTCTTTCGCTGAGATAAAGCTTTTTTTGACACTTAAATTCAAAACTCAAAAAACAGAAGCCTTTCACTTGGTTCCAGTTTAAAACAACCAGAACTTATGCTTCTGAGCATTTCTATGCTATTGTACAGATAAAGAGGCAGAAACATGTATGTATTTCTCATTATTCACATATTGTCCAAAATCCACTTCTTTCGCTGAGATAAAGCTTTTTTTGACACTTAAATTCAAAACTCAAAAAAACAGAAGCCTTTCACTTGGTTCCAGTTTAAAACAACCAGAATTATTGCTTCTGAGCATTTCTATGCTATTGTACAGATAAAGAGGCAGAAACATGTTATGTATTCTCATTATTCACATATTGTCCAAAATCCACTTCTTTCGCTGAGATAAAGCTTTTTTGACACTTAAATTCAAAACTAAAAAAAAAAGAAGCCTTTCACTTGGTTCCAGTTTCAAACAACCAGAATTATTGCTTCTGAGCATTTCTATGCTATTGTACAGATAAAGAGGCAGAAACATGTATATATTTCTCATTATTCACATATTGTCCAAAATCCACTTCTTTCGCTGAGATAAAGCTTTTTTGACACTTAAATTCAAAACTCAAAAAAACAGAAGCCTTTCACTGGTTCCAGTTTGAAACACCAGAACTTATGCTTCTGAGCATTTCTATGCTATTGTACAGATAAAGAGGCAGAGACATGTATGTTTTCTCATTTTCACATATTGTCCAAAATCCACTTCTTTCGATAAGATAAAGCTTTTTTTGACACTTAAATTCAAACTAAAAAAAAAGAAGCCTTTCACTTGGTTCCAGTTTAAAACAACCAGAGCTTATGCTTCTGAGCATTTCTATGCTATTGTACAGATAAAGAGGCAGAAACATGTATGTATTTCTCATTATTCACATATTGTCCAAAATCCACTTCTTTCGCTGAGATAAAGCTTTTTTTGACACTTAAATTCAAAACTAAAAAAAAAAGAAGCCTTTCACTTGGTTCCAGTTTCAAACAACCAGAATTATTGCTTCTGAGCATTTCTATGCTATTGTACAGATAAAGAGGCAGAAACATGTATGTATTCTCATATTCACATATTGTCCAAATCCACTCTTTCGCTGAGATAAAGCTTTTTTGACACTTAATTCAAAACTCAAAAAACAGAAGCCTTTCACTGGTTCCAGTTTAAAACACCAGAACTATGCTTCTGAGCATTTCTATGCTATTGTACAGATAAAGAGGCAGAAACATGTATGTAGTTGTCATTATTCACATATTGTCCAAAATCCAATTCTTCGATGAGATAAAGCTTTTTTTGACACTTAAATTCAAAACTCAAAAAACAGAAGCCTTTCACTTGGTTCCAGTTTAAACATCCAGAACTTATACTTCTGAGCATTTCTATGCTATTGTACAGATAAAGAGGCAGAAACATGTATGTATTTCTCATTATCACATATTGTCCAAAATCCACTTCTTTCGCTGAGATAAAGCTTTTTTGACACTTAAATTCAAAACTCAAAAAACAGAAGCCTTCACTTGGTTCCAGTTTAAAACACCAGAACTTATGCTTCTGAGCATTTCTATGCTATTGTACAGATAAAGAGCAGAAAATGTATGTATTTCTCATTATTCACATATTGTCCAAAATCCACTTCTTTCGCTGAGATAAAGATAAAGCTTTTTTGACATTAAATTCAAAACTCAAAAAAACGAAGCCTTCACTTGGTTCCAGTTTAAAAATCCAGAACTTATGCTTCTGAGCCTTCTATGCTATTGTACAGATAAAGAGGCAGAAAATGTATGTATTTCTCATTATTCACATATTGTCCAAAATCCACTTCTTTCGATGAGATAAAGCTTTTTTTGACACTTAAATTCAAAACTCAAAAAACAGAAGCCTTTCACTTGGTTCCAGTTTAAAACATCCAGAACTTATGCTTCTGAGCATTTCTATGCTATTGTACAGATAAAGAGGCAGAGACATGTATGTATTTCTCATTATTCACATATTGTCCAAAATCCACTTCTTTCGCTGAGATAAAGCTTTTTTTGACACTTAAATTCAAAACCTCAAAAACAGAAGCCTTTCACTTGGTTCCAGTTTAAAACAACCAGAGCTTATGCTTCTGAGCATTTCTATGCTATTGTACAGATAAAGAGGCAGAAACATGTATGTATTTCTCATTATTCACATATTGTCCAAAATCCACTTCTTTCGATAAGATAAAGCTTTTTTTGACACTTAAATTCAAAACTCAAAAAACAGAAGCCTTTCACTTGGTTCCAGTTTAAAACAACCAGAACTTATGCTTCTGAGCATTTCTATGCTATGTACAGATAAAGAGGCAGAAAATGTATGTATTTCTCATTATTCACATATGTCCAAAATCCACTTCTTTCGCTAGATAAAGCTTTTTTTGACACTTAAATTCAAAACTCAAAAAACAGAAGCTTTCACTTGGTTCCAGTTTAAAACAACCAGAACTATGCTTCTGAGCATTTCTATGCTATTGTACAGATAAAGAGGCAGAGACATGTATGTATTTCTCATTATTCACATATTGTCCAAAATCCACTTCTTTCGCTGAGATAAAGTTTTTTGACATAAATTCAAAACTCAAAAAAACAGAAGCCTTTCATTGGTTCCAGTTTAAAACACCAGAACTTATGCTTCTGAGCATTTCTATGCTATTGTACAGATAAAAGGCCAGAAACATGTATGTATTCTCATTATTCACATATGTCCAAAATCCACTTCTTTCGCTGAGATAAAGCTTTTTTGACACTTAAATTCAAACTCAAAAAACAGAAGCCTTTCACTTGGTTCCAGTTTAAACATCCAGAAATCTTGAGCATTTCTTATGCATTTTTAGTTGTGCCTTTGTAAGATAAAGAGGCAGAGACATGTATGTATTTCTCATTATTCACTATTGTCCAAAATCCATTCTTTCGCTGAGACAAAGCTTTTTTTGACACTTAAATTCAAAACTCAAAAACAGAAGCCTTCACTTGGTTCCAGTTTAAAACAACCAGAACTTATGCTTCTGAGCATTCTATGCTATTGTACAGATAAAGAGGCAGAAGAAGAAACATGTATGTATTTCTTATTCACATATTGTTCAAAATCCACTCTTTCGCTGAGATAAAGCTTTTTTGACACTTAAATTCAAAACTAAAAAAAAAAGAAAGCCTTTCACTTGGTTCCAGTTTAAAACATCCAGAACTTATGCTTCTGAGCCATTCTATGCTATTGTACAGATAAAGAGGCAGAAACATGATGTATTTTCATTATTCACATATTGTCCAAATGCTTTTTCGCTGAGATAAAGCTTTTTTGACACTCAATTCAAAACTCAAAAAAACAGAAGCCTTTCACTTGGTTCCAGTTTTAAAACATCCAGAACTTATGCTTCTGAGCATTTCTCTGCTATTGTACAGATAAAGAGGCAGAAATGTATGATTTGTCATTATAACATATTGTCCAAAAAATGCTTCTTTCGCGAGATAAAGCTTTTTTTGACACTAAAATTCAAAACTAAAAAAAAACAGAAGCCTTTCACTTGGTTCCAGTTTCAAACAACCAGAAATTATTGCTTCTGAGCATTTCTATGCTATTGTACAGATAAAGAGGCAGAGACATGTATGTATTTCTCATTATTCACATATTGTCCAAAATCCACTTCTTTCGCTGAGATAAAGCTTTTTTTGACACTCATACAAAACTAAAAAAAAATAGAAATTTGACTTGGTTCCAGTTTCAAACACGCAGAACTATTGCTTCTCAGCCTTTCTCTGCTGATTCACAGATAAGAAGACAAATAATGAATGTAGTTGTCAAAATTCACATATTGTCCAAATTGTGCTTCTTTCGCTGAGATAAAGCTTTTTTTGACACTCACATACAAAACAAAAAAAACAAGAAATTTCACTTGGTTCCAGTTTCAAACAACAGAACTTTGCTTCTAGCCTTTCTTGCTGATTACAGATAAGAGGCTAAAATGTATGTATTTCTCATTATTCACATATTGTCCAAAATCCACTTCTTTCGCTGAGATAAAGCTTTTTTTGACACTCACATACAAAACTAAAAAAAAATAGAAATTTGACTTGGTTCCAGTTTCAAACACGCAGAACTATTGCTTCTCAGCCTTTCTCTGCTGATTCACAGTTAAGAAGACTAAATAATGAATGTAGTTGTCAAAATTCACATATTGTCCAAATTGTGCTTCTTTCGCTGAGATAAAGCTTTTTTTGACACTCACATACAAACTAAAAAAAAGAATTTACTTGGTTCCAGTTTAAACACCAGAACTATTGCTTCTAGCCTTTCTATGCTATTTACAGATAAAGAAGCAAAATGAATGTATTCTCATTATTCACATATTGTCCAAAATCCACTTCTTTCGCTGAGATAAAGCTTTTTTTGACACTCACATACAAAACTAAAAAAAAATAGAAATTTGACTTGGTTCCAGTTTCAAACACCCAGAACTATTGCTTCTCAGCCTTTCTCTGCTGATTCCAGAAAAAGACAAATTGAATGTATTTCAAAATTCACATATTGTCCAAATTTCTTCTTTCGCTGAGATAAAGCTTTTTTTGACACTCACATACAAAACTAAAAAAAAAAAATTTGACTTGGTTCCAGTTTCAAACACGCAGAACTATTGCTTCTCACCTTTCTCTGCTGATTACAGTAAGAAGACAAATAATGAAGTTTTCAAAATTCACATATTGTCCAAATTGTGCTTCTTTCGCTGAGATAAAGCTTTTTTTGACACTAAATCAAAACTAAAAAAAAAAGTTTACTTGGTTCCATTTAAAACACAGAACTTATGCTTCTAGCTTTCTTGCTATTACAGTAAGAGGCAAAAATGATGTATTTTCAAAATTCACATATTGTCCAAAATCCCTTCTTTCGCGA